>BSBK01002578.1:0-400000 GCA_027943335.1 Chamaecyparis obtusa | reverse complement strand
TTATGGATAATTTTTAAGTATAAGGAAATATATTCAATATAATAGAAATAAATAGAACACTTACTTTATTTATAAAATCTTTATAATATTAAATAATTTTTTAATTCAATGTACAATTACTATTTGGAAATGTTATTTATCTTTCTAATAAGATATTTTAACATAATTAAGATCTTTGTACTAATAATATATTTAATTTAAATGAGATATTTATTTCATTTCTTTTAGAATTGTAAAGAACAATACTAAATAAATGAGGCTAAATCATTTATAATTTATACTATGACATTTTTATCAATAAGATGAGAGATACTATGCACGATATTAATACCATGTTCATCATTATGAATTATCTTCCTCAAACCCTCTACTACAGAGATGCCCTCGGGATTGAAGTTTTCTTGTCTCAACCATTTCTTAGAATTTTCAAAGCCATGGAAAATCTTTTGCACATGCATAGAAGGAAATATTAAGCTCTCATATTCATCATGAGAAGAGTGCAAAGAGATTTTCACAATAAGAGGAGGAATTTCATTAGTATGCATATTGGTCTCATCAAGATTCTTAGAACATAGAGGACTCGGGATCAAAGAAACCCATAAGTGTATGACTTCCCCTAACTAGAATGTTGTAAGTAGGACTTAATGTAATAAAACTCATGCATAAGAAGATGAAAAATATATATCTAATGTATAAATATAAAATTTGAAATAGATATGAAAACATTCGTCAAACAAGAACAATAATACATTAATAAAAAATACATCTAACCATCAAATCAAACATGAAGATTTAATGCATACAACATAGTAAATATTGACTAATAAAATGCATACAAAGGAGATCTAGATACCAAATCAAAATGGAAATGTCATGTATCAGGTTCACCAAATATGTACTAGGGGAAAAGGGGAGAAAAGACAAAGGGGATGATTACTCCTTTTTGAAATTGCACACTCAAGAGGAAGATGCATCAATAGGCTCAAGTGAGGACCTAAGAACTGAATGGGATGGTGATCCTTCACTAAATATGTAATTTGAAAATGGAAAAGAGGAAATATGCAATCTAGATGATAAAATAGATAAGTAAAGACAAAAGTAGAAATAATAAACTTATAACTAACTGCGAGAAACTAGAAATGAGATAAATTGGTGTCCAAATTGTTATGCTAATATGTGATTTCAATATGAGATGAAGTTCTAGGGTACATAATACTTAAAAAATTCTGTAATTGGGAACAAAACATTTTAGACATTCTATTCTAGGCACTTTTGCCTCAATTTTTTAGGGATCTTCCGACTATGCCAGATCTACTTAGAAATGTTTTGAAACATTTGTAACATGTTCCTACACATGGAAAATGGGGGAAATATTAACTAAAAGGGTTTTCATTAGTCAAACTCCTATTTAGGAATCAACCTTGAAAAAGAAATGAAATTACATAAAGGAAAATATTAAAAACAATAAATATTTGATTCACCTTGCATAAACCCTCATGGATGGAAATTGGAATCACTCATACACATGAATATATTTAAATGTGCATGAAATCAAGAATTTGACCTTGGAATATAGAATAAAAATCAAGGATTCCTTCACAAATGTGTGGATTCATGAGCACCACTCCTAGATCTTGAATGTAGATACACTTGATAATCACTTGAAATTAAGGAGAGATGAATGTAGATGGAACAAAGGATTTTATTATTTGATTGAGAATTTCTCTACTTGTTAATCATTAGAGAGAAACTTGATTCAATGGGGAAGATTCCCTTGGAAAATGACTCAAATGAATTGGAGAAACTAGATCTTGGATGCTTGCCTTCAAATATTGAATCTAATTGCTTGAATGCTTGATTGTTCTTGACCCCTTAATTGTACTTGATAGCTTGATTTTAATTATGATATGAAAATGAGGAGACATAGGGTGTTTATATAATTAATCCATCATTTCAAGTTTCAAAAATAAGCCAGACAAACCATGAGATCTAATTTCCCAATAACTCCCTGAAATAGGGCTCATGGACAAAAAGTGCAGGAATAAAACATAATGTTTTGTTCCTAGGTACAAAACATTTCAAATATTTTATATTGCAAAATTAACCCAAATTTGAAGTGGGTGTTAGGATGGTGGAAAAAATGCAGTAAAAGAAGAATAAGGTTGCAAGGATCAAGCATAATAGTCATCAGAACTTGAAATCACCAAAATGAGGCATAATAGAGAATCCAATTATGGATTCTAACTTTTTAGGATGGTATAATAACATATCAAGAGGCTTTTATAATAAATGAACTTTATTTTGGTTTTGGGACAAGTTAGCGGATATTGCTAGTCTTGTAGATCAATATATATATCCTAGTATCAAGGAGAATTAGGTCCAATAATTTTACATACAAAATCATACATTGGGACTTTGAAAGTGGGGACCATAAGCTATTCTACCAAGAACTTGTAGTGTCTAACCTTATTAGGCATGTCTAATAGGGATCCCAACATTGCCATGACATCTTCTACTTTATTTTTTTCTCTAGGGATTTGGTCAAAGGTGATACAATAAAAGTAATTCTTGAAGTCCATCATTTCTTTGTACGACAATAGTTTTTCATTTTTTGTCATAGTTTCCATTGAATTGATTTATGATAAGTTGTGAATCACCATATACATGTAAATCTTTGATTTTCCATCGAACTTCTATCTTTAGACCTATGATAAGAGCTTCATATTTTAAAATGTTATAGGTGCAATCAAAGTTCACCCTTTTGATCTAGGAATGACATCTCCTTGTGGTGTAATGAATACTATGCCAACACTTGATCCATTTTGTGTGTAGGAACCACCATAGTAGAGTTTTCGTTATGTCTTTCTTTTAATGGTAAATAATTCTCATCTAGAAACTTAGTCAATATAGGATGTTCAACTAGTATTGGTGCTTTTTACAATTCATATACTATGACCTGAACCTTGATCAATTTTCTATCTACATAATCAATATTAAATTATCTCAGAATCATCACCCATTTGACTACTCTCCCAATCAATGAAACTTTGTTTAGGAGATACTTTAGTGGATTAATCTTTGTGACTAGTAATGTCTTATGAGTTAACATGTAATGTATAAGCTTTTGTTAAGAAAGAACACATACTAGACATTCTCTCTCTATTGTTGTATAATTGATTTTATATACTACTAATAATTGGTTGATATAATAAATGGTGCATTTATTTCCATATGTGTCATGTTGTGCTAGAAGTGCCCTTAGAGAATATGGTGTTATTGATATGAATAGTAGGAGGGGTTTGTCTAGTATAGGTGACATCAACCATAGAGCTAAGATAAGGTATTATTTGATTGCTTTGAACACTGCTTGAGAATTTTCAATCCATATAAATAGAGCACCTTTATATAACAAGTCCTAGCATCTTCTATAAGATCATGCATTATGTCATGAGATATTATTGTCATTTCCCTTTGATATGTGGCTCATGCCTTCTTCAATCCAAAAGGAATTACATTCTAGTAATAAGTACGTAGGAACATGAGAAATATATTTTACGCTTGTAATGCCCCGCCAA
Organism: Chamaecyparis obtusa; assembly: GCA_027943335.1. Lineage (NCBI taxonomy): Eukaryota > Viridiplantae > Streptophyta > Pinopsida > Cupressales > Cupressaceae > Chamaecyparis > Chamaecyparis obtusa. The sequence goes on along the minus strand of BSBK01002578.1, from coordinate 396,425 downwards.
GGAACCCTCAATGCAAGAACAAAATAGAAACTAAAACTTGTAGGTTTTTTTAACCATATTGCATTATGTTAAATCACATTATCAACTAAAATTAAAACCATTGAGGATAAAGATTATACTCATAGCCATGCTTAATTAACAACATACATTACAACATACCTGAATACTACTACCTTGTTTTTGTATTTGGATTGCCATGTTTATTACTTGTATTTGCATATATGTCAATCCAACTAGATGCAAAACATTAGTACATGATCATAAATAAAATATTTCATGATTATATAATTTAAGTGAATTAAAATAGAACATAAAGACAAACCCTAAGAGATAGACCTAAAGTATCAGGGGCTCATCACTGATGATGTTGCTTGCGTTCATGCTTAGAGACTTCATAGTTCAATTGTATAATCATAAATCATATCCAATTGGTTATCAAAATAAATGGTTCAACTTGCACCATATGATTATTAGTATATATTTTATAAAATTTACATAAGAGGTAATACAACCATTTCTAGGGTAGAGTCCCTAAATAGTTTCATTGTTGGTTGCCAAGGTGAAACAAAGATGAAACAAAGGTTAAGGGATTAAAATACACTACCACATCTTAATAAAAATGGGTTTAAATTTGAAAATCATACCTATCATTTATTTTTATTTGAAATGAAAATTATGCACATCATAAATAAATTATATTCCATCATTGATCTATATGGTGAAACTATGAAGACGATTGCCGAGGTTATCACTTAACATAATCTATTTTAAAAATATAAGATAATGCATTAAAACAAAAAAGTAAATCCAAATATAAATGACTCCATCATTCTCTCTCTAATTTAAGGATGATGAGGTTTAGGACTCCAGCCTACTAACTTTACAAGTCTTATACTTTCTTACACTTGTAAATTATATTTGAATTACTTCCAAGTTTCATAAGACAACTAAATATATGGGTTCTTCAATCTACATAAACTTCTATCAAAACATAAGTAGTGATTAACCATTCTTAAAAGTAAACATGTCAACAAGGGATATTCCAATAAATCATGAAGTATAGTTCCAAAACTTAGACATAGTATATATGATCTTTAAGAATAAGTTAAAAGATCATATATATCCAAATACTAAACTCTACAAGTCATTGGAAAATATATGGCTAACCGTTGTAAAAGTCATATAACATCAAGGTTAACAACATCTAGATCGGCATAATTATAACATCCTACTTAATAACAATGAACATTAATTTAACTTTCTATGGATATTATCTCCTACCTATCATTATAATAATCAGTACCACCATAATCACTATAAAAAAAATTACTATATCTAGCATCAACAATCTGAATTATTCTATCTTCACCTATCATAAGACTAATAATTCAACTTTTTGAAATAAACACTTAGGGATTAATTAACTACCCCCTTACATCCATACAAAGAATAACTTATAGATAGGGTAGGCAAAAGAATACCATTGGACTCTTCCCTTAATTTTGGATATGTATATATAATTCTATTCCAAGAGAAATCTTGATTATGATTTAATACCCATTACTTATTATATATATTTATATATCAATATAATAAGGTCATACATTCTATAAAGATCCATTCCCCAAATAGCAACCATACACATGCGTAAGAATCTAAAAAAGTGTTTTGTATCAAAAATTCTATTATATTTCTAAAGGATAACTCAATTTCGTTACCATGATTCAAGATCTATAGACTACTATTATAAAGTCAAGACACCAAATAATCCTACAACATGATCAATGAAGTTTTAATAACTTTCATTCTATATTACTTATTAAGTCCTCTAAGTGTAATCTAATTTTTCAAAATGCTACTTACTTTACAAAGGATGATTACACAAGAACATAAAAGGAAAACTAAGAATATTACAAACACCATGACTATAACTATATTCATATCATTAAAGGATGCTTAGTTAGGAGTCTTGTTGATGTGTATTTAATGACTCACCAAATAGTAGAACAAAATACCAAAATATCCTATCCTCTCTTGAACAAAGTATCGCATATGCTAAGATTGCAAGAAGATCATACGATAACTCCAAGGTTCCTCAACTCATGGATATGCTCGGTTTTGTTGTGATTTTCTGATGATCACAAGGGGCCTTATGTTTTTCAATCCTTTATGTCATGATGAATATGGGTACTATAAAAAAAGATTTTCAATTAACTACTATTTTTTGGGGTTTTCACTGGATATGCAGAAATGAAAAGGGTTTAGGGTTCATAGATCCTAATATAATCCTAAGGGTAATGATAGCTGTTGCCCAAAATTTCCTATCTATTCAATCTTGGCCCTAGGTTGGACTCCATTTAGGGTCTACATTTTAACTGTGTTGAACACCTCTGAGAAATTTTTTTATGGCCTTGTGTCCTATCCTCTGGTCTCTGCAATTGTTTAGCTCCCTGGTCTGCAAGCTTTTTATTTGAAAATGTGACCGTTGGCAAAAAAATCCCCAAAAGCCTTAAACCCTAAACCCTTTAGCCTGTTATATTTTACCGTTACCTTTTCTGGTCACTTAAGGGTTTCATTTTTCCACTTGTGCTTTATTTTCTAACTAGTCGCAAGATCTCCTATTCCTGACGGTTAAGTTCTTAACATCCAGTGATCTGGCGAGCGGTTACTGTTCATTTGGCAATCTCAAGTCTGAAGTGGTTAAGATTCGAGCAGGATTGATGATTGTCATTATACCGCTGAGGAAATATGCATGATGTTTAGTATCGCAGTATAATGACAGCCGTCGATCTTCATTCCAACACAGCACTTCAATCTCAGTGGGTCCACTGCCACATAGTCTGAGGTGTTTGCTCCTGATTGGTCATGGGCTTGTGATGTGGAAACATGTCAGAGAGGGCCCGAGGTCTTTAGCTTATGAGGCGGGTTAAAACTCAGACAGGATCGATGATTGTCGTTATACCGTTGAAGAAAGATGCATGATGTTTAGTATCGTGGTATAACGACAACTGTCCGATGAAGGTTTAAAGAATTTCATGGGTCCGTGTTGTCAGGAGGCACTAACATGCTCAATTCTTATTGGTCACTAGGCAGAATAGTTGGCATTTGTTAGTGGGGCCTGTCTTTCCTGATAGTTAAGTTGTGGTATGATCTCATGGTTGTCGTTATACCGGTTGGATAAGATGTGTGATGTTTAGTATCGCGGTATAGCGACAACTGTCTGATGAAAATCTTAGTGGGTCATGGGTCCGATGTGCTACCTGTTGCTGAGGTGTTCATTTTTTATTGGTTCCGACTAGTGATGTGGTGTTTGACTTTTCAGGAAGGGTTTGCCACTGCTTCGAGAGTTGATCTGGGTCATTCATCTGCTGGGAAAGAATGATATCGATGGCCGCATTTTAAATGGGATCAGCTAGCTGTTGTTTTCCAAATTTAAATATCTTTCATGGGGTTTCTTGCTGGTTCAATGCTGTTGGTCGAATGCGAGGTCAAGGGTAGCTCAAAATTTATGTCTTCGGGACAGTTGCAATTGAGAGGATGATGAAGAAGATCTGGGTAGCCGTCACGTGTGATTTCTCAAGTACCATGTTGGTGTTATTGTGCTGAAGAAGCATTAAAAGGTTGGCGCCACCTATGGCCTTTTGCACTTCAAAAAACTCAAATATCTGTAAGGATCAGATTTAAGCATTCAAGATAAGCCCAACTTGCAGAGAGAGGGCCATGGTTATGGTGTGAGGTTTTCAACTTGCAGAGAGATGGGATGGACTTGCAAGGAATGATATCTGATCGGCTAGGATATTTTCAAAGATGCAATTATGATAAGAATTGATAGATTTAGGGTTTCTATTAATTTATGAAAAATCTATGTAACCTTAATTAGGTTTTTTTTGCTCCTGCTTGTGTGCAGGGGGAGATGTATATATTGTTTTTTGAGAGCTTTTGAAGTTCAGAGTTTACATTTTTGTAAAAGGAGTTCTTTTTTTCCTCTTTCTAGGAGTTATCTATGGCATTTGTTCTGCCCTTTGGCTCTTACAGACTATAACCTTTCATTAAAATCTCAGATTCAATAGAGGCTATCTGTGGCATTTGTTCTTCCCTTTGGTCTTTCCCTTGTCTATATTTCTCTTATTGAGTATAATATACTGGCCTTGTTAGAGAAATCTTGGAGTTCCAAAGCCCTTCTTTCTTTCAGCTTATATGTGTACTAATGTGTTTGATCTGATTTGAATGATTTTGTCGGTATACTTCAGCCCCCTATCATTCTGTCTCATTCCTGTGCCCTTTTGTTGAAGAGAACATTTTCTTGTAGGTCACAGTCTGTGTCTTTTGTTTAGACACCTTTGTGAAACACTTATGAAAGCCTGTTTAGAAAGATTGTGTTCTATTAGATCTAAGAGCTTTCATGCTAGTTTGGTTAGTGTATTGTGTTCATTTCAATTCGGTGTATCACTTAGTAGGATAGTTTGCTTTCAGTCATTTCCCTTTCAAGCATTCCTTCTATCCCTTTTCCCTCAAGAATTTACTTTCCTGTCAAGAAGAAAATTAAGGTGATTATCCAAGAGGAACCAGCCTAGAACCTGGAGGTCTCATCTTAGTTAGCATAGGTCCCACAACCTGGAGATGATTCCCATGTTATACTAAGTTATCAAGACCAAGAGAGCTTGAAACAAGGGTGCAAACTTAGTGTATAACAATAGCCAAGGAAAGTATGTTGATGGGCGAATTCCTCAATTACCAAGTCTTGCTTTGCCAAGTCAAGCTACAACTACACATAGACTGGTGCAATCTTCAAGGGTTTGTGCGAATGATCAAATTTAGGCACATAGATAAGTGTTCGGGATAACTTTGCACAATGCTTTAGAATCACTAAAATTCCAAAAGTATGAACCAAAGAAACTCATCACAACATCATCATATTCTCCAAAACATTCATTAAACTTTATCTATTAAACTTAATCTAAGTGAGAGAATTATGAAACCAAGCAAGCATTAAGACACATCAAATATTCACCACACTTCAAAGAAAATTCTATTGTCTCAATAGCTCATAAGAAACAATCTCAAAATTCACTCTCTATAAATGAGAAGAAGAGGCCTTTATGTAGGTCCTTGAAAACAACAAGTGGCCTAGATCAAAACAATAACCCATGGCCTAGATTTTTCCACCTCAACCCTAATTAGGGTTAGGGTACAGAACAGGGAATCTAAATTAATGCAAGGAAGAAACCACTACTGTAGTGGGTAATAAATGTCTACCACACATGCATTCTCAAGAAGAGAGTGAGGTGTCATAAATGATCATTACATGTATGCCCACTATGCATTAAATGCATCTACCTTTGACCTCTACATTTGAATTTCTAGAATCTACCAAATATGGCCTCCAACTCATCAATGCTGACACTCGGTGCTGATTCCTATCTGAATTCCAGTGCTAGCACTACTCACTTTGACCTCTTCAGGTTGTCCTCCCATTTTTGCAATAGATCCTGAGCTGTGTGCATGTTGTTTGAGAAGACAGAGAGGTTCTCAAAATCATCCTTTATGAAAGAGTTAAGGCTAAAGAACTCCTCCAATTTATCCTTCATGTTGTCTATTGTTATTTCCTCCTCTACCAACCTTTGCAACCATAGTGATGCAATGGTATTGGAGAGATCCTGTCGGATACTCTCAACTATCCCCTTCAATCAAGTTGACTCCTTACTGAAATGTTCAAACATGTCCTTTGCCAGAAGAACTACACAATACCACCAAGAGAAATCATACGCCCCTTCTCCGATGACCTTGCCGTCAACAAAGACTTGCCTAGGGGTTTCCATCAACTCTTGCAAGTTAGAGATTGCCTCATCCTGATAGATATGATCATCTTCCCAAGTCTCCTCTATGCAAAGAATTCAGGAAAGGATGGCCAATGCCTTATTGTGAATTCATACTAACTCCTCAGCATGGATGTAGGCCTCATCCTCCATCCCCTTAATCCAAGTCTTTTCACCCTGCGCAATCCTTTTGATCTCGTCAATGGCCTCAACTGACTCAATTGGAACAACTATTGGTGGAACAAAAGATGGGTCCTCTTCTCAAACTGGGTGAGGTAACCTATCAATGTATGCACATAAAGCCCTGTTCTCTTCCTTCTTCCTCTGATATTTTCCTTCCAGCTTCCTCATCTTATCCTTAACATCTTGTGTTGAATCAACAAATTCCTCCATGACCTGTGCTTGAGAGGCCTAACCAAGATCTACCTCCATTATGTGATACTCCTCAAGAGCAATTTGATCTTTGGTCTTGTTGACTACTAGAGTCGCTATCTACAAAATTTTGGATCTAGTTTCTCCTCTGATGACCTTGGTTAATTTCTTGGCTTTTCCCTTTTCTCCTGATCAGTCAATTCAACTGAGAATCTCTTGTAACTCAACTACAAGGTCTACCTCCTTTTCCTGGCTTCTCTAAATCCTCTACTTGAGCCACTCTGGAACATTTGGATTTGGGTCCCTCTGTACTACTAGCTATTCTTGTCCTTTCACTACTCTGGTATCAATCTTCTCAGCTCCAAGATTTTTTTCCATTACTTCAAGAGCAAGTACCCCTGTCGCAGGGATCTCCTCTTCTTCCACTGGGGCCTTTGCTTCTACCTCGGGAATTTCATCCTCAATTATCTTCCTAAAGAAGACACCAAGACTCTCCTCTATTGTCACATCTTGTTCCCTTCTTGTTCCTTCCATGAACCTCTCATTGGCATTAATTCTCAATCTATCTTGTATCAATCTAGTCATGTGTTGCTCTCCTTGTTGTGTTCTTATTTCACTTGCTTCTCCTTGCTGTTGGGTGAATGCTTCAATTTCCTTAACACTGGGAGTCCGGCTAGGCAAAGATGGTGGATCCTCAGACCTTAATCTCTTCTTATATGGTTCTTCAACATGAAGATCCAATCTCCTCTTTATATGCATCTCCTGAGCTACAACCTTCTCCTTTCTATGTTCTGCACTGCCTGATGGGATGTCTCTTTCTTCTACTCTTCCTCTAGATGGCTGCCTTGGTCTCTCATCTTGAAACTGTGGATGACCTATCAACTTGTAGGTCCAATTTTATTTTGAAAGAGTCATCCTTTCAAGTTTTCATTCTACCCACCACCTTGTGAAGTCCACAACTGGCTTCGTCAATACATCAAGATCCATGATCTCTTTCCTCTACCAATCGTAAGGATGAATGACCTTTTCCTTATCTGGGTTAAAACCTCTCTAGAGTACATTCAGGTCCTCTTTGATCTAATCAGGAATGTGGACAATCTTACATGCCCTGATCAATTCCAAGGGTAATCGGGAGCACATCCTCTTCCTGACCTCATTCTCATCAACTGCATTTGCCCAAAAATCCTCGAGGTGAGCTTTGTGTTGATGTCTCATCCTTGATACTACTCTAATGTTATTTTATGGGTCAAAATCTGACCTTCCTAGATAGAGTGGTAGACAGAAGAATTTTATCTCATCAGATGACCTCTCAGCTGTCGATAGACAAGGACATACTTTGACTGCATCACTTCCAATGGACACTGGGAACTCTAGTCCTAGCTTCTTCTTCTTCTTCAGGATTTTGTCGTAGGCTATCAACTATCTAGTGACTTCCAACAAGACCATTTTTTCATTAGGGTATCGTGGAAGCTTGAATGGCTACTTAGAAAATCCTTGCAATCTAATATAGGAGAAGGTGGGAAATTGAATGAACCATGCCCTAAATTCCTCCACCAGCTTCATTTCCTCAGAAGACAATCTCATATGCAATCCCTTCTGCAAGGTTCTCATGATGTGCATTGAAAATGCATCGTTAACCCAGGTGTAGTCATCTATGGCATGTAGATGCAGCTGTGGGTAATAGTCATGGACCCTTAACCTTGGATTCCCACTTTTGAGGACTCCCTTGTACCTCAGTACTTCATACCTTGTATTTTTTGCCAGCATATATATATATATATATATATATATATATATATATATATATATATATATATATATATATATATATATATATGAGCTCATAAATAATTTCCTCGTATGCTCTAGATTCCTCAACTGTTCATCGAGGTTGTCGCTAATCAACCCAATCCAATTGATGTGATTGAACTCCTCTACTACCTGTTGAATGAAGTATGACATCCATGTCTCAAATAGGTAAGAGTGGGGTAAGCCAAATATCTTGCTAAGCATCATTATTAAATCACTGTATTCGTGATGAAAATCCATCTAGACAAGCTCCTTGGGAAACTTGGAATAGTGGGTTTTATTCATCCTCATCCATTTTCTATTGATGATCTCATCACAATGTTGAACTCCTACCATGTACACTATGTGCACCTACTCCTTTGTCTTCAAGACCAACCTTTGAGATGAAGGGATCCCAAATGCTTCAGTAATGGTTGGTGGAGAGAGATTTGCAATGATATTCCTATCCGAGTCCTTGATCGTTCTATCACTAGAATGATAATGTTTTGCACATTCCACGATCAACTCAACATGTTGGAAGGTGGGAGGGAATCCGACTACAGCTACAATTCCACTATTCACAATCCAGGTAGCTAGGTGTGTAGGGTGATGATCTTTGTAGCCAAACATCCTCCTCTAGAAATTTCTCAAATCAAGGCATCCAAGATTCATGTCCTTCACATCAATCCACTTCGAGAAAATCTTGGATTCTGGGTAGAATTCTCTCTATTCATTCTTGATCAATTGCCTTCTACTTACACTAGTTCCTCTGGGTTCAGCCATCTACAAAATAGAAAGAGAAGAAAAAAAAACTTATAAGAGCATAAAAAAGTAGAGAAAAGCACTTCATCCCAAAATTCAAAGATCTACAGGAAATTTCTCCATCTTGTCCAAAATTCAATTTTCTCTCTCCTCATAGAGATTTTTACTTGTGATCAACTTACTGAAGAAAATTTTGAAAATTTCACATTTATTCACACTTCTCCAGAAATAATCCTTTTTTCTCCTCAAGAACACTCTCTCGATTTGTGTGAGAATGAAATGAGCAAAGCCTTCTCTTATAGGCTCTCAAAAACTCGAAAAGATGCTTTAAAGACTACAGGCTAAAATTAGGTAGCTACCCCATTTTAACACAAGTTTCCATTTTTTTGAGAAGATTCCTTGCCTCTTGTCTATATTTTTCTCTTGCTTTTTTAGAATCTGCTAATTTGAGCACTTTGTCCTCATGAAGAAGTTTTCCCATTCCTCAAAATTTTCCAATTTTTTTTTTTTTTTTTTTAAAATTTTTTTGGGAAGTTAACTAATTAAAGATTAATAAAATCAATCTTTAACCAATTTCAATTTTAATAGAAAAAAAAAATCCTCCTTTTAAAGCAATTTCTAATTTTGTGAACTTTTATTCTTTAATTGCTTTTTTTTTGTTTTATCAATTTTTTGTGCTTTAATTAAATATTGATAAAAATAAATATTAATTAAATTTCATTTCAAATCCATATCAATTTAATCCCAATTTATTTCAATTTTTTTTTTCAAAGATTAATTAATTAAATATTAATAAAAAATTAATATTTAACTAATTTTACAATTGAAACTTAAAATTAAAACAAAAACTTTATATTTCAATCTTCGAACTCGGGTGTGTGCCTGATTTTGTCTCAAGCATATATTCTATGACTAGCCATGTTTTACATATGCATTCGAGGACAAGGTTGGGCACACTTTTCATCTCCTCACGGACTTCTTCAACAATCATTCCTTTGACCGAGTTGACTTGCGGTTGAGGGAAGGAAAAGTCAGGCTTCCAGGTCTGTTTGCAGAATTTGTCCAAGGAACTCATTTCATGAGTGGCTTGCATTTGCACTTCTACCTTCTTTGGAGTGGGAATTTGGATGGGTAGCAGAATTTTTCCTTCAACTTACATTCCGTGACTTGCTTCTAATTGCGCCTGCAAAGAAACCAGAGCGAGTTTTCTACATACTGGCAGATTATTTCTTTGCAGAGGAGTCTGTTGACTCTGTTGACTTGCACTTCAAAAAGGCTGGGAGCGGGATTCTTCATGTGTGAAGGATTTTTTGTCTTAAGCACACATTTTGCCATTCTATGAAACTTGCACTCCAACACGTACAGGAGCGAGATTCTTCATGTGTGAAGGATTTTTTTACTTTGCATCCCTCCATTGACCGAGCTGACCTATGCTTCCACTCTCCTAGGGGCAAGATTCTACTTGTGTCAAAGACTTTGTCCTTAGGACTCATTCCGTCATGTATTTGAAAATGCACCTCCACATTCTTTGGAGCAGGATTTTGGGCATGTTGCAGAATTTATCTTCAACAAAAAATCCATTAGCAAGTGCCTTTTTCACTTGAGAGAAGTCCAGAATGGGTTTGGGAGGTGGTTACAGATTCTTCTTTCTACAGATTCCTTCATCCTTCATTATTTTGCGACTCCATTATTCTTGGGAGGAAAAGATATTTGGGTTTGAGACTTCTTGCTGAGAGATTTCCACTAACAGAGCATGAGACAAATAGGGGCCAAGCCTAGTGAAAAGGGGTCCCATTAACAATGGGTGGGTTGAGAAAGATTTCACAACATTTAGTGACTCCAAGAGTGAAATGTTGAAAAACATTTCAGGGATAAAAATTTACATGGAGCCTAGATTCTTTGGTTAACAAACTTATGCTATCACGAAGAGAGAAAACATAACTCAAAAGGGGAGGAGAATCATATATTGGATCAAAACACCTTCATCCTTCAATTACCTATGTGTGTGCAAATGCGTTAATTTCCACTCAACAAGACCACTCAGAAACCCTAAGATAAGCCATGACAAGCTATATATTCCTCTTAACTCCAAGAGCATCCTGGACATTGCTCCACCACCATTCAAGTGTCTATAGCCCCGATGGAGTTGTCACTGTAAACCAATGGAGATTGCTCCACTTCTGGTGAATTATTCCTTCGAACATGTAATGCCCTACTAGGGAACCCAAGATGATGATTACGTTAACAATAATTAAAAAAATAGAATAGGTACAGTTACAAAAATCTTACAAACAAATGAAAGATAAATGCAACATCACATAGAAGATAACATAAATACATCTGGTACCATAAGGTATCCATAAAACTACATCCACTGCACATGTCGCAAGGTATGTAATACAATAACCAAAAATAAGGTACACATGATATCTCTGAATAATTGATACAAAGATACATGCTCATAAGAAGAAGAGAAAGAAGAAAACAACTTCATCAATGAAGATCAAGAAGAACAACTACCACATGGATCATCCAGCACCGGTGCACGAACATCAGAATCTCAAATGGTAAAAGAACCACTACCACCCGACCTCATGAACCAAAAGGGTCCACTCCCACCGTGCTGAGGAGATAACAACAGATCCCACTCCGATAACAAACATCAAACAGATCAAGCTAAGGAAAGGATCCTGAAAGCTCTCTAATCTCAAGGTGAACAAAAAAAACAAGATAAGATTTACTAAACCAGAGGCAAACCAACACATGTAGGAAACCAAGATACAAAAAGGAAGTGTCATCACACGAGCCAACTCTAAGGTTATCCTAGTAGTCTCTTCAGACCTCGGTGCCCTAATGACTCTATGTGGTTTTAGTAACCTCTCATGTATTCAAGGTACTAACAATGCCATATCCAGTCCACAAAGGCGGCAAGCATCCTCTCACCCCCATCCTAGTCAAACTCAATCAGAATCTCAGGAATGGGTGAGGCATACAATATCTTATTAGGTTCATTTTAAACTCTCAATGTTATTAATTATCACTTATTAAGCTACTTGTAATAGGATATCCTGGTAGTCACTTTCGAGCTCCGACACCCATTACAAGCCACTTCCTGATATACACTCAGATAACCTACCCTAGGGCTTCCAAGATCAAATATAACCCTGAGTTAAAAACAACTCATGAATCACAACAACTAGATCCAACAGGTATACAACCAAATAATCCTAGATGCAATTTCACACATAGAAACTGAAATGATTACAATGATACCATAAATAGTTAATAAATCAACAAGAGCCCATAAGATCGAAGTAGGGATAATAATCAGAATAACCACACACATCAATCATGATACTGAAAACAAGCACAACTGAAACAAACCCTGGCCTTTGTCGTCCCCTTAGGTCTTCTAGTATCTTGAAAACATAGAAAGCACAAGAAGATATTCCAGGCACAAAGAAGACACATTTGCACCATAGAAAACTAAGATCTAACTCATAAGCACTATAATCTCCATAATAGAATTAAGCATGAAGGTGTATATTCTTACAAGGAGAATATTTACATGAATATTTCACTATTTCTATAATCAAAGAATATTCTCTTAACCTAGGGTTCTAGCAAAATAAAAACCCAATTTCAGTATAAATATATCTACTTTACAAATATTATCTTCCCATAGTAGATCATTCACAAATAATCATAAATAAGACACACTCATCCTAATGTAAACATATATTCAATTATATGAGCATAAGATTTACAGATTATAATTGCATAAACTGATGATAGATTAGGTATACCTACCCCAAGCATAATCTAACATATAAAAATTATTAAACCAACTAAGTACATTCAACCCACAAAAATGAAAATCATACAATATAATTACCCTTGATCAATAGTAAACTTTCCTATACAAGTATATTTAATGTAAATATACAAACAATAAGAATATAACAAAAAAAATTAGACATTGATTTAAAACAAATTCTTTATAAATAGATTGTAAAATCTATCATCTCACACAAGCAAAAATTATGTTACTATTCATATTAATCTAGAAAATATTTAAAATTTTACTTAAACTAAAATAATATACAAAAATATTAATTAAACCATATCTAAATAAAATTTAAATAAAATTATAAAAGAAAACAAACTTAAATATATAAAAAAAATTTAAAAAGGGATAATATGGGGGGGCCCACGGCTCCTCCCCCAAGCCTCCACTAACTGTGCATGACAACTTCCTAGGGGTTGTTGTCAACAGTTAAAGGACTGTCGACGATAGTCCCTAAGGACTGTCGTCGGTAGCTCTTTGCACTGCGTGACAGGGTATCGACAGAGTACCGGTAGGGGACAAGGTACAGTACCCTTCCCCATTTAATTTCATTTTTCTTTTAAAATTCTTTTTTTATTATTTTCAATCAATCAATTTTATTTTATTTTCATTTTTTTACCATTCTAAATACAAAAAAGAAAAGCATGATAAAATAAAATAATAACACAAGCATTATTTTTTTTTCCTTTTATCAATCAACTCATATATATTTAATTTATACTTGAAATAACTAACAATGGAATATAAATATATCAATATTTTTTCTTTTTCCAGTAGTTTATCTTTTGCTACACACAAATATGAATTACTATATTTTACACAAAAACTTTAAACAAACAATTTCTACAACCAAGAGCATTTGCTAATTTATTCTGCCCCAACTTGATTCTACATTTGACTAAAACCCTAATTATTTATTAATTTTGTGAGCAATTCACAAACTTACAAACCTTAACAGATTTATGGCTACATACGAATGAAATGAATACATGTAACATGATTATCACACAATCAATTACCAAAATACGGAGAGAAAGAGAAAGAGAAATTCATAGAGCCAAGATCTAGATAGGCATTCAATCCTGGCACGAAGAGGATAGTTTTATTTGAAACACATAAACACAAAAATATGAGAAAGTTCAAACCCTACCTCGAACACCCAAGAAAATTCTCGAACGAAGACTAGATCTGAAGCCAAAACTTCCATCCTTTTAGATGCATAATGTAGCCAAAATCAATCAAGAAACCATAAAAAGAAAAATTCTCCAAAATCCAAAATACACAAGCTCCCCCAAAAATTCTTCTCCAAACCTGTCTAGATCCCAAATGAATGCCAAATCCTCCTAATAGGTATTCAATTCCCCATTCCATGCAACCCCAAAGATAACTCAACTGTTAACTCCCACTTCAACTCCAAATCCAAAATTGAAAGAAAATCTCAATTAATTAATTTAAAATAATTTTATATGCACAACTCAACTTGAATTTTTGAAACAGGTTGTTAACTTTTGAAAACAATTCAATCTCAATAATGCACATGTTATAATTGAAATTCATTATTAAATAAATTAAATACTTAATGCATCCTAAAATCATGCAATTAAATATTTATTTATTTAATAATGCACACAAACATAATTAAATAAAATTATCAATTAAATAATCAATTAAACTCCAATAATCAAATATTTTGACTTTTAATTAAATTTCATCAAAACTATAGGAACATGATTAATATTAATTTCAACTATAATCATTAATCAACATATAACATAAAATCACTGACATAAGCAATAAATCAACTGAAGCGAAACAAGATAAATTCAAACCAAATAAAACCAAACAACACCAGATAGGGATCCACGAATTCCTGTCACCTAGATGAATTTGGGTAGGGTAGTCAAACTGATTCTTGTCCAAACCTAGGATAAATGGGCTTAGGTTAGGGTTTTGGATCTGTGTTATCTCCCCTCTCTTACCATCTGAGATATTGTGATAGGGCACGCTCATCCTAACAATTCAAGGAAGACAATGCCCGGTACCTACGAACCTGCATACAACACCCGCATGTACATACATATCTAAATATATAACAGACAATGGTGGGGATCGGTCAATCGTGTGTATCTTGCAGGCAAGTAACTACGACTCCGTCCCTCAACCACATCAGGCACGTCAAACAAAAATGTAAAACAAATACATCAACCATACACATGCAAGTATGGGGTCAGTAAAATCATAGGTTTTAATGATTTCCTAACATATATTCTATCATCCTAAAGTAATCATAACATTTATAAAATCGGACTAGGGGTGAGGTACTATAGAACACGTATGGAGATTTCCGTGTACCCCCAAAAGCCAATTATTTTAACTTTTCTTTTGTTTTCTCTTTTATCCTTTTCAATTGATATTGCATTTCTTTGTTTTCTTTTGGCTCGTGAGCAGTGAAACTCACTATGGGTTTAGGAATTACAGTGGTGCTGAAGCAAGATTTTAAAATTTTCACAAGCCATGACCTCTCCTAAAGAAACTAAGATGGACTAAGAGAAATAGTTAGGCATGAAAAATATAGCAATCTCTGAGTTCGAGTGTCAAGACACAGTGTGTGATTAACTTATCGAGTCAAGTTTGTGTTCCAACCTAATGATAAACGTAAGAAAGACAACCTTAGTTTCTAGGGATCCTCATAAACAATTATCCAGGAAATGAGAGAAACAAGACTTAGTGGAATCTTCAAATGAAGTTTGAAATCACACGACGCCCCCTTGTAAATGGGAACACCCAAACCTCCAAGCCATAGCAAAACCAAAACAAAAGAAAACCAAAATCACCCAAACAAACCAATCCCAAGGAAGACAAAACCCTAAACTAACAACTAAACTACAAGAAAACTAAAACAACCTAAACTACAGAAAGCCAAAATCCAACCAATAGGAAAGAAACGAAGGGAAAGGAAACAAGGGAAGAAAACCAAAATCCCCTCTAAACTAGAAGAAAACCAAAACAAAAGAACGTAAGGGAAAACCTAGACTAACTATGTACATGGTAGGCTTCTAGAAGGAAACCTAAGGGCAAAAATAATGCTTGAGGAATTGCCCATTGACGGGCAATGGGACTTCCTTTCCTGTCAGAGTTCTTAGCTTGAATGCATTATCTCCCAGTATCTCAGAAATTTGAAAAGGCCCCATCCATAGATTATCAAACTTGTCGTGATCACCTTTCTTTTCATGGGCCTTATCCTAGCAAAGTACTAGATCTGAAATTAAAAAATCCTTAACTCTGGCCATTCTACCAAACCATCTTTTTACCACGGCTTGATGTTTTGTGAACTTTTCTAGTGCCTGATCTCTTTTCTCTTCTAGGAGAAGCAATTGTGTCAATCATGTGCATGCTATGTCTTCACCTTCCATGTATTCCTGCATAAACTGTAATGTTGGGATCCTCAGCTGAATAGGAAAAATTGGATCTTGTCCATAAACCAAATGATAGGGAGACGTCCCTATAGAGCTCTTGATTCTTATTCTGTCTACCCAAAGTGGAAATCTTAGTTGTGTATGTCAGTCCCTGGGATTTTTGTCCAACAACTTCTTGATAGCACTTAACAGATTCTTATTTGTTGACTCAGCTAACCCATTTCCTTGAGGATAGTAATTTGATGAGAACTTTAGGGTAATTCCATAATCAAATGCCCAGTTTGAAAACTTCAAAGATTTAAATACAGTACCATTGTCGCATACAAGAGCATGTGGACATCTAAATCTCGTGACAATATTTTCTTCAAGAAACTTGATGACAACTTTCGTCATGTAATTCTTTAGTGCTTGAGCTTTCGACCAGCGAGTGCAATAATCGGTAGCAGCTAGGATGTACCTATGTTGTCTCGAAGGAGGTGGATTGATTGGACCAATAAAGTCTAATCCCCACTTTGTAAAAGGTCTTACTTCAATAATAGGTTGCAAAGGCATTACAGGATTTCTCTCACGTGTTGCCGCTACTTGAAAAGTGTGACAGGTTTTTACATGTTCATAGGAATCTTTAAATAATGTGGACCAGTAATATCCTGCCCTTGAAATCTAGTGGGCCATAGAGAGACTACTTCCGTGACTAGTCCCATACTTGCTATGAAAATGTTCAATTATCTTCTTTGCTTCTTCTTTTCCCGCACATCTCAAATAGATTCCATCATCATTCTTTCTGTATAGAACTGCTCCTTAAAGCATAAATTGTTGACTTTTCATTCTCAAGGCACACTTTTGGACATAATTTAGGTGCATAGGAGACTTGTGATTCAGGAGGTAGTAAACAATGTCATCATACCATTCATCTGGGGATACTTCTTCTATCACATATACTTGTTGAACCAATCCAGGACTAGTTGTTGCGATTGTTTGTGTCAGAGCTTGTCCTCGAACTAGCTTCATAGGTTGTATCTCCATGTCATATTCTTTAATGATGGACATCCATTTTCCTCTTCTTTCTCCCAATTCATTCTGCATCAATAGTGTCTTCACTGCCGCATCTGGGAGAATTGCATAAACCTTGCTTCTCAAAATATAATGTCAAAATTTCTTGATTGCCTTCACCAAAGCATAGGCTTGTTTCTGTATGTTTTGATATTTCAATTCTGCATCCTTCAATGGTGAGCTCATAAAGGAAATAGGATGATCATCTTTCGCCTCCATCTTCTGAGTAAGGATAGTTGCATAGGTATGCTTTGATGCAAATGAATAGATGTAGAATGGCTTAGTGTAATCTAGACTAATCAAAATAGGAGCATCCACAATTGCTTTCTTTATTTCCTTGAAAGCCCTTTTTGTTGCAAGTGTCCAATCTATCTTTGCACCCTTCTTCAACATGTCATTTAGTGGCTTGACTATTTTTGCAAATCCTGAAATGAACTTCCTTATGAAGTTGATTTTTCCAAAGAATGACTTTAACTCTTTCTGACTAGCTGGAAGCCCCAACTTTGAAATTGCTTTGATGTGCTCAGAATCAATTGAGATTCCATGCTCTGAAATCACATGTCCCAACAATTTTCCCTCGGTGACTGTGAACATGCATTTCTTTAGGTTCAATGAAATTCCACATCTCCTACATCTCTGAAATATTCTCTTTAAATCAGTCATATGATCCTCTTTGTGCTGAGAAAACATAGTGAGATCATCCATGTATATAATAATGCATTTACCAACCAAATCCTTGAAAGCATAGTCCATGGCTCTCTGAAAGGTGGCCCCAAAATTAATCAAACCAAAGGGCATTCTTCTGTATGCAAATGTGCCCCACTTAGTGGTGAATGCTATTTTCAATCTGTCTTCTTCTTCAACCATCACCTGGTTATATCCAGAATAACCATCTAAGAATGACATCATTTGGGATCCATTCACAACTTGTATAACTTCATCTAGTGATGGTATTGGATAATTGTCCTTTTCTAAAGATTTGTTAAGATTACGAAAATCCACACACAATCTTATTTCTCCACTCTTTTTTCTAACAGGAACCAAGTTGGCGACCCACGTCGAGTGTCTGACTGGAAAAATTATTCTCAAAGAAAGCAATTTTTTTACTTCTTGATGGATTAGTGGCTCTAACAAGGGATTTATTGGTCTCTACCTTTGCTAGAATGGTTTACTATTTGGCTTCAGTGGGATTGTGTGTGTGATGAGGGAGGTATCATAAGTTTTTAAATCTTCGTATCCCCATGCAATCACATATGGGAATTCCCTCATAAGCTTCATAATATCTTCCTTTTCCTGAGGAGTACAAACTTTACCAATAAAAACATTCTTGGCATTTTCTTCAGTTCCTAAGTTCACTTTTTCACATTCCCCTCCTTTAGTTGTTTGATATTTGAGGGCACTCAATCTATTTGAATAAAAAATTCTCTCCAACTCAATCATCCCCTTAGGAATAGTATTTGTCCTCAAATTCATTATCTCATCTATTTCCAACTGAGCTTGTTGTGGTTCTCCCTCATTGGTGACTTGTGCTTCAAAGACCCTTGAACTTGTCAGGAAATCAAGGATATGCTTATCATCTTCAAATACTTGGAAGTTTGTTATGTTGTCTGGAACATATGGTATTGAAGTCAACTGAACTGTGAGCTTCTTCACACAATCCATGGCTAATGGTTCCAAGGAACTTGCAGACTGAGACAATGAATTTGCTACCGGATTACACGTTCGATTTATTCTTTTAATATTAAAAGCATCAAAGCTTTCAATCAAATCCAAAACTCTATGGCGATAATGACCCAATCTTTTATCATGACATGCATATTATTTTTGAACTTGTCCTATCACTATGTCTGAATCTCCACACATGTAGAGGATCTTGGCACCCTTTTGGATAGCGAGGAGAAAACCAATAACCAGTGATTCATACTCAGCCACATTATTTGTGCAAGGAAACTGCAATCTGTGCACTACGAGATAGGCTTCCCCTGTTGGGCTAACAAGTTCAACACCGGCTCCACTTCCTTTCTTTGATTTCGATCCATCGAATGATAAAGTCTAGACTTCATCATCGCCTTCAGTACTGGAAGGTTCACCCTTTGATTTCTTGACTTGTTTCTCATGTTTTTCTTCAAAAAATTTCTTCTCATCTTTTCTAACTTCTTTATATTGTGGTTCTGAGGTCGCTACTTGACTTGGATATTCCACATTGACAACTTCAAAATTTCATGCCACTAATACTTGTGGGACCATCTTTGAAACTTGTGCAACTGCAGCTCTACACATTGTGCATGATATTTTAGAATGAAAAGCATTATGTATTCTATACCAATTAGGAAGTAACAAATTTTGAATATGAGCATCTTTCCTTAACTCAACTTCTTGTTTAACACTTTTCAAGAAAAAATTCCTAAAATTTTCAAACATTCCTTCTATCATTGATGGTTCTGAATTATTATCAGTTGGTGCCTCTAAAAACTTGGGCATCATGTCTGAGCATCCTCCTTGGTTGTAACCTTGTAACATCAAAATTTCCCCAGGTTTAGGTGCATAAGAGCCCAGACTTGTTTCCATGAACAGGATCTCATTATCTTCTCCATATTCAGTTATCAATAATCAGAGCCTTGGTGTGCTCTCAATCCTTATCTAATTTGGGATTCCCCTCCATGGGAGCCACATATGTGAAAAATTAGTCGCTATGTATCCATTCAATTTCCTTGCCCATTCTCTACTTAAAAGCATTCCATAGCCTTCTGGAATGTCCACGACTAATATGTCGATACAACTCTGAACTCATGGATCTGAAGCCAATTACATATGAATATTATTTAGTTCTCCTACAACTAGAACTTCTATTTTATCTAGCTAAGTCACCTTCTTATCTCTTTTTAATGGGACTAATCCCAATTTTCTACATATATCAAGGGGCATCACATTACTTGATGCTCCAGAGTCAATTAGATAGTTGTGCAACATTTTTCCAAAAAATCAGACTGACACAAGGAAAGGGGCAAAATCTTCTTTTCCTTGGTAGAAAACCATAGGTTTTTGTGCTCTAGGGTTGAATTCCTCATTGTTCACATTCTGTCGGGTTTTGCTCCCATTCTGAATAGCACTTGTTTGTTCTATGAGAGTGGTGAGATCTTTCATTGTTTCTTCTCCTTGAAATGAAGGATCATTTTGTGAGAATCCTTCCTCAGAATAGTTTTGCACCATCCCAATGAAGCTTGAACTTTGTGAGACATCAGGTGCACTTGCTTTTACATCAACAACATTCATGTTTTGTGCAAAACTAGATTGATGATTGTTAGGGGGACCTCTGGGTGGGTATGAAGCATTCTGCAAGATGATCTTCGAAGGTACATCATCCAGACTTCCCAACAATGCATCCCTTATCTCAGGAATTTTCATTAGTTCATATAGTGGTAGAATCACTTTTATCTTCTTGAATTCTTCTAGTATGCAAGAGATCAGCCTCTTGAATTCCTCCCTTGGAGGATTTTCTTTCTTCCCTTTTTCT
This sequence comes from Chamaecyparis obtusa, assembly GCA_027943335.1. Lineage (NCBI taxonomy): Eukaryota > Viridiplantae > Streptophyta > Pinopsida > Cupressales > Cupressaceae > Chamaecyparis > Chamaecyparis obtusa. Next base: position 375,860 of record BSBK01002578.1, on the reverse strand, counting down.
TGATTTTTCTTTTGTCCTCCATTTTGTATAGTAGAATGTGTCACATGTTGCCCTTTTTGATTTTGCAAAGCATTGGTCGCAACAGAATGACCTCTTTATCCTTGCGCATTACTAGGCTGTCAATACTTAGATGAATCCCTGAGAGGACTTGGAGTATTACTGGCATTGGGATGTGGAGGAGTTGTAAAGTTATTTGGAGGAGTTGATGTTGTTAATGGATCATGATTTCTATAATTTATTTGATAAGTCCTCAATGGAACATTCCCAAATGTTTGTTGAAAAGCTTGAACTTCACTTACTCCCTCCACTAGGACACTATTGTAAAGTGGAGGGAAAATAAATTCATCCCTCTGTAGTGGCTCATTTGGGGAAACAGGTGGAGGTTGATTCTCTGGTGGAACTTGATATCATGGCACCTCCACGGGACCATTTTCTAATGCAGGTGGGAATTTTTGATTAGTTTGTATAGGCATGTAATCTTGAGAATCAAGAGGTGGAAACTTAAAATCATCAAAGACCAATGCCTAGTCGTATCTGGGAGCAGGCACTATCTCATAGCCTGTAGGTGGAGGATTTTCAGGTGCAGTAGTGTTTCTTACTTCTCCTTTGAATATATCAGTTGCTCTTTGAAACTCTTGGCATTGTAACTCAGAATGTTGATTAGTTTCATGCAGTCTACACCATCCAGACAATGCTACTTCTTCTAGGAAAACTTTTTTAGTTGGTCATCTTTCAGAAGCTGGTGGATTTTCCAATGGTGAAGGAACTCCTCCATTGTTTGGATTTGTATTCCATGATCTCTTATGGTATCCTTGATTGTTGTTTCAATACCCAAAATTTTCTTGATAACCTTGATTATTGTTTCAGTATCCTTGATTATTATCTTGGTGATTCTCATGGTGAGCTGGAGGATTTCCTTGATACCCTCGGTTATTTCCTTGATGTGACTGATAGTTTCTTTGAGAATTTTGCAATTGATTATTCTGATTTCTAAGGTAAGTAATCTCAGTAGACAACTTCTTGAATTATTCTATTAAGTCTTTCATTTCATCTCATTCTTCCTGAGTCCTTGTGGAAGTGGTCGTATTCTGAAGATAGATCAGTTGTGCAGGTGTTGCGTGAGATATCAGGGCTCCTTGATGCGGCACTAGCTGATTAGAAGGAGTAGGAACAAGATTGAAAGAAGGAGCATAGTTCAAAATCCCTTGATTCAATGTATTAGCATTCCCAAAGTAACCCGGTGCTCCACCAGCAGTTGCTAGTGACTATAAACTGATCTTCTCAGCTTCAGCATATGCTTGGATTAAATTGGCAGGGGCCAGATGGGTCTTCTGGATGAACATGGAAGTGAAATAATCCAAGGCAGCATAGTAAATAGGCCTTGTGGAATCATCATTTATGCAGAAAGAATCACACAACCATGAATAGGCCCTTTGAAATCTATTGTTGAATGCCCCAATAGGTTCACGTTCTTGTCTTTTTATCTCAATGAATTGCCTATACAATTTAGTAGGGGTGATAGGCAATCTGAACTTCCCCAAGAATGGATCCTTCAGCTCTTGCCATGTTTGGATTGAATTCACTGGTAAATTTATATACCAATAAAATGCTTCTTCTCCTAGCGAATATGGGAACAATCGACATGCCACATCTTCATCTTGAATATTTCTATTCTGCAGAGCATCTTCAAAAATCTTTACATGTTCATTAGCAGTGCGATTGACATCGTTCACAAAGAACTTGGAGCATAAATGCTCAGGATTCTTTGGCATATGATTGTAAGTAGCAAATGTTGCAAGAGGTGATGCATTTTGTGGTTGTCATTGCTGTACCATCACTGGAACTTGTTGTTGGGCAGCTAGAGGTATAATGGCTTGTATAGCCATTTGTACTATCAACTCTTGAATTTTTGTAGCTCCTTGTTGAAATCCTTGAGTGGCCTCTTGTGTTTGACGTTGCTGAGGTGGAGTTTGAAATTGTCTCATAAGATCAACTACACTTGGTGAGTTCTAACTTGTAGATGCTTCTTTCTAGCCTCGCCTAGGCTTTCGATAAAAATTTAGATCTTTTAGTTCTTTTTCTCCCAGAGTGGATCTTAAGATTCTTTAGTGTACCTCAAGTGAGAATGAATTAATGTGCTCCAGTATGTGAAATCTACTTTAATTCCTTCTTATAGAGGCTGGAGGTTGTTGATTCCTCTGAATGACCAATGCTCTTTGAACATCTGCTTCAATTCTTTGAGGCTTCTCTTCTTCTTCTTCTAACACAAAGATCACTCTCATATACTCAGCTACACTTCTCTTAACTTTCCAGGCGACTGAGTTCAATCCTGCAATGATGTCTTCTTGGTTGTCTCCAAAAACAAGATTTGGTTGTAAAACTGGTACGATGTCTCTATGTGGAAGCACCATATCAATTCATGACATGCAAAATTATGTCTTGCATTATAGGCCCTCCTTCTAGTGCTAGTTTTTGTTGATGTGTATTTTATGACTCACCAAACAATAGAACAAAATACCAAAATATCCTATCCTCTCTTAAACAAAGTATCGCGTATGCTAAGATTGCAAGAAGATCATATGATAACTCCAAGGTTCCTCAACTCGTGGATATGCTCAGTGTTGATGTGATTTTCTAATGATCACAAGGGGCCTTACATTTTTCAATCCTTTATGTCATGATGAATATGGGTACTATCAAAAAAGATTTTCAATTAACTACTATTTTTTGGGGTTTTCACCGGATATGAAGAAATGAAAAAGGTTTAGGGTTTAGATATCCTAATATAATCCTAAGGGGAATGATAGCCAAGGAAAGTAAGTTGATGGATGAGTTCCTCAATTACCAAGTCTCGCTGCACCAAGTCAAGCTACAACTACACATAGACTGGTGCAATCTTCAAGGGTTTGTGCAAATGATCAAATTTAGGCACATAGATAAGGGTTCAGGCTAACTTTGCACAATGATTTAAAATCACTAAAACATCAAAAGTATGAACCAAAGAAACTCATCACAACATCATTATATTCTCCAAAACATTCATTACAATTTATCTATTAAACTTAACCTAAGTGAGAGAATTATGAAACCAAGCAAGCATTAAGACACATCAAATATTCACCACACTTCAATGAAAATTCTATTGTCTCAATAGCTCATAAGAAACAATCTCAAAATTCACTCTCTACAAATGAGAAGAAGAGGCCTTTATATAGGTCCTTGAAAACAATGAGTGGCCCAGATCAAAACAATAACTGATGGCCTAGATTTTTCCACCTCAGCCCTAATTAGGGTTAGGGTATAGAAAAGGGAATCTAAATTAATGCAAGGAAGAAACCACTATGGTAGTGGGTAATAAATGCCCACTACACATGCATGCTCAAGAAGAGAGTGAGGTGTCATAGATGACCATTACATGTATGTCCACTATGCATTACATGCATCTACCTTTGACCTCTACGTTTGAATTCCTAGAATCTACCCAATATGGCCTCCAAATCATCAATGTTGACACTCAGTGCTGATTCCTGTCTAAATTCTAGTGCCAGCATTGCTCGCTCTGACCTCTTCAGGCTGTCCTCCCATTCTGGCAATAGATCCTAAGTTGTGTGCATGTTGTTTGAGAAGGTAGAGAGGTTCTCAAAATCATCCTTTATGAAAGAGTTAAGCCTAAAGAACTCCTCCAATTTCTCCTTCATGTTGTCTATCATTATTTCCTCCTACGCCAACCTTTGCAACCACAGTGATGGAATGGTATTGGAGAGCTCCTGCCAGATATTCTCAACTATCTACTTCAATCGAGATGACTCCTTACTGAAATGTTCAAACATGTCCTTTGCCAGAAGATCTGCACAATACCACCAAGAGAAATAATATGCCCCTTCTCCGATGACCTTTCCATCAACCAAGACTTTCCTAGGGGTTTCCATCAGCTCCTACAAGTCAAAGATTGCCTCATCCTGATAGATATGCTCATCTTCCCAAGTCTCCTCTATGCAACGAATTTGGGAAAGGATGGCCAATGACTTATCATGAATTCATAATAAATCCTTAGCATGGATGTAGGCCTCATCCTCCATCCCCTTAATCCAAGTCTTTGCACCACATGCAATCCTTCTGATCTCATCGATGGCCTCAACTGACTTGATTGGAACAGCTATTGGTGGAATGAAAGATGGGTCCTCTTCTCGAACTAGGAGAGGTAACCTATCAATGTATGCACATAAAGCCCTATTTTCTTCCTTCTTCCTCTAATATTTTTCTTCTAGCTTCCTCATCTTATCCTTGATAGCTTGTGTTGAATCATCAAATTCCTCCATGACCTATGCTCGAGAGGCCTAACCAAGATCTACCTCTGTTATGTGATACTTTGCAGGAGCAATTGGATCTTTGGTCTTGTCCACTATTGGAGTCACTATCTACAAAATTCTAGATCCAAATTCTCCTCTGACGACCCTGGTGAATTTCCTAGCTTTTCCCTTTTCTCTTGATCATTCAATTCGATCGAGAATCTCTTGTAACTCAACTACAAGGTCTACCTCCTTTTCTTGGCTTCTCTGAATCCTCTTCTTGAGCCACTCTGGAACATTTGGATTTAGGTCCCTCTGTACTACTAGTTGTTCTTGTCCTTGCACTGCTCTAGTATCTATCTCCTCAGCTCCAGGATTTTCTGCCATTACTTCAGGAGCAAGTGCCTCTATCACAAGGATCTCCTCTTCTTCCATTGTGGCCTCTGCTTGTACCTCAAGAATTTGTTTCTCAATTATCTTCCTAAAGAAGACACCAAGACTCTCCTCTGTTGTCACATCTTGTTCCTTGCTTTTTCCTGGCATGAACCTTTCATTGGCATTAATGCTCAATCTATCTTGTATTGGTCTAGTCATGTGTTTCTCTCCTTGTTGTGCTCTTATTTCACTTGCTTCTCCTTGCTACCAGGTGAATGCTCCAATTTTCTACACACTGGGAGTCTAGCTAGGCGAAGATGGTGGATCCTCAAACTTTAATCTCTTATGTTGTGGTTCTTCAAAATGAAGATCCAATCTCCTCTTTATATGCATCTCCTGAGCTACACCCTTCTCCTGTCTACATTCTACACTACCTGATGGGATGTCTCTTTCTTCTACTCTTCCTCCAGATGGCTGCCTTGGTCTCTCATCTCATAGCTATGGATGACCTATCAACTTGTAGGTCCAATCTTCTTTTGACACAAGCATCCTTTCAATTTTTCATTCTACCCACCACCTTGTGAAGTCCACAACTGGCTTTGTCAATACATCAAGATCCATGATCTCTTTCCTTTGCCAATCATAAGGATGAATGACCTTTTCCTTATCAAGGTTAAAACCTCTCTAGAGTACATTCGGGTCATCTTCCATCTGATCAGGAACATGGACAATCTTACATGCCCTACTCAGGTCCAAGGGTAATCGAGAGTACATCCTCTTCCTGATCTCGTTCTCATCAACTGCATTTGCCCAAAAATCCTCGAGGTGAGCTTTGTGTTGATGTCTCATCCCTGCTACTACTCTAATCTTATTATATGGGTCAAAATCCAGCCTTCCGAGATAGAGTGGTAGATGGAAGAATTTCAGCTCATCAAATGACCTCTCAGCTGCTGGTAGACAAGGACATACTTCAACTGCATCACTTACAATGGACAATGGGAACTCCAGTCCTAGCTTCTTCTTCTTCATGATTCGTAGGCTGTCAACTATCTAGTGACTTCCAACAAGACCATTTTATCGATAGGGTACCATGGAAGCTTGAATGGCTACTCAGAAAATCCTTGCGAACTAATATAGGAGATGGTGGGAAACTGAATGAACCATGCCCCAAATTCCTCCACTAGCTTCATTGCCTCAGAAGGCAATCTCATATGCAATCCCTTCTGCAAGGTTCTCACGATGCGCATTGCAAATGTATCGTTAACCTAGGTGTAGTCATCTATGCCATGTAGATGCAGCTGTGGGTAATAGTCATGGACCCTTAACCTTGGATTCCCACTTTCAAGGACTCCCTTGTACCTCAGTCCTTCATACCTTGTATTTCATGCCAGCATATATATTACATATGAGCTCATAAAGAATTTTCTTGTATGCTCCAAATTTCTCAGCTGTTCATCGAGGTTGTCGCTAATCAACCTAGCCCAATCGATGTGATTGAACTCCTCTACTACCTATTGAATGAAGTACTACATCCATGTCTCAAACAAGTAAGAGTGGGGTAAGCCAAATATCCTCCTGAGCATCATTATTAAATCACTGTATTCCCGGTGGAAATCCATCCGGACAAGCTCCTTGGGCAACTTGGAATAGTGGGTTTTATTCCTCCTCATCCATTTGCTATTGATGATCTCATCACAGTGTCAAACTCCTATCGTGTAGACTCTGTGCACTTGCTCCTTTGTCTTCAAGACCAACCTCTGAGATGAAGGGATCCCAAATGCTTCAGTAATGGCTAGTGGAGAGAGATTTGCAATGATATTCCTGGCCGAGTCCTTGATCGTTCTATCACTGGAATGATAATGTTTTGCACATTCCATGATCAACTCAACATGCTGAAAGGCAGGAGGGAATCCGAATGCAGCTACAATTCCATTGTTCACAATCCAGGCAGCCAAGTGTGTCAGGTGATGATCTTTGTAGCCAAATATCCTCCTCTAGAACTCGCTCAAATTGAGGCATCCAAGATTCACGTCCTTCACATCAATCTACTTCGCAACAATCTTGGATTCTGGGTAGAATTCTCTCTATTCATTCTAGATCAATTACCTTCTGCTTACACTGGTTCCTCTGGGTTTAGCCATCTACAAAATAGAAAGAGAAGAAAAAAAAACTTATAAGAGCATAAAAAAGTAGAGAAAAGCACTTCATCCCAAAATTCAAAGATCTGCCAGAAATTTCTCCATCTTGTCCAAAATTCAATTTTTTCTCTCCTCATAGAGATTTTTACCAGTGATCAACTTACTGAAGAAAATTTTGAAAATTTCACAAATTTATTCACACTTCTCCAGAAATAATCCTTTTTTCTCCTCAAGAACGCTCTCTCGATTTGTGTGAGAATGAAATGAGCAAAGCCTTCTCTTATAGGCTCTCAAAAACTCAAAAAGTTGCTTTAAAGACTGCAGGCTAAAATTAGGTAGCTACCCTGTTTTAACACAAGTTTTCATTTTTTTGAAAAGATTCCTTGCCACTTGTCTCTGTTTTTCTCTCACTTTTTTAGAATCTGCTAATTTGAGCACTTTGTCCTCATGAAGAAGTTTTCCCATTCCTCAAAATTTTTCTTTTTTTTTTTTTTTGATTTTTTGATTTTTGGGAAGTTAATTAATTAAAGATTAATAAAATCAATCTTTAACCAATTTCAATTTTAATAGAAAAAAAAAATCTTCCTTTTAAAGCAATTTCCAATTTTGTGAACTTTTATTCTTTAATTGCTTTTTTATGTTTTATCGATTTTTTGTGTTTTAATTAAATATTGATAAAAATCAATACTAATTAAATTTTGTTTCAAATCCATATCGATTTAATCGCAATTTATTTCAATTTTTTTTATTTTCAAAGATTAATTAATTAAATATTAATTAAAAAATAATATTTAACCAATTTTACAATTGAAACTTAAAATAATTTTTAAAAAACTTTATATTTCAATCTTCGAACTCGGGTGTGTGCCTGATTTTGTCTCAAGCATATATTCCGTGACTAGCCATGTTTTACATATGCATCTGAGGACAAGGTTGGGCGCACTTTTCATCTCCTCGCGGACTTCTTCTTCAACAATCATTCCTTTGACTAAGTTGACTTGCGCTTGAGGTAAGGAAAAGTCAGGATTCCGGGTGTGTTGCAGAATTTGTCCAAGGAACTCATTCCGTGAGTGGCTTGCATTTGCACTTCCACCTTCTTTGGAGCAAGAATTTGGATGGGTAGTGGAATTTGTCCTTCAACTTACATTCTGTGACTTGCTTCTAAATGTGCCTGCAAAGAAACCGGAGCGGTTTTTCTACATACTGATGGATTATTTCTTTGCAGAGGAGTTCGTTGACTCTGTTGACTTGCACTCTGGAAAGGCTGGGAGCTGGATTCTTCATGTGTGAAGGATTTTTTGTCTTAAGCACACATTCCGCCATTCTATGAAACTTGCGCTCCAACAAATGCGGGAGTGGGATTCTTCATGTGTGAAGGATTTTTTTACTTTGCATCCCTCCGTTGAACGAGCTGACCTGCGCTTCCACTCTCCTTGGGGCGGGATTCTGCTTGTGTCACAGACTTTGTCCTTAGGACTCATTCCGTCATGTATTTGAAAATGCGCCTCCACATTCTTTGGAGCGGGATTTTGGGCGTGTTGCATAATTTGTCTTCAACAACAAATCTGTTAGCAAGTGCCTTTTGCACTCGAGAGAAGTCCAGAACGAGTTTGGGAGGTGGTTACGGGTTCTTCTTTCTACAGATTCCTTTGTCCTTCATTATTCTGTGACTCCATTGTTCTTGGGAGGAAAAGATATTTGGGTTTGAGACTTCTTGCTGAGAGATTTCCACTGACAGAGTATGAGACAAACCAGGGCCAGGCCTAACGAAAAGGGGTCCCATTAACAATGGGCAGGTTGTCAAAGATGTCACAACAAGTCCCATATACAAATGATAGCCATAAAGGAATTACATCAACAATCAAATTGCACTGGTGGTGCTTAGTAGTAAAACAAGAAACCTATTAGACTTACCACCTCCTATGGACATTAATCAATAAATGCACAATATGTATCTATATCGCATTCCTCCCCAATCTTCTTATACCAACCGCCCCTCATAACTCGTCCTTTCAACCAAAAAGTCACAGTGTTTCAAAAAATACAAGGGCTGCATTGCAATATAGTTCCTGCCAAATGATGGTAGTACAATTTTTGGAAAAATATGCTATTTGGAAATGAAACGCTTTTGGATAAACATGCTATTTGGGAATGACATTTTATGCAGAGTCACTTTCCAGTTCTTTGAATTGTACTTCAGAATTTCTTGGGTGTAGCAAAAGTCCGTTATCCAAGTTGTCATCTAGAATGGTACTGATGATGAGGATAATTTGAGAAATTTAAAAAGTGGTATTTTTTATTTTGTTGTCCTATCACATTGAAGCTATCAAAATTAAAAGGATGTTTGTGTGAGAAGTTTGGTAGGTTTTGTTAATTCAATTTTGTGACGGGAAAAACTGAAAATAATTTGTTCCTCTTTAATGTTGATGATATAATATTTGCTAATGTTATTGACATAGAGAGAGTGATGAGATACATTTGTCACAAACTCTATACTATTTTTTAATTTCTAATAAATATGATTTCTTTTGTTTATTTGAAATAAAAAGACACATCACACAGAAGCAAAGATCAAATTCAAGTCAATCTATTGAGAACTTAATCACTATCTGCAGAGCTTATCTACAAAGGCACAAGACCAAGATAAGTCCAAATTCAACATAGAGGTCAACATAAATTAAAATATATCTCAAAGAAATATACAAACCATAAGAGAACACTTTATTTTGATATTTAATTGAGAATAAATCATGGAGAAAGGAGAGTCGTCAAATAAGTTATGTCCAATCACACCATCAAATTGCTTTCCAAAAGGAAATCACCATCAAAAGAAGAAGAATCTGCTATCAAAGTCTGTCAAAAGGATTGTCCAAGGAGACAAATTGTGTTCTTGATAAATAGTAAACAGTACCACACAGATGAACAAAATAATATGGAACAATAAGGATGAATAGAGTTTGAGTACATTTAAATTTTTTTTTAAAAAAATTGTCCCCCTACTTTTCATTGGCTGAAGGGAAATTGTAATTTGTTTTAAAGGGTGTTTTATTTTCAGTCCAAGGCAGACTGAAGGAAAAAAAAGTAATATTATAGCATAATCGATACTGAGTTTTATAAGTATTTAAAATAATGAAAATTATTTTCTACAGAAATATATATTGTGTACTATTTTCGTGTGAAATTTGCATTGGCATGCAATGTTTTTTTATTTGGAAGTTTTTTCTAAACCTAGGCTGCATATACAGAATCTTGGGTTTTTAAGCCAAAAAAGTTGAAAGGACAAAAAAATTAATGTTTGAAATCACAGATTTGTTTGTCATTGCCGATTATATGGAATTTAATTCCAGAATTGGCAACCAGAATGACTTCAAATCTTGTCAATTTTGATAAGGATCGTAGAGAAGATTTATTAGAGTCGATTGTTTCTAATGACTCAATCCCAAAAGCTTGAAATGCCACTTCCATTGGTGACCTTTTGGCACTCTGTAAAAATAAATACCATTATGAAAATCCCGGTCTGGAATTTGAAAAACAAACTGATGATTTTCATAAAATTGGGTGAGAGTGGGTCATTGTTAGAGTGTCCAATTAGGATGATAAATTAACATATTAACTCGTTGCTATCAATGAGCTAGTTGATGAAGAAGATTCTTTAATTATCAATAGTTTGTAACCAAAATTTGAAACTTCTACCAATAGGTTTTTTTTTTGTAACCTTTCAGATTTTAAGTCATTGAGTCCATTTATAGAAAACCTCAGAGTGCACTTGTAACATATTATAAGGGAAAATCCAAAAAAGAATAACTTACAATTCACAATATAAACACTCTCACATTTGCGCTGAAGAATAACAAAATCAATGTTGATTTGGGGACATTGCCTAATGTATTCTGTTGTAGGAAAAAATCAATCTAAGTCTTCATAAATTGCCTAATGCACCCTCTGCAAGAGTTCTCTGCCATGGAAGGAACTAATAACAACAGAAGTGAATGCATTGTATATTCAGTTGTTGGTCTACAATTATAAGTAATTTTAAGGATTCTTGCCTAATTGCACCAAAAAATTGCTCTTTCTCCCAAAGTCATTTCATCAAACAATTCCTATGTAATCAACCAATAGCTTGGTTGAATTCTTTAAATGCATAAATTTATGAATAAAGGTGACAGTTTACTAATTACAATATATGAGCATGCAATTGCATGTTTAGGCAATAATTTAAGTGTAATGGATAGAATTACTCATAAACATATTAACTTAGAATTTCATTTATAGTCTGAGCCTCATTTAAAAGAATTTTGATCTCTCACAGTAACATAATACAAGGGACATAGTATAATGCTCCGACCTTTGTTTGCAATCTGAACAATTCCTAAACTGCAATGATTTTCAAAATTCAAGGGAAGAGAAAATAACATAAATCTGACCTTAATTGAAAATCTCACTTTGCTTAGAAATATAGAGGTAGATGGAAATCTTCACCAAAATCCATGTGTAAATAACGTAGTCACCCAAGCCATGAAACATAGATGAAGGATAATACATAATATGACTGGCACTAATCCTATGAATGAGAAATATAATTCTTGGCCTTAATATATGTGAATACTTTAGGGAGCCCATCAATGGAAGAATATATCACAATAGTAAAAAATAATTCCTAGTCAATAAACAGATTTGGTTGCACATTATTAATATTGACGAGAAAAATCAAACTCACTTCATATGGTATTCCTATCATTATCGACTACCATTTTCAACAAATCTCTTGTTTTTGTGGATGTGATTCATCTCCTACACAAAAATAATGTACTATTTCATGTCTTTCAATCCACCTACATGAAGGTATATTTTTAGTTCTGCTCTTTCATCAATCTCCATATTATTCACCTCACACACTTGATATATATATGTGAATCAGTCAATACAAATGATAATGAATACCTTGATTTGAAAGGTTGTTTGTTACATGTGAAATAAAATTTTTTTTATTTTAAAAGATCTGGACAAGGTAGGATTCCATGTGCCAAAATTGAGAACCTCTTGTTGTTGGGTTGTTTTTGAACAATTTATAATATAAACAGAGTACAATTTAGAGCACTTACACAAGGCAGGTCTCATACACCAATTTGAGTTTCACATGACTGACTTTAAAGAATTGTCATTTACATCTACCTATTGAGATACTTTCCATTTCATCACAGGTTCACTCTATGAACGTAGATTTTTAAGTTTAAATACAAAAAGGGGCAAGTTCAGTTTTGGAAGCATTAGAATGAATTACATGTGCATTATGTGAAGCTTGACCTATAAGCTCTGGGTTGTTAAAAGCTTCTTTGGAAACTGCTTTTAGAATGCTTCTGCAACACTTCCAACCATGTTCATATTTTGAAGTAAGCTTTTAACTTGTGCTTTCAGGAGTTATCTTTAGGTGTTAATTCTAACTAGTTTAGTTGAAATTTTTTTTGCATGATGCAACCCTAAAAGTCCATTTTGAAGTAAGCTTTTAACTTGTGCTTTTAGGAGTTCTCTTTAGGTGTTAATTCTAACTAGTTTAGTTGAAAAGTTTTGAGCATGACGCAACCCTAAAAGTCCATCCTTTTTTATCCCAATAATGTCGAAGGAGTGGGAGAAGACTCTGATTTTCTCTCTATTTTTTCTGCACTCTATGGTATACGGTTGAACCTAGGGCACTCTTTTGCCCAATAGGGTAGAGAAAACACCTTTTCTAGACACATATAGCCCACTACAGCCAGCCCTAATCCCTGGCTCCTTAAGATTGCCTCTGGAAAATTGGGCACATCCCACAATTACAATATTTTTCAATGGTAGAGCTCAAATTCATATTCCTTAATAATGATGGATAAAATATGAGCCTTTTGCGTAACTGTCTTGAAATCCTAAGAAAAATTGTGTGGCATGACATTTTACTCAATTTTGTAAAGAAGTAATGAAGAAATGAAAAATGATAAGGAGACCATGCCCATACCTGTCATATTACCATCTGCATTCCACCACTAGTTAGCAAGGCTTTGCGCCTCAATCTATCTACAAGGGAAATGGATACATTTAGCTGGGCTCTGCGCCTCAATCTATCTACAAGGGAAATGGATACATGTTTTGATTGCAGACATCGACCAAGAAGGGTCAAATCTAGTGTGCTTGTTTATTGATTGCTTTGATTGTTGATGTTGAGAAACTTGTAGATTGACAAAACCATGCAAGGCACTACTTGCGAATGAAGCCACACCTATAAAAAGACAGTCACCTCTGAGCCTTTTCCTAGTCAGGACATTCGTTAAATGTGCAATCATCAATAGAGAAATGTATAGGGAGACATGTGTTCTCTTGCATAGAGAACAAACAAACCTTTTATAACACCCTATAACCGTAAATATAGACCAATAAAAAAGTACCAAAGAAAATTGGATTAATATCTACATTAAAAAATCTGCATCTTCACTCGTGTAAATAGGATAGAACATTGCATATGTTTCACATGTGGGAAAAAAAAAACATGCAACCATGCCAAGTGTTGATGCCATTTGCAGGAATGGGAACCTCAACACCCTCTGCGAGAACGATAGCCCCAACACTTTGGTAGTCGCCCTCCTCATTCTGAAACACACTAGCTGTGCAAACCATCTGCAGGAATGGTAAACCCAATGCCGTCACATTGATTTTTTCTTCTTCTCTTGCATTGAAACCTGTGAAAGCCTCTGATCTGGCCAGAAGAAATGTGCCAGTATGTATTTTGCACAGTCTGCCGGTAATAGTCGATCATCTTTTTCATTAAAAAAGGGAGAAAGATTGCAAGTGAATAGAAGAGCAATAAAACAAAATGACTGGTCATGGAACAGAAGATTAATCACCGGTTATGTTCTATCCCTCTGCAAGAGTTCTCTGCCACGACAGGAACTAATAAAAAGGAGACAATTAGTTTTACTTAGATTGCATTGAAATTGTTGTTTCTAAATTTCCCTTAGTATATGGAGTTTATACTCCCACGTGGAAATAACCTTTCTTTCTTTTCTTTTCTTTTTAAATTCTTTAGTTTCTATGATTTTAAAAGTCCTTTCCCTAAAGTCCCACGTAACCCTTTATTTTATCTTTTTTTTCCTATAAAATGATGTACTTAATATTGTCATTAATTACTTTTTATAAAATGGGAAGTTTCCCATATTTTATTCAATTCATTTTATATAAATCTTAGTTTGTTTATGGAATTTTTTATAAGGAAATATATTTAATATAATAGAAATAAAAAAAACATTAACTTTATTTATTAAATATTTATAATATTAAATAAATTTTTAATTTAATGGACAATTACTATTTAAAAATATTATTTTTCTTCCTAATAAGATATTTTAACATAATAATAAAGATCTTTGTACTAATAATATATTTAATTTTAATGAGATATTTATTTCATTTCTTTTAGAATTGTAAAGAACAATACTAAATAAATGAGACTAAATCATTTATAATTTATAAAAATAGGTTCGTGATATATTTACATATAATAATAAAAAACCAATTAAACTATATATTTATTAAGGTTGTTTGGTCTACGTCTAGACTATTGTAGGTCTAACAAATAGAACTAGCAATTTACTAGAGAAGATAAAGGGTTACTTACAAAAATATCTCATTACCGAGTTAGAGTTGGAGAGATGCTACAACGCTGATCCTCTTGTGTGATATTTTTCAGGTTGTAGCCTAAGGATGCATCCATCTATGATATCATTTCATATCCATTTGTTAGGTTCACTATAATGTCTATATTTGGTAGAGGAAAATAATCCTTCAGACATGCTTTGTTGAGATCTCAAAAATTAGTACAAATTCTTATGCTTTCATCTAGATTTGATACTAGTGGGCTAGATTATAAACCCACTTTGCATAATCTATGGGTATGAGAAAACCCACACCTTGTAATTTCTTCAACTCTGCTTTAACTAAGAGTGTGATCTTGGGGTGCATCTTGCAATATTCTATTTTATGGGCTTTGACTCTAGTTGGAGCAGTAAATGATGGAGTACCAATTCTAGATCTAGGATAGGCACACCCAAATATGCCCATGAGAAATTTATTTTTTAAATTTTTGAAGAACTAGATAAATTGATCTCTTTCCTCTCGTGTTAATGATGCTTCCAAGTGGATAAGTCATTTAGTCTCTTTAGTTCCCAAGTGGACCTCTTGTGTTTTCTCTACTAGTAGTGGTGATCTTTCCTACTTTATGAGGAGCATGTCCAGTCTTCCATCCTTAGGCACCTTAGAGAGGTTTTCCACTTCAAATTCATCCTTTTCTTTTACCTTTTTATGATCCAAAGGTGTCTTGTAGTTTTCACCTAGATATCTAATATTTTATTTTTTTACCATTTTTATGACTGAAAGATGGACATGACTTGCCAAAATATGTTTCTCAATTAATATAAATGGAAAATCTAACTTTATGGTCACCGATAGGTATTTCTCTTTTTAGGTCCAAGAACTCTATGATAGCCTCATCATTCTAAAAAATGTCTAAGTTTGGTGGATCTTGGTATTCCTAGTCTATTAACTTAGAGTAAATGAGGGAAATGTTATCACCACCTTGGGTATAAGACACATGGATAATTATGATGGTGTTAATGTAAGATTCAAAAAAGGATTCATGGGATTCAAATGATAATATTTCAGTGGTCTCAGATAAGTTCCAAAAGTTTTCTATACAAAAATATTGATCTGTGGGTCTACTGTATAAGTACAATTGATCAAATTGGAAAATACATTATTTAGACATAGGGTACTTGTAGTTCTATGGGTTATCATTCATAGTTATTTGAGACAATGTCATGATGGTACTCCTCATATATCTCAATTTCTTTGAAGGCACATGCATCATCTTGCCAAGGTAACTAAGTATTTAGGGTACTTTCCTTAGGTGGTTAGTACCCTATACCTCGAAACTTAGGATTAGATTTGGACAGTATCTATTCTACAACTCCTTGATTATATTTTTCAAGGCCATTGCATATATTACACCCTTGCTTTTGCATGATGGTGTATCCTCTTATGTACTAATGGATAAGAATTACAACATGAAGGGGCTCTTCATCTCTATATAGACAATTTGATAAATCATCTTCTATAGAGTCTTCATTAAGCTCCCCCCATTTTATGAACATGGATGGGTGTTCATAAATGTATAGTTTTTTCTTTCTTTGAGGGGTTTCTTTGGATTTTTTTAGGTTCTTGAAGAGACATGTAATTTACCTGCACAAAAGGAACTTGCATAGGTGTACTCCCCACAACCCTTATCTCTCACATCGATCTTGAGCTTTGACGTTGATGGAGTAGTATATTTGGATAGATCTAATGTATCAAGGTACTTGAAGGATGAGAGTGTAGATGCTTCTTGGTTAATAGGTATATGGTTTACCATGGATCCTTTGAGATTAGCACAGTACAGGAATGGGTATCTATCACTTGGAATGGTAATATCTATTCCACTATGGGGGAATTTCAAGCATTGGTTATAGTTAGAAGGTATGAATTGCATGATATATATCTAGGGTCTTTTGAGAAGCATATTATAAGAGAGTTCCAAATCTAAGACTTGGAAAGTAGTCTCATGAATGGCTGGTCCTATCCTAATAAGTAATGTAATAAAACATATAAAAGAGCATTCTACATCATTATAAGCTCTAATAATGATATTTTTAGTAAGGTATAGACAAATCTTAAAGTATCCCAAAGTTTAAACTAATTTTGAAGTACATATATTTAGATCAGCTCCACTATCTACAAGCACTCTTCTAAGTTTTTGGAGTTGGACATATACTTCGAGGTGAAAGGGTCATGACTTATACAGAGTAAATTCTTCTTTAGTGAAGACAACATGATGGGTGGCAGCCAAGTATCCAACCATGACCATAAATTCATCAACTCAATGTCTGGGTAAATGGATGACTCTTGTAAGGCTTTGTCCAAGACTACTTTATGATTGGGTGAGATATGTAGAAAATTCAGTATGGATATTTTAGTAGAGGTCTTATTGAGATGGTATAATAGACTATATTGACCTATTGTGGGAATAGAGGACTTGGATGGTATCAATGGTTTTGAGGGGTCACCTTGGACTATGATTTTTATTAGCAGGTTGTTACAAAATGTAATACCCACCTATTTTCTACCATTTTTATTTGTGATGCCAAATACTATCAGACCCTTTTATTACATGTGTTAGATCCTTAGATGGATTTGATGACGTTATGATATTATGTCAATACATGTTGATAATTCAATACTAAGATACTTGGATTATTTGATGTATATCTTGTTGTTAGTTAGATGATAATATTTTTATATGATGATATTATGGATATTTACGTTGTATTGACCCCATTACTGTACGTGTATGGATGGCATGTATGTTTTATATTTCTATTTGATGTTCTTGATATGGTGAGGTACAAAGTCGTACTTACTTTCTTGGGAGATCCACACAATGTATTGATCCCTATCATTTCATTATATATATGCACATGTTTAGCTTTGTGATGCAGGTTTCTAGGTACTGGGCATTGACTTCCATAAATTGTCAAGATGAGCATGTCCTAACACAAATCTCAATGGTAAGAGAAGGGAGATAACATTCAAGCCTAAATCCTATCCTAAAATTTTATTTGTTCTGAAAGAGTGGGAAAGTATTTGATTGACTACCCTACCTAAATTTATCAAGGTGACTTGAATTCATGAGCCCTTCTTTGAGTATGCTTATGTTTGTTGCATCTTTTTTGTATTTGGATTTGGTTAGATTTTAGTATGCATGTAGGTAAATGTTGCATTTTATCATGATGTCATTAAAAGATTAATTAAAGCTTAATTATAAAGGTTAAATAATTAGACCTTATAGAATGTTAGAATATTAATATATGGTTATTTAATTATTAAGTATTAATTAAATACCTATATTATTAAATAATTTAAAATTATAAGTCTAAACATAAGAATTGAAGATTTAATAAAAAATTGATCAAAATTGAATTAAAATACATAATTAGGTAAAGAGGTGATTTAATTATGAATTAACAATCATACGATAGTTAATATATTTATATTGTTTAAACATTATATCTTGTCAAATAAATAATAATTTATATATTATGTAAGTATGATTGAATATTTAAAATAGCTCTAGTTGCGAATAACAATTTTTGCCTAGAAATGAGGGAAGAACGACCTGCATTTAAAAAGGGATACTCACGTAACTTCACCGGCAGCAGCAAGAATTTCTTCAGCAGCATAGAATCCTTGGACAAACAAATAGACTTCTTCTGATAGACTAAGTATGTAGCTTCTAATGGTAGTAATATACACGGATCTCAAAGGAACCCTAGTTTTTCTTCATTTGGTAGACAGTGTTTTCAAATTCCCCCATCCTCAGAGGAATGGAAACCTGTGGCTCTTCAAAACTCCAAAGGAGCTCGAAGAAAGAAATACAATCTGCCCTATAGTAATAACCACGCATTCCAAATCCCTTTTAATAATCAGTTTCATTTCCTACAACACCATACCCTAGATCATAGAACTCATCACCAAAATAAACTAGTATATTATCCACTGCATCGACGCCCAAATCTAGGGCATAAAAATAAGTATAAGAAGGAAACTGATTCCACTCATATAGCCCAGCCTTACACTCCACCTTACAAGAGGAATCAGAATGAAATCAACATAGGCTGTAAACCACTATGCTCATTAGTTTTTTGATAAATACACACCTCCTCATCGTAGAATTAGCCCGCATAATAGGGAAGGAGCAAAGACCATTAAAGGGCTCTGAATTTTTACGGAGGGGCTATGGAATCAATGCAAAACCTTTGGGCTTTTTGGGAAATGGTTCTTCATTGGGATGGCTTTCACGGGTATCAAGAAATGGCTTCAATCAGCCTGCAAGTCACAAGTAAGTATAAATCTTCTCTCAAATTACTATTTTTATCTTGAATGTGAGGATTTATCCATTAGACATAAACTTTTAAATGAAGTTCTAATTTTCTTTCTAGGGCATACAATTAAATTTATAGAATGGATACCCAACTTCACAGAGGATGTCTTTAACAACATTTTTATCCCAAAATGGATTAGAATTCCTAATTTACTGGTAGAATTATTACATAGTAGAATCATTTATCAAATTGGGGAAAGCTTTGGAGAAGTTTTAGGTCTTGAAGAAAACTATTTAGATTCCTTTGAGGTAAAATTCTTGATTAAATCCTCTAATTCTTCTCCCAGTCCAACTACTATTAATTTCATAAGCAATAGATCCTCTTACTATCTTCTGGTGGAACATTTTAGAGGAAGCATTACAGAAAATATTATCTTCTTCTCGGGTCAAAATTAGATAGAAGGAAAGTCTTGAATACATAAAATCTCAAAGAAATTCTGGAACAAAAAATAGCAAAACCTCATAAGGATATGAAATTAAATAGAGGAGAAAAAAAAAGCTACCCTAAGTTCCCAGTATCTACAACAAAGCTAGCTAGAGTTATGTTCAACAAGGTCTTAGGAGGTTTCTGGTTGACAGACCCCATCAACAAACAAGCTAAGGAACTTAAAAATAAGAAATGCCCCCCTATAAAAGCAAATAAAAATAAAAGAACAGGGGACATAGAGGAGGTTGGGCTGATATTGGAAGAAAGTGCTTCTATAGAAAAATTTCAAAGTAAAGGAAAGGGACCCGAGATCAACAAAAGTCCAAAG
Organism: Chamaecyparis obtusa; assembly: GCA_027943335.1. Lineage (NCBI taxonomy): Eukaryota > Viridiplantae > Streptophyta > Pinopsida > Cupressales > Cupressaceae > Chamaecyparis > Chamaecyparis obtusa. Next base: position 356,311 of record BSBK01002578.1, on the reverse strand, counting down.
AAAAAATCCCCAAAGGGACCATCAAAAACTTATAAGGTCTCAGGAACAGACAAACTATAGAAAAACATAGACTTGTCCCAAGAGGGCTTTGATTTTTCACTATCATCAGATGATGAATCTAGTGACCCTGAAGAAAATAATAGGAGAAAGAGCTTACTTATTGAAGCATTAATGAGAGAAGATACATCCTTATCATTCCAAGACATTTTAGAAGAAGCAGAAATGCCCTCAGAAAAAGGTGGTGATAAGGTCACGAATTTTGATAACTTAGTTAAGGAAGGACTCAAAAAGAACGAAGTCCTGATTTATAATCTGACTCCTTTGAATATCAAAAAACTAGACTTTGAAGAAAATAGGAACCAAGATTAAAAAAAAAAGTACCAGGGATATAGAGGAAAATGAAATCAGGTATTTTTTGGGTTTTAACATTGAGAGTTCAGAAGGGCAGGAGAAAACTGTAGTCTTTAATCCTGAGTGTGTTTCTCAGACATATGACATAAAAGCTAAGGGGTTGGATGTAATCCACAAATAGCCCCTCCATGGTTAAGTTAGTAATCAATAAATGTTTAACTCCAAACACTAGAGCAATCCACATTGAGGATCAGACAAAGAACTCTAAAAACTCGAAATCTGAAAAAGAAAAAATTGAAGAAGAAGTTAATTTAATTACAAATTACATAAAGGAAACATTATGAGAAGAATTGATGGATGAAATTTGGGACATAGAAGACGATAAGCATCAAGAGGAACTCCTTGAGGAGATCATTAAACTAAACAGTGAAAACTCAAAAATTCCTATAGAAGAATTATTAATTAATTTAGAAGAAAAGAGTTGAAAGAATAGATTCCTCTTGGCATAGTGCATACCATTGAAAGAAAGACTTCTCCGAACTATGCAAAAAAACCAAAAAGAAGAGGAAGAAAACCTAATGCTGAATTAAGAGGCTTGGCAGGGGAAGTTGTAGGACAGGTAAAGATAACTTCTATTCTGAATGCTAGGAAGGGGAAGAGCCTTCCCACGACATCATGAATGTCCTCTCCTGGAATGTTAGGGGTATGAATGCCCCTAAAAAGAAACATTTAATTAAACGTTGCATCAAAATTCACAACCCTAAAATTATGTTAATTCAAGAAACAAAGTTAGACATCTGGAGATAAATAATTTTAAGAAAAAAATAGGATTAAGACAAATTGAAGCGACGAAGGCTATAGGAGCATCAGGAGGCCTAGAAATTATTTGGGATCCTCGTAACATCTCAACAAATATCTCAGAAAGAAGATAATATTGGATGAGTGGGATAGTCAGAAACTTTAGACTTAATCTAACTTTCAATTTAATAAATGTGTATGGGCCAATTCAGAACAAAGATAAACTTAGGGTTTGGAATGAGATTGGTGCATACCTAGACCAAACAAAGGACACACTCAACTTTCTAGGAGGAGAATTTAACATTATAACTAAGATTTTTGAGAAAAGAGGTGGGGCCAGTTCCCTTCCAATAGCAGCTAGAGACTTCATACAATGGAGAGACAATAACTCCATCCTTGAAATTCCAAGAGAAGAGAACTCCTTTACATGGAATAACAAAAGACTAGGCTTCTACAACATTGAAGAAAAATTAGATAGATTCCTCTTTAAGGGAAGCTTATCTGATCATGATTTTTCACTTATGGCTAACATCATTCCCTTATCCAGATCGGACCATTATCCAATTACTCTCAATATCCTAACACAAACAAAACTGAGGAAAAGTTCCTTTAAATTTGAACAAATATGGCTAAGGGATCTAGAACTCCTAAAACTAATAGAAATTTGGTGGTCATAACCCTAGATTGAGGGCTCTAAGTTATATAGACTAGTAAATAAACTCAAATGGATTAAAAAAAAATTACTAGAATGGAACTCATCAAAGTTTGGTAACATCTTTGAGAAGAAATTAGACCTTGAATCGGAACTAGGTATAATCAATTCCTAGGTTATTAAAGATGGGATGAATGATTACCTTTATCATAAAGAGAAAGGTTTACTAAAATATTATGAAGAAATCCTAGCTAGAGAAGAAATCTTTTGGAAACAAAAATCTAGAGAAACTTGGCTAGAAGCAGGGGATAAAAATACAAAAAAAATTCACAATAGCACCAAACAGAGAAGAATTGTTAATAGGATCACCTGTATAAATAATGAGGAAGGTAAGATTATTGAAGATCCCAAAGAAATAGCAAACAAAGCAATAAACTACTTTGATAACATTTTAAATAATAGGGAGACATCAAATCTAGGAAGTCAAAGAGAACTTCTCAGAAATATTCCCAAAGTCATTACTAATCAACACAATCAAATGCTTATGAGAAAATTTACAATAAATGAAATTCATTCAGCTTTAATGAAAATGAATCCAGATAAATCACCAGGACCGGATGGATTCTCAACTATTTTCTTTCAGAAATGTTGGCACTTCATAGGCGAAGAGGTCACAAGAGCATTAGAGGGGATTAGAAATTTAGGAAGAATACTCAAAGAAGGTAAATTACACCTTTATAGCTCTTATACCTAAAAAAGAGAAACCTTTAAGTCTCGATGATTTTAGACCTATAGCCTTATGTAACACCTTATATAAACTATTTACAAAAACCATGGCCTTGAGACTTCAAAAACTTCTTCCCTTAATTATCAGTGAAGAACAGATAGGGTTTGTTCTGGGAAGATCCATCTTTGATGGGGTAATCATAGCACAGGAGGCCATTCATTCTATCCTCAAAAATAAAGACCCTAGCATGCTAATCAAATTGGATATTAAAAAAGCATATGATAAGGTAGATTGGGGATTTCTATGCAAGTGTATGGAAGCCTTTGGTTTTTCCAAAATCTGGATCAAATTGATTTTTGAAATGTATATCTACTCCCAAGATTTTGGTCTTAGTAAATGAAACCCCAGAGGGTTTTTTTGGCATCTCTAGAGGACTCAGACAAGGAGATCTGATCTCCCCTTTCCTCTTTATAATCATGGCCAAAGCCTTAGGAAGGACAGTATTGGAGGAAAGAAAAAAAAAGTCAATAGAGGGAATCTCCATCACTAGTGACTTGGAGCCTACTACACATCAACATTTTGTCGATGACACTATGTTATACGGAGCTAGTAAAAGAAGGGAGGCTAGATCTTTTAAAAGGATTTTAGAAACTTATTCAACAGCCTCTAAACAACAGATAAACCCGAACAAATCAGAAATTTTATTTTTTCATACTAATACAGGTACTAAAAAAGACACATGTAGTATCCTCAACTTCAAAGAAGGAAGACTCCCTTATAAATATTTAGGTCTTCCCCTAGTTAAGGATAATAGGATAAAAAATGTCTGGGATCCCATAATAGATAAGATTAAAAATAAGATGAGTTCATGGAAAGGGAGATGGTTGTCCTCAGCTGGCAGAACTACTATGGTAAGATCAGTATTGGCTGCAATACCAATTTATCAATTATCATGTATGCACTTACCTTCAAATAAGAAATCTAAAATCACAAAGCATTTAAGGACTTTTTTTTTGGCAAGGAAGCAATGAAAATAAGAAAATTCCACTCATTTCCTAGGAAAATATTTGTAAGCCCAAAGACAAGGGAGGAGTAGGCATTAAGAACTTAGGAGACCAAGGAAAAGCCCTAGGGGCCAAATTACTATGAAGGCTCTTTAAAAACCCTGAAGCAAAATGGGCAAAAATACTTATCCACAAATACTTGAAAGATGGTTCACCCATAAATATCTTTAGAGAAACCCATCCCCCAAAAGGATCAAGGATATAGAATTTTATGATGGAGTGTAGGAACATTATTCTGGAAAAGTTAACTTGGAGCCTAGGGATGGGAGAGGAGATTCTATTATGGGATGACTCATGGGGAGGCTATGAGGTTATTTCTAAGAAATTAGGTAACCCAACCCTCATTAATTCATTAAAAGAGAAGATTGGTCTCAAACTTAAAGACTACCTCATCCTTAAGGATGGAAACTGGGATTGGATATCCTTTGGAAAATATGGGATCTCAACTTTGGATGAGTCATCAATCAAAGGTATTCTAAAAAATAGAAAGATATCATTGAATAGCTCAAAAGATAAATTAGTATGGGATGGCTCAAAAATAGGGGAATACAACATAAAAGATGGATATAGGATCATCTCCCAAAATTATAATAGGCCAAAAACCTCCTTACCAATCCACTTGTGCTGGGGCAAGGAATGCTCCCCAAAATTAGGCTTTTGTATGTGGTTAGTAATGCATTATAGACTTTTAACAGCAGATCATTTTAAGAAGTTAGGCTTTTTGGGGCCTAGCAGATGCCCACTTTGTGAAGAAAATGAAGAAGATGGTGACCACTTATTTCTGAATTTCCCATTCACAAATCAATGTTGGAATTGGTTGCAAGGGAACTTAGGTTGGACCTCAGCCTTTCCACATTCTCTGAGGGCCATGCTGCAAGCATGGCCAATCATCAAACAAAAGAGCATTTTTGCTAACCTATGGTCTCTCTCCCCATCCATATTAATATCGGAAGTATGGAAAGAACACAATAGAAGAATCTTCAGAGGAGAAAAAATGGAATGGGAACAACTTTGCAATAAAATCGAAGCAGCAATTATCGAAAAGATGAATAGTAACACACTCAAAATCATGAAAATAGATCTTAGGATGAGTCAGTGGGATGGTAAGATGAGGGGAAAATGGGAAGGTTTAGTCTTACCACTTTTTATAGGGGCTAATCCTTAGATCTCATAAAAAAGGAAGGATTGCATATGGAAACCTCCAAAGAATGATTGGTACAAACTTAATTTTGATGTCACTTCTAGAGGAAATCTGGGAATTGCGGGCATCAAATGTAGCATTCATAACCATGAAGGTAAGGAAATTGCAGCACTTGCAGCTCTTATAGGAGAAGAAACAAATAATTGGGCATAACTTTATACTCTAATAAAGGGTCTTCAAAAATGTGCGTCCTCGGGATTAAAATACTTAGAAATTGAAGGTGATTCTGCAATAATCATAAATGCACTAAGGAAAAAAGAAACTCCAAATTGGAGATTAAACTCCCTCCTCTCCCAGGCTTTGACCCTTTGTGATTCCTTTATAGAAATATCAATTAACCATATTTATAGAGAGGGTAACAAACGAGCTGAAAAATTAGCTAACTTAGGCGCAGATGGGATCTCTTTCACATAATTGGAAAAAGTAGATTTATAAGTCAAATAAGTTTCAACCCTCAATGTCTAAAAATCTAGAATACTATTTCAGACTCTTAACCATAATAGTATGTGTTGCCCTAAATTTCCTATTTTGCAAATTTGGCTAAAATCTATTTCAAGGCCTTTGTTTTCATCTTGTCAAATTCCCCAAAAAATTTCATGGGTCTACCTCTTTTCCCTTGGTCTCTGCAAAATCTTTTAGGTCTTTGGCTAGAAGAAAACCCTTGGAAAAATTCATAAAACTAGTCGTTGGTGTTCAAAATCCTAAAGAACCCTACGCCTTGTTATATCTTCATGTTACTTTATTTCGGTCACTTAAGTCATCCAATTTGCATGTGCCTTTATAAATCCTTCAGTCACCAAGTCTCCAATTCTTGGCGGTTAACCCCTAAACACTCAGCGATCCCGCGGGCGGTTACCATTTCGTTGGCAGTCTTAGTTCAAGCGGCCAGATCAAGATTCTTAATCTGATGATTGTCACATGATCTTATGGCTCTGAAAGATTCCATTAGATCTTGCGATGATCGTCAATTTCTTCTGCCTGCAAAGTCCAATGTGTCAGTGGGACTGGTGCCACATCATCCAATTTGGCAGCTCCTGATTCGTCGGCGGTGTCTGATTCAGCAGGTTGTCAGTGGGGCCATCTTCCTTGGTGGGTTAAGTTTTGATCAGATCATGTGGTCATCATTGTACCAGGGGCTCAAGATGCATGTGTTTTATCATGATGGTATAGCGACAGTCATAGATCTTGCTTTATCGCTTGGCTTCTATCAGTGGGTCTTGTGTTAGAGATAGATGCTACGTGGATCCATTTTGGCAGCTCATGATTGGCTGAGGTTGAATACAAGTGGAAGGTTATCAGTGGGGCCAGGCCCTTTTAGTGGTTAGGAGGCTCTGACATCTGCAGAGGATTGACAGCTGGTGTATCTTCGCAAGGGTTTGTGTCAGGGCTCGCGATCTTACGACAACTGCCAATCTTGGTTGGTGTCAGAACTTCCTTCGATGGGTCCTTATGTGTTGACTTGCTTGAATTTGGTTGGTCCACGTGGTGATGACTGGATCTGTCATGGGTCCATTTTTTAGAGGAGTCCTGATCTATAAGGATCTAACAGCTAGTGTAAAAGCATAAGGAATATTTTGGGGCTATGAGATCATGTGCCCACCGTTAGATCGATATCTCAAACAATGGGTCCGATGTCAGAAAGTTGCAACGTGTATCTGAAATGGCACAGTTTGATTGGTTGTTTGGTATGCTACATGGTGATTGTCAGTGGGCTTGTGGGGTCAAGGCTTTCTAAAGAAGATAAAGCATGATCAGAGCTCACGGCTATTGTTATACCAGAGGTTCAAGATGCTCGATCATTATTGTAGTGGTATAGCGACAACCGTCTAATGGTGCTTTTCAGGATCGTGGGTCCGATTTGTTAGAGACACTGATTTTCTCACTTTTGATTGGCTACTGATTGCTGAGGTGGCATTTGACTTGTCAAAAGGGAATTTTAAGTTGTTCTTTCTCAGCGCATCATGGCTATTCATCTATTGGGAAAGGTTTTTTATCGATGGTTACATTTTAAAGTTTGCCGCTAGCCATTATATTTCAAAATTCAAATGCTTTTTACTGGTTTTCCTAGGGTTTTGCATTCTTTCTGCCATGCACGACATCGGTTAGCTCAGGAGTTTAATTCTTAGGATAGTTATGCTGAGAGGGTGATAGAAGTGACTGTTGGCCGGCGTTGTAGGGTACTGTGCCATGTTTTCATGCCAAGAAGTGCTAGAAGGAGTTGGCGCCACCTTTTCAACAGTACCTCTTCCAGGGAAATAAGATCAGATTTGAAGCCATCATGGCTGAGTGGAGTTGTAGGTGGGTAGATAGGTCAAGGTTGTTGTGTCTGCAGAGGGGCTCAGTATAGGATCAACACGCAAAAGGAAAGATCTGATTTGATGACCGATTCTTAGATATTTTCATGATGGGTTAGTAGTGTACCTTTAGGGTTTGATATTATTGTGGATCTGTAACCCTAGTTAGGTTAATTTTGACTCTTGCCTACATGCAATTGAGTATGTCTATATTATTTTGAAGCCTTTAGTGCAAAGAGTTGGACAATTTGTAGAAGAAAATTCACCTTTTCTTAAAGGCCATCTGTGGTATCATTTCTACCCTCTAGCTCATACAGTTGTATTTCTCCCATTGATGATTCAAATATTGTAGAGGTATTTTGTGACAATCATTCATGTCCCTATGCTTCCTTATTTGGATTATCTCTTATTGGATCAAAGTATGTGCATGTTTTCAATGTCATTTTAGGGTTCCTAATCCCTCTTGCTTTTTGCAATTTTGTGTGTTACTATGTTTGATCTGATTTAGATGTTCTTGTGGGTATACCTCATCCCCCTTAACAGTCTTGTCTCAATCCTACATCGAATTGTAGAAGTGAATGTCTATTTGTAGGTCATAAGTTGTGCCTTATTCTCAGGCCCTCTTATGAAATATTTATGCAAGCCTATTCAGTAATTTGTGACCTACTAGACCTAATTTTTTCATTGATTTCATTCCTACATACTGAGATCCAAACCCTAATTTTGGTGCATCACCTTGTAGGTAGTTTGCTTTCAAGTCATTTCCCTTACAAGCATTCCTTCTATCCCTTTCCCTTCAAAAGTTTTACTTTCATGTCTAAAAGAAAATTAAGGTGATTATCCAAGAGGAACCAGCCTAGAACCTAGAGGTCTCATCTTAGTTAGCAAAGGTCCCACAACCTAGAGATGATTCCCATGTTATACTGAGTTATCAAGACCAAGAGAGCTTGAGACAAAGGCACAAACTTAGTGTATAACAATTCTAGCATGTCCGGTGGGACTAGTAAAAGATCAGATTAATGTTCAAAGGTGTTCCTATTGGCTCATCTGCAAAGGGATTAAAGAAGTTCAGTACAAAAGAAATATCAGTATAGGCTTAAGCTCAAGGATTCCCCACCTTGGTGCCAGTGTATAACAATTCTAGCACACCCGATGGGACAAGAAGTTATTCAAATTCAAAGATATGCTATCTCTGATATGCAGATTGCATAGTGCAAGCTTTTAGAAGTCATTCTATTAAGTATATCTGGCGACTCCATTGATTTCAAGGATCCAGACTACCTTGTTCAAAGTTTTATGAGAAATATTGAGACTAGAAGCTCAAAGCCTACCCAATTTTCAAAGTTTCCCTCAAGAAGAAGTCATAAAGATAGGTCTACTCAAAGAATATCCCCTGCAAGGAGAGTTCAATCTACACCTCCTAATACTTCAAAAAGGAGACCTTTTCCCTTTCATTCCAGAAGAAGAGATAGATCTCTAACCAGAGATCTAGAAGAAGATTCAAATCTAGCAACAGATACAACTCATGTAGTTGTCAATCTTTAGATTCCAGCACCTACAATGGCTAGACCGTTTGCCTTTGCACCATTCAACAAAGGCAGCCCATTAGCCTTTTCTCAACATCATGATGTGCCCTTGGTGGCACTTAAGAGTATACCTGATTTCACAAGTGATGGGCAGACAACTGCTTTTGAGCACATAAGAGATGTGACCACCATATGCAGCATACACAACATTACTCAAGAAGATGTGGCCACAAAGTTATTAGCAACCTCTCTAAAAGGTAAGGCCCTAGAATGGTTTAGAACTCTAACTATTGGTTCTATTACTTCTTGGGATGAATTAGGGGATGCATTAAGTAGGCCTTTTGAGGATAAATCAGATAATTTGTCTCTAGTTAAGTAGTTAACAACTATTAAGAGAGACCCTCAAGAGCAAATGACAGATTACAATAGTAGATTCCTTAAAACATGGAATATAATCCCAGTCTCAGTGAGACCATCAGCTGACCATGCCTTCCTTTACTATTTACAAAACCTAAATGGTCAAATTTCTATCATGATCCAGTCTATGGGCGGTACTTCTCTACCCCAAGCTTTTGACATAGCTGTCAGGACTAAAAATTGTTTAATCCAAGGAGACATGATTGCTAGAAGGCCTCCAATGCCCATTTTTCCTAACCTTCAACCCATTGCACCTACCCAAGTACCCCCATTTACCCCTATTCCCACCATATTAGCACCCCAAGCTAGTACTAGTGGTCAAGAGCTGAGAGCTAGTTTCTCTGAAGAGTTACAAGAGATAAGGAGTAGTCAGCAAAGCAGTCAGCAAGAAATGACCAACTTGTTGCAGACCTTGACTAAATAGGTCAAAAATCTAAAGAAGCAAGGTCAAGGAATTAGACCACCATTTTAGATGCAAGGCCAAGGTCCTAATCAGCAATATCAGAATCAAGGATAGCCTTATCAACAAAATAGGCCACCATACCAAGGAGGTTATCAAGGACAAAGATAAATTTTTAATCAGAGACCATTTCAACCACATAACCTTGTACCTCTAAATTCTACTAATCCAGTGAGGGATATGGTTCTTAGTCAAAATAATTTAGCTATGGATAATGAATGGTGTTTTCCTTATAATCAGCCTCATAATCAGGCTACATGTTCAAATCGATGGATGAACCAAGCTCTAATGGTTCAAAATGCCTCACAAGCTCAATCAGAGGTTTCATCCAATGGGTCAGTGCCTCAGTAAGAATCACAAGAGAATGAGACTGCTCTCTTTAATTGGGAACAACCAGACTTCAATGGATTCAATGATGAGGCTACTTTTGTTGCCTTTACAAGAGCAAAAAGAAGAGCTCAAGACATGGAGAGAGAATATTCCAACTCCAAAGCTACTACATTCATAGAGCCACTACAACAAGTTATTCCCATCACACCTAAGGAGGTCCCTGTCATACCAAGCAAAGAGAGCTAGGCTCTCAAGGAGGTGGAGCCCATCATAGTGAAGACACAATAGAGAGTACACACTGTGACACCATTTAACATTGTAGACAACATGAAGAAGGTGAATGTCACCATGTCCATGTGGGACTCTTTGGCTCTTCCAGGACAACCTAAAATTTTGAAGAAGGCCATGACAGAGGTAGCAACTCCTCAACCTGCAAAAGAAACTACAAAGCCAGTGTGGGTTAACACTGATCAAGAAAAGGAGGCTCCAAGTAGCAACTCCAAGGCCAATGCCACACAAGGTAGGAACTCAAAGCCACCTCCCTTTTATGTATCTTTAATCATTGGAAAATCTTTAGTACATAATTGTATGGTAGATAGTGGAGCTACTAGCACTGTAATGCCCAAGAAAGTAGTTGACCAGTTAGGACTAAAATATGAGCCCTTCCAAAAGAAGGTTACCCAACTTGATGGATCCTCAGTCAATACTATAGGTGTGGCTAAGGATACCAGTCTAATCCTGCATGCTAGTCCTAATTTCTCAATCCTCCTTGATATATATATCATAGATCTCCCCACATTATTTTCTATATGTCTTTCAAGGGAGTTTACAGCTAAGATAGGAGGTTATCTATCTTCTGGTTGGTCTCACATGTTATTTCATACAAGGTATTAGACCAAGGTCACCATCAAATTAGAACCATTAGCAGCACACCATATAGAAGCATATGTATCCAACACCATCAATATGAACTGCCCTATATTTGATGATAGTGACTTCCAAACCATTAGTGAAGCAAGAACAAAGATAGAAAGTATCCCTGACATTCTTCTAGATGAGAGAGCTTTAGAAGCCCAAGAAAATCTGATTTGAGATTTTGGTTTGGGAAGTTATTTAATACAAGAGAGTAATGCTATAGAGCCAAGCCTTCTCAAAGAGGATACTGATTCAATGGATCAGAGCAATCAGGTTTGGGAATTATCTTTTGATGGAGCTAGAAGTAGACATGGTTCTAGTGGTGGTGCTATGCTAGTGTCCCCGAAAGGAGAAAGGTATTATACTGCCTTTAGATTCAGTTTCTCCTGCACTAGCAACACTGCAGAGTATGAAAGTCTAGTCAATGGACTAGGATGGGCTAGAAAAAGAGGGCTTAAGGCCTTAAAATTTTATGGTGACAGTGAGTTAGTTGTCAGCCAAGTAAAGGGATAAGTTTAACCAAAAATGACACCATGAAAGCATACAAGCATAGAGGTTGGGATGCAATTGAAGATTTCCATGCTTTCAATATTGTTGCCATCCCTAGAAAGTTAAATCAAAATGCAGATAGATTAGCTACTGTTGGATCTCAGTACGACATCCAAATAGTATTTCAAAAGAAGTGGATCAAAAGCATATCAAAGTGATTGTCAGACCCTCTATCCCTGATAATGATGTCAACTGGTAGGTGTTTGACAATAATGAACAAATTCTGCAGTTCTTGTTTGAAGAAGATGTTTTTTCAGAGTGCAATCAAGATAGGCTATCACAAAACTATGGTGATCAAGTGATACAACTCAAGTCCAATAAGATGCCTAGAGGTCTGGTCACTTTGGAGACTATCTTCAATAAGGATGATGAAGTCAAGAAAAGAAAAGCTGGCCTGGTAGTTCAACAAGAACATTGTGTTGAATTAGAGTTGGAACCAGGTAAGAGCTTACAATTTGGAAAAGTGAACACTAAATTGGAAAAGCAAGCTTATACCCAATTGTTCAAAGAATTTAGTGATGTATTTACATGGCAATATGAAGACCTCAAAGGTTTTGATCCATCCCTTTCTCAGCACACTATTGAGTTAGAATCAAATGCCAAACCAGTGAGGCAAAAACAAAGGCCTGTTAATCCCAAGCTTGAGCCACTTATGCATAAAGAGGTACTCAAACTAATAGAAAGTGGTATCATCTACCCCATTAAGCATGCTAGTTGGATTTCCAACCTTTTTCTTGTCAGGAAGAAGAATGGGGAGCTGAGGTTATGTGTTGACTTCAGGGATCTTAACAGGGCCTCATTAAAGGATCGCCATCCACTACCTTCTATGGAACAAATTCTACAATGTGTCTCTAGGTCTGAGAGATTTTCATTATTGGATGGCTATTTAGGATACAATCAGATCCTAGTAAATGAAGAGGATCAATATAAGACTGCATTTACAACCAAGTGGGGAACCATGGCTTATCGAAAGATGCCCTTTGGTTTGTCAAATGCAAGTGCTACATTTCAAAAGGCAATGGATATGGCCTTTAAGAGCCTAATGTACAAGTTTGTGTTGGTCTACTTGGATGATATAACTATCTATTCAAAGCATGCAGTAGACCATATCAAACATTTGAGGAAGATTTTTGAAAGGTGTAGAGAGTTTGGGATATCTCTTAATCCCAAGAAATGTGTGTCTGCAGTTCATGAAGGAAAATTGTTGGGATATGCAGTATCCAAAGAAGAAATTACAGTGGATCCTCAGAGAATTGTAGCTATCCTAGAGCTACCCCTACCACATCACAAGAAAAGTCTCCAATCCTTCATAGGAAAGATTAATTTTGTTAGGAGATTCTTGCCTAACATTGCAGATTTACTCAAGCCTTTGACATCCATGTTAAAGAAGAGTTCAACTTTTAGCTGGACCAAAGAAGGGAAAGCCAATTTCAAGGCTATCAAAGAGGCCCTAACAGAAGCCCCTGCTCTCCTAAACCCAAATTTTAGTAAGGATTTTATCCTTTATGCTTATGGAGGTCATGATGCCATATCTGCAATGTTGACTCTAGAAAATTCAGATGGATTGGAGTAGCATATTGCTTTCTTTAGCAAAGGTTTGGAAGAGTATGAATAGAGATACTCTTTTGTAGAGAAGCATGTACTTGTTGTGGTAAAAAGCCTTAAAAATTTTAGATATCTATTGACCCACAGCAAGGTACATTTAAAGGTTACTCATCCAAGTGTCAAAGAATTTTTTCTTTCCAAAGACCTTAATGAGAAAAGAGCTGGTTGGATCACCAAGGTGATGGAATATGACATAGATATTCAAACTACCAAGCTGGTTAGAGGAAGAGGTCTTTGTGAGCATTTGGCAGAGGATGAAAGTTCAAAGAAATCAGAGCAAATGGATGCATCTCTAGTGGTGCATTCTATAGAAGAACAAGATAAGGCAACAAGTTGGTTGCCTAATATGATCAATTATTTAAAGATAGGACAATGTCCTGCAGGTTTGGATTCAACCAAAAGAAGGTATTATAGGTTACAATCTATTCCTTTTGTGCTAATAAATGATGTTCTTTTTAGAAAGAATCACAATGCTGTCCTTTTAAGATGCATAGATTCAGAAAAGATAGCTGATGTCCTATTTGAGTTTCATGATGGACCTTCTAGATGTCACTTTTCTCCTAGGACTACTGCTTTTAAAATCATGAGGGTTGGATACTATTGGCCATCTATCTTTAAGGATAGTCATGATTATGTCAGGAAATGCATCATGTGTGCCATGTTTGCAAGAAAAGAGAGGATTGCAGCCTTGCCCCTACAACCAGTCAGAATAGATCAAGCCTTCATGAAGTGGGGTATAGATTTCATAGGAATGATTAATCTTCCATCTAGTGCAGGACATAAGTGGATAATTACTGCAACTGATTATTTCACCAGATGGACAAAGGCAATTTTATTAAAGGAGGCCAATGAGAGTGCTATCCTAAGCTTTTATGATGACTTAATTCATAGGTTTGGCACTCCTGATTCCATCATTTCAGATAATGCCTTGGCATTCACAGGTCTTAAAGTCTCAGAGTGGGCAGTCAAGAATGGCGTCTATCTGAATACTAGTTCAAATTATTACCCTCAAGGCAATGGCTTAGCAGAATCAACCAATAAGAACTTGATTAGGATAATCAAGAAGATTCTACAAGATAATCAGAGAGATTGGCATACTAAGTTGAGGTTTGCATTGTGGTTAGATAGAATTACCCCAAAGAAAATCATTGGTAATTCTCCTTATGTGCTAGTATATATTAAAGAGGCTAAGTTGTTCATTTCAACTGAATTGCCAGCTCTGGACTTAGCTACTTAATATGCCCTGTTTGATGAAGAGGATCCCTTACAGATCAGATATGCTCAATTGATGGAATTAGAAGAACTCAGAGGAAAGTCAATGCAAGATATGGAATTCTATCAGATACAGTCAAAGAAGAACTTTGATAGAAGAGCCAGAGTCAGAGATTTCAAGGTTGGGGATGTAGTTCTCAAGTGGGATGAGTTCAGGTCTAGGCCTGGTAGGCACACAAAATTTGACTCCTTTTGGGGTGGACCATTTGTAATCATAGAATGAAAGGGCTCTAATGCTTTTCAACTATCAAATATGGAGGGAGTTGTCCTACCTATATCAGTAAATGGTTTCCACCTGAAACTTTATTTTGAGGTTAATCCCTCTCTGTAAATTTTGTAAAAATGCTTTCCTACTTTCGTCCTACTTTCTAGTTAGTTCCTTGTTTTCTAAGAAGTGCTCTGAGCAGATTTCCAGTTCTGCCTCTCTCAAAGAATTTTGATTTTTTGTGTTCAGAATGACCCCATGCCCAATGGATTGTCAAGGTCACTAGTTTTCCATTTCTAACAGGCTGACATCCAGGAGAAATCGCCAAAATGTTGCCCTAAATTTCCTATTCTGCAACTTTGGCCAAAATCTATTTCAAGGCCTCTGTTTTTATTTTTTCAAATTCCCTAAAAAATTTCATGGGTCTACCTATTTTCCCCTGGTCTCTGCAAAATCTTTTAGGTCTCTACCTAGAAGAAAACCCTTGGAAAAATTCATAAAACTAGCCGTTGGTGTTCAAAATCCTAAGGAACCCTAAGCCTTGTTACATCTTCATGTTACTTTATTTTGATCACTTAAGTCATCCAATTTGCATGTGCCTTTATAAATCCTTCAGTCACCAAGTCTCTGATTCCTAGCGGTTAACCCCTAAACACTCAGTGATCCCACGAGCGGTTACCGTATCATTGGCGGTCTTAGTTCAAGCGGCCAGGTCAAGATTCTTAATCCGATGGTTGACGCATGATCTTATGGCTCTGGAAGATTCCAGCAGATCTTGTGATGATCGTCAATTTCTTCTACCTGTAGAGTCCAATGTGTCAGTGAAATCGGTGCCACATCATCTGATTTGGCAGCTCCTGATTCGTCGGCGGTGTCCGATTCAGCAAGTTGTCAATGGGGCCGTCTTCCTTGGTAGGTTAAGTTCCAATCAAATCATGTGGTCATCATTGTACCGATGGCTCAAGATGCACATGTTTTATCATGGCAGTATAGTGACCACCGTAGATCTTGCTTTATGACCTGGCTTCTGTCAGTGGGTCCTGTGTCAGAGACAGATGCTACGTGGATCCATTTTGGTGGCTTGTGATTGGCTGAGGTTGAATACAGGTGGAAGGGTGTCAGTGGGGCTGGGCCCTTTCAGTGGTCAGGAGGCTCTGACATCTGTAGAGGATCAATAGTCGGTGTATCTTCACAAGGGTTTGTGTCAGGGCTCACGATCTTACGACAACCGCCAATCTTGGTTGGTGTCAGAACTTCGTTCGGTGGGTCCTTATGTGCTGACTTGCTTGAATTTGGTTGGTCTATGTGGTGATGACTGGATCTGTCATGGGTCTGTTTGTCAGAGGAGTCCCGGTCTATAAGGATCTAACGGTTGACATAAAAGTGTAAGGAATATTTTGGGGCTATGAGATCATGCGCCTGTCGTTAGATCGGTATCTCAAATAGTGGGTCCAATGTCAGAAAGTTGCAATGTGTATCCAAAATGGTGTAGTTTGATTGGTTGTTTGGTATGCTATGTGGTGATTGTCAGTGGGCCCATGGGGTCAAGGCTTTCTAAAGAAGATAAAGTGTGATCAGATCTCGTAGCTGTCGTTATACCGGAGGTTCAAGATGCTTGATCGTTATCGCAATAGTATAGTGACAGCCGTCCGATGGTGCTTTTCAGGATTGTGGGTCCGATTTGTCAGAGACGCTAATTTTCTCACTTTTGATTGGCTACTAAATGCCGAGGTGGCATTTGACTTGTCAGAAGAGAATTTTAAGTTGTTCTTTCTCAGCGCATCATGGTCATTCATATGCCAGGAAAGGTTTTTTATTAACGGTTACATTTTAAAGTTTGCCACTAGCTCTTATATTTCAAAATTCGAATGCTTTCTATTGGTTTTGCTAGGGTTTTGTGTTCTTTTGGCCATGCACGATGTCGGTTAGCTTGGGAGTTTAATTCTTAGGACAATTATGGTTAAGAGGGTGATAGAAGTGACTGTTGGCCGGCATTGTAGGGTACTGTGCCACGTTTTCATGCTAGGAACTGGTAGAAAGAGGTGGTGCCACCTTTTCAATAGTACCTCTTCCAGGGAAATAAGATCAGATTTGAAGCCTTCATGGCTAAGTGGAGTTGCAGGTGGGTAGATAGGTCGAGGTTGTTGTGTCTGCAGAGGGGCTCAGTATAGGATCAACATGCAAACGGAAAGATCTGATCTGATGACCGGTTCTTAGAGATTTTCATGATGGGTCAGTAGTGTACCTTTAGGGTTTGATATTATTGTGGATCTATAACCCTAGTTAGGTTAATTTTGACTCCTGCTTGCATGCAGTTGAGTATGTATATGTTGTTTTGAAGCCTTTAGTGCAAAGAGTTGGACAATTTGTAGAAGAAAATTCACCTTTTCTTAAAGGCCATTTGTGGTATCATTTCTACCCTCTGGCTCATACAATTTTATTTCTCCCATTGATGATTCAAATATTGTATAGGTATTTTGTGACAATCATTCATGTCCCTATGCTTCCTTGTTTGGATTATCTCTTGTTGGATCAAAGTATGTGCATGTTTTCAATGTCATTTTAGGGTTCCTGATCCCTATTGCTTTCTGCAATTTTGTGTGTTACTGTGTTTGATTTGATTTAGATGTTCTTGTGGGTATACCTCAGCCCCCTTAACAGTCTTGTCTCAATCCTACACCGAGTTGTAGAAGTGAATGTTTGTTTGTAGGTCATAAGTTGTGCCTTATTCTCAGGCCCTCTTATGAAATATTTATGCAAGCCTATTCAATAAGTTGTGACCTACTAGACTTGAGTTTTTCATTGATTTCATTCCTACATACTGAGATCCAAACCCTAATTTTGGTGCATCACCTAGTAGGTAGTTTGCTTTCAAGTCATTTCCCTTACAAGCATTCCTTCTATCCCTTTCCCTTCAAAAGTTTTACTTTCATGTGTAAAAGAAAATTAAGGTGATTATCCAAGAGGAGCTAGCCTAGAACCTGAAGGTCTCATCTCAATTAGCAAAGGTCCCACAACCTGGAGATGATTCCCATATTATACTAAGTTATCAAGACCAAGAGAGCTTGAGACAAAGGCACAAACTTAGTGTATAACAGTATGTTTTCAAGCTCTTTAAATAAAAGAGTAGAATCAAGCTTGGTCCCTTTTCAGTCAGGTTCAAGGAAGCACCAGGCATCCTCCTAAGGGTTGTAGGTTTAAAAATTAATATAGCAAGCATACTTCCTAAAG
This sequence comes from Chamaecyparis obtusa, assembly GCA_027943335.1. NCBI lineage: Eukaryota > Viridiplantae > Streptophyta > Pinopsida > Cupressales > Cupressaceae > Chamaecyparis > Chamaecyparis obtusa. The sequence goes on along the minus strand of BSBK01002578.1, from coordinate 338,714 downwards.
CAATCCTAGAACAGTTATTTGGAAAGTAAGGAAAGCAGCCTCTTAAGGAATGAACATAGAAATTTGGGAAAAAATGTACTCCCAGGATTAGAGCAATTTGTAATAAAAAAGGATTTGGAAATCTTCAACCATAATCAAACACCAATGACAAAGGAACTATCTAATTCTAGTAGTAGATCTAATAGTTCCTCCAGATAGGCTGATTAGGTTTAAACTTAAGGAAGAATAGAATGAAAGTTAAAGATTAAATAATAATAACATTAGATAGTAGAGCATAAAAATGGTAGATAAAGTTAGGAGGGATTTTTATATCATAATTCAAACTCTCATTCTTGGACTAGCTGACGCACCACTCATAGTTTTTAGAGCTTTAAGAGGATACCAATTCTCTAATCAAAGCTAAACCCTTTATTATCCTCTTAATTCTTATAATTTTTCCTCCTTTACTTTGTTCTCAGGAAAAAAATAATATTATACTTAATTTATTCCGGTACAAAGTAGGCATTCTGCTAAATAGAAACTTCAAAGCCATCATCTAAGGGGGAAATCTCTAGGGATCAACTATTAATTAGAAGCTATCATTACCTGTTGCAGCTCGCAAATCCAAGTAACTTCACTTGTATGAAATTTAGTTGAGATACAACTATTTTCACAAGATGATGTACGAAGTAATTATGAAACTTCATGGATCGTATCTTCACATACCTCCTGACTTAACATCAAAATTAAGATGTATTCAGAGAAATTTTTGGCTTTATCTAGCTTTAAGCAAAGCATTGTATTTATATCCCCACATAAAACTTGCTGAAAGAAGAAAGCTCTGTTAAAAATTTTCTGAGCAATTATGGAATCCCAAATTATCACTTTTCATAACAAGGAAAATAGGCAAATGGCTTTCAGGGGAGCGATGAAGCCTAAGAGGCTAAATATAATCCTCAAATCACTTTCAGACATAGTTCGAAGGGCGTTGATCAAAGGGCTGGGAGAGGAGCACTTTGATTATGACTATACTGTTCATGTCAATGGGCAAGTTATTGGTCTTTTCATAGCCCTGGCAATTTTTAATGGCACTGATAAGGATAGGGTTATCAGAGAAACAAGAGCAATCTTTGAAGAACTCCTACTAGGTTTGGAAAAGGTAGTACATGGGATAGATAAAAATTTGACCATTCCATTCCCTAAGTTGTATATGAAGAAGGAGTTGAAGGCCCTACTCACCATACCCAACTTTCAAAGGCTCCCAATTCTCTTTTTCAAAGATGAAAAGAAATTTGATGAAGTTTGGCCCGCTATGAGAAAGAATCTTGACTTCCTCATAGCCACGGTGCTCAAGGAAGAGGTGGACCTCGATGAAGTTCTTGACTACTGGGGAGCGGAAGGATTCGATGTTCTACTAGAAATGGACATGGCATCGTCAAGTGACATTAGGGTCATAGTGCTGCCAATAAAAAGTTCTTCTAGAGAATACAAGGTGAAGAAAGAAGAAATTATCATCGTCCACAAAAAGGATACGGATTGGGACTACAAAATTATCAGGAAAGATTAGTACAACATGTTAAACTGGGCTTTAGATGGTTTTTTTTTCTCATAGAAATGAAGACAGTATAAAACTTTTAGTACGATTCTCAGAAATTATTAAGGTTTTCCAAAAAAATAGAAAGACTATAGCAGGTATGGACTAGTAATGTCACTCTTTAGACTTTATATATATACATAACAGTATTATTATATAATTATAAGTTTGTCCCCTTAGATTTAATTTTCTAAGTATTTAGTCTTTATTTTCCTATGCATTTTTTCGTTCGAGCCATAGATGTTTAGGAAATTTCTTCACGACATATATGTTTCTAAAATCCATATAGTTTGATGGGCATCATTATACTTTAAATCTTACAATTTTTTGGTTTCACAGGTTGGATTAAAATCTTATTACTCTCCTTGTTTTCTAAAATTATAAAATTTCCAAGTTTCTTTAGCCCTCTGTTACATTCTTAATATCTTTGGACTTTATCTTTCCTTAATTTTCTCTAGATTTAGCTATGGATTTAAAAAGATGATTTTATTCTTACTTTTGTCCTTTAGCAAGCATAGGCTGTTATGGTTTAGCGATTATTGTCCTTTAGGTAGGTTAGTGTCTTTTCACCTTCCTTAACTATAGTTATCGCTTGAGATTCGTAATCCTCCTTCTTGAGGAGAAAGCCTTTTTAAGAGAGCGAGGGAAACATAATTGTCATCCTACAGTCCCTAAGAAGCTAAGTAAGATGTCTTCCCCTATTAAGCTAAGGAGCTTTCATAAACAAATTGCCTTTGATGAGGCTATTTCCTCAAGCAGGATCAAAAGGATACTAATGATCAAGTTTAGTATCGTAGTCAGAGCAGTCTCTGTAATTTTGGGAAGTGAATTTAAAGAGAATTTAAATAAATACAAAGTTAATATGGAATCTCAGTAATGTTCCTAGCCTCAGCCCTCCAAGTAGATCTGTATATTGAGACTATTGGAAAATTATGCAGAAGAATCTTCAAGAGAAGTTATCTAAGGGATCTAGATAAAGTCTTAAAAAGCATTAGGTTAGATTTAACAATCCCAAAACCTAATAGGTATGAACGGAGCATAGTATCCACTTATCCTATTCTAGAGGTAGAGGATTGGGATAGATGCATTGAAGAAACTCCCTCCATTAGAAGGAATCTTGACTTTTTGTTTTTCTTTACTCACCTTCGCCCTCCCCTAGAAGAAAACTGGATGAATGGTTTTATAGTGGAAGATGGAATAGGACTCAAATTGGTAAGAGAAGATAAACACTCATCAACATCTTCCTACTCTTCTAGCTAGATCAAGAAATATAATGCTACAGGAATAAGAAAGCTACAAGGAAAATTCTCTCACATAATGAATTAGGCTTGTCTTTTTACATATGATCAATTTAGAAAAGTAAGCATGAGATAGGTTGCTGAATTAACTAATTATGGCTTAATTATTTGATTCCATATTCAGCTAGTGAAGCACTGTAAGATATGGCAGGGATCTAAAAGGATATCGGTTTTTTCTCAATCAATTTTTGAATAATTTTAGTTCTGGTGTTATTGGAAAAGCTTACTTTATCAGTACCTTTTCTCTTATGATATGTTAGATTCAGTCTAGAGGAATATATATTTGAATTGAGATATTTATATATGTTCTTATATCTGAATGAATTTATTTATATATGCTCTCAGGTATAGGTTCTTTCCAAACTTCACGGACATAGCTATCATATCGATAAATGATGTCTTTTTGGATATTCTCTGACACATTGTAACTACTCTGTTACAATTCCTGCAATTCTTATAGAATCTAGTAGTTCCTTCCTGTTATAGTCCACATGCAAGCTCTTTGGTACTTTCTTAAATTTAAGTTTTTTTTGATAGTTTGCTTCTATTCTTGTACATTTGTCGCAAGTACAGTAGTGTTCAGCAGGCTCTAATATTAGATAAATATGATTTGGATAATTATGATTCTTTGAATCACTCTATTTTAGTTGTTCTAATGTCTCCTTCGTTACACACCGTTATTGATAGGCATAGACAAGGGAGCTCAGGCTTTTTCTAACAAATATGGTTTCTTCCATATCACCGTGGGTTCTTATTATGGAGACTTTTAATATAAAATCCTCCTCTTGCTTTTTAGTGTCGATAATGAGCATGAAGTGTATCTGGACATGATTTCCTGGATAATCATTAATCTTGAAGTCAGTATATAGGGATTGTATACTAACCTTAGATTAAGGATTATATGGGCAATTAGATGTTGGAAGTAACATAGTAGGTTTGCTCTATAGATTTTTAGTTTTCTGTTCCTCTCTTCTTATGATGCGGTTTAGGGGTTTCTAGCTGTCTTTATTTAGTCTTTAATCATCCATGTTTAGTAGCATAGTTTGTGTAAATTATCCATTTCTTATTATGTTATGTCTTTTCTTCTCTGAAACCATAATGTGAATAAGGATTTTGGTTTTTTTGATTTCCAAATCCAGGTAGAGTATGATTGATTTTGGATAGAAAAAGGTTACTCTAAAGGTTGGATTTTTTCAGCTTTTGATTAGATTTTTTCTAGGATTGAGTAGTTCTTGGGGTTTTATTTTTTATTTTTATAAGCATATTGTTTGTTTTGATTCTATATACATCTTCAATGGCTTAAAGATTAGCTAATCAGAATTTTATTCATGAAGGAAATGTATTTATCTCCTTCCTCTCCTCGCTATTCTTTCTTAACTAACTGGTTAAGGCACTATTATGCTCTGGTTTTTCTAACTAGGATTGTAGGCATTATCATCTTGTATCTGTCATGATAGCTCTAGCAGAGGATCTAATCAAAGCATGATCCAAATTAAAGCAGGACATTAGGAGGGAAGGATATCCTATTTAAGCAGTTAAGACAGAACAGTACAATCTCAACATGATCGTTTATGTTAAATTGGATTATCTTTTGTTCTGTAAAGGAAGAGTATGCCCTTCTATAAAAGATATGTATTCAAACCAAACTAAGGTCCCAGACAAGGCTGGAGGGTTTCTCAACCCCGCTCTTCCCTACCAATGCCTGCACTAAGCAGGGTCCCTGTAGTTGTTTAAAGGATTAATAAAAATCTTGGCCTTGGCCTTTTACCAACAAAAAAAAAAAAGCATGATTGGATATTTTATTATGAAATTTTAATTAAGATATCAATAACCATTTTATGAATAAAATATCAAGTTATAATAATTGTTAGATATTTTAATTAAAATTAAATTATATTTATCGAAAGGAGCATTAATAAATAAAGTACTACTTTTAAAATATTATAAAAATGTTTGGAGATTTTTTCTAAAATATTAATTAATATTAAATGACAATTTATTTGTGCAACTAAAATCAATTAATAATTAATAAATTGATTTTTTTAAAGAATGGAAATTCGTTTATGTTTTTATTTTATTTTAAATTATTTTTATTCATTTTAGGGTTTCTCTATTTCAAACCCTAGGTTTTGAGTCTCTCTTTAAATTGGTTGAGATTATTAGTTTACGGATTCATTATCATTAGGTTGGGAGAATTTTCTAGAATCTTGGAGTCAAATAAATTATTTTCAATGCTGAAATTTTAGGTTGGAATCTAGTCTTCCTTTCTTCTCAAATTGCTTTTGGATTCAAGGTAGGGTTTTGAACCTTTGTAGTTTTCATTTGAAAAGCTTGTCTTCTTCATGCCTAGGTATTTTGTGTGACTTTCAGTTGTCTTCCTCAAAACTAGATTCTATTTTGGTAATTTTGTAGAAAGATTCGATTAAGTTCTCATCTTTGAAAGATTTATTTTTACAGGTGTAATTTTTAGAATATTTGCCAGGTAAAGACATCCCATTGTTTTAGTAAATTTTAAAGAATAAAATTGGTCTTAGGGTTTGAGTATTTCACTTACCCTTAGCATTTATTTTTCTAAATTTGGCTTCTTTCAAATTATAGAATTCTCCTTTGAAAGAAAACCTAAATTTATTAAAAGAAAAGATTTAATATTTATATATGTATATCAAAAAGATGTCTTGCAGAAAAGAAAAAGAGGGGTTTTCTATATTGATTTCTCCATTTATTGTCAACTTGAGATAGATTTTGTAAAATGTATTTTGTAGCTATTGTTATATTTCCATTATTAGTCTAGATGTAAGTATTAATTTTATCGTTGTACTTGGTTTCCTATTTTTATCTTGACTTTTTTTGTTCCTTTAATGCTTTATTTTGTTGTCTCATGTCTTCTTATTTCTCATTATTGGTATTTTTAATCACCTATGTGTTATTGTTATTTTGTGCTAGTTGGATTTGGTAGTCTTTTCCCTAACCTAGTTTACTTGTGTGATTGAGAGTTGATGGACATTAATAATGAAGGGGTTCTTAATAACCAGAAGGATGGTGTGGATATTATTGTAAATAAGGAGTCTAGGGATGGTGGTAATAATGATAAATCATGCCCTCCAAACATAGAGCAAGATAAATTATCTTATAAATAAGGTTTTGGTTTCAAATAATTTGATCCCTGTGTGCCCATCCTCTACTTGTTTTGATGGAAGAATTTTTAGGCAACCAGTCTTTGATTCCATTAGAAATGTGGGAGGGTCCTCAACCAATGGATATGGACATGGAGATGGAGGCCTATCTGAATTTGGAGACCCTGGAGGAGGGTGTAATGGTAAGACTCTACCTTCTAGTTTGAAAACTCTCTCTCTTTCACCTAATGAAGACATGGTCAGGGCTATTAGGTGAGAGCTTTGTATGTATGAATAGAGAATCATTTCCATAGCATAATTTTTTTGATGATTGGATTTTGAATGTATGGGGAAAGAAGTGAGGGATTCATTTTACTTTTGCAGAATAGTTTAGAATGGATTGTTTGTGGTCTTTTTGAAAATGCATAATATGCAAGATAGGGTTTTGAGAAAAGGTTTTCAGAATGTGGATCATTCTTTATTCAGAGCTTTTCCTTGGTCTCCTAAAGGCAATTTTGAATAGGTCATTTCTTGGTCTTCTCCAAACTGGATTGAAATTAAAAATTTGCAACTGGAGTTTTGGCCATTTATTCCCCAAATTTTAAAGCCAATGGGCTCTATATTATAGGTAGAATAATCTAGGATTACTTTGCCTCATCTTGATGCCAGATTTCTCATTGTGCTTTCTCCTAAAATTGAATTTCTTGAGGTAATTTCTTTAAATGTTGAAGAAGATAAATTTTCATGGGAACTCACCTTGCTTGGAAATCTAGGGGCGTATTTCCATTGTAACCTTAATGGGAATATGAGACGTGATTTCTTGTCACTTAAAAATCCATAAAATGATAATTTTAATGTGTCCACAAATGGGAAAGCTAATGGTAACCCTAATGCAATAAGAAAAGAAAAAAATATTCATGATAAAGATAGTAATAATAAAGAACCTATTGTAATGGCCGAGACTATGGATACAGGCAAAGAATGTCATCAAGATAAAGAAAATGTTTCTAATGAGAACAAGGATAGTAAATTCATGATCCTGACTAATCCTCTTTTTAAGGAAGATTTTGATGTTATTCCTATGAGTAATAGTAACCCCATTATTAATGATGGACCTCCCTCTAACCTAATCAGGGATGAATCAGTAGATAACAACAACAATTACCATACTATTTCTATAGGAGATGGTGTAGTTACCCCCGTTAGGTTGAATGATCAAAAAATTGCATTGGTTACTATCAATGAGAGGGCTAATCAAGCCAAAAGTGCTAGAAAACCCCCAATTAAGGACGGTTGATGCAGGAGCATCTTGGGTGTAAGGGAAATCTTGCATCACCCAAAAATATTTCTTGTGTCTTTTCAATAAGGGCTATCTTGTGTAGAGCTTCTATATATGGAAACTTACTATTTTTAGTAACTTGGTCATACGAGCTTAGAATGTTCTTATTTTAGAGGTGGAGATTCATCTTAGTCCTATCAGCCTACCAGTTGAGTTTCATTGCCATATCATTTATATCAGTGAATTTATTGAGGTTTTTTGGTACAAAATATTTGAGCTCAATTTTGAAGGCCTTAGAGGCTCAAAATCACAATTGAGCCCTAACTAATTAGAGTTTGTGCAGTCAGACACTGTAGATTAGGTCCTGCGATTTGCGAAAAGTGGATATAATAGCCAAACGGAGCTATAGTTAAAAAGTTGTGGCCTCCCAAAGTTGGGCTACCTAAAACTAAATTTTTTAATTATTTTTAGCCAACCCTAATGTAAAAAATAAAAATAAAATAAAATAATTCTAAGGGTGATCAACCTTAATGGCTAAAATTCTAGAACCTTCTTAGGTGGTGGAAATTTCCTATATAAGGAAGGCCTGTAGTATTTTCTAGAGAAGTTATGGATAGTGATTTGAGGCTTTGTCCTACAGAATATTATAAGGAAAAAATGCCCACATGGCTTTGCATATTGTAATTCTAAAAATTTGTAATTCCACACTTGTGGAGATAATAAGAAGCCAATTTTTTGTTCTTGCAAATTGCTATTGTTTCTCTATTTCTATTATGTTTTTGTGGTATTAAGGGGAGCATCCTTCATCAAGGGTAATCCCTCACCCAAGGATATGTGTTCCAAGATTGATGTCTCTAAAGACAACCCAGAGCAATTTACCAAGCTTATTAGTAAGAGTGCTAAAAATAAAAGGAAGACTATGGATAAACAATCCCTATCCAGTAACAGTAAACAAATGAACAATGAGATTCTTGATTGTTTCAATAGGCTTTACAAGAATCAAATACCACCTCTTAAATAATCAAATGATGATGAAAACTCATAGTCGGAATGTTAGAAGTCTAGAGATCCCTGATAGAAATTTTGTGGTGAGAAGATGATGTAATAACTTGAAATATAAAAATATTATATACTTTCAAGAAATAAATGTGGTAGGGTTTCAAGCTTACACAATGATGAAGTTCCTCTAGGATCAAGCTATTGGCTTTCACTCTAACCATGAAAGAGGAAAAGGTGGTACTTCCATCCTGATTGGGCTTAATTGGGCTGACAAGATCCTATCCAATGGTGTTTCTCCATGTCAAAGGGCCTTGTGGGTTACTTTTCATAAGAATGAAAAAGTCTTTGGAATATGTAATATTTATGCTATGAATAATTATAGAGATCGGGCTAGCCTATAGGATAAATAAGATTAGGTTTGGCATTGATCGAGAAGGTCCTCTATACGATCTACAGTTGATCCGAGCCGCTGGTGAGTAGGGAACTCAACATGTCAAGTTTGGGGTTCCACAGTGAGCTATCTATGCAGTTCGATCAAGCAAAGAAATCAACAAGCTAATCTCCTATCATGACGACTACTTAGGATAGTCCCACATGCATTAAAAATATGGTCTTCAGCTCATTTCATAAGGAATAGCCCGCACAATAGATGTAAATAGTAAGCTATGCTAGGTATTGTATGTAGAATGTATTTTGTGTGCTTGATGCATGGTGTTTACTCACCTATGTGCTAGAAATATAGCTACCTTTGGTAGGTGGGTTTTGGATTTGGTCACTCAACCCATACTATGTACAGATCTGGACTCCCTCACTCTTGAAAATTGCAATAACCTGATTTGATAGAAAAATAGAGGGCTCTAGCCCACCAATTTTTGCACCAAAATATTTTAGAAAATAATGGAAAAATAAAATTTTATGAAAATAAATCATATCCAATTGCAAAATTGGGCTTCAAAAGTTTTATTTGTAATTTTTTTTTTCCTTAGATTTGACTTTTAGCCAAGGTAGGCACATTTATAGTCAAAATTCACTGAAACGACCACTTGGATGTAATGACGAGGTCATAGCTTTCTCTAGAGAAGCTCCCACAAACTGTTGCACCTCCAGATCTAAATCATGGCCCTTCAAAGTTGAAGCAAAAATCTCTCCAATGGCTATGCAATGAACACTGCTATGGCTCTGATACCTTGTAATAATTTACCTAAGGCAATGAAAGAAAATACCAAGATCTAGAAGCTCAGTAGATAGCACAATAGTGAGAGACAAAATGATATGATAAATTATTTGACTTGATTCAATAATGATCAACAATGAAATATAATGAATAAATACAAAGTAGATGTGCCTTAATATATAGGTAATGTATGATAACTAGGAGATATGAAAGTGATAACCTATCAACCACATGAGGTGGCATCACATATTCACCAATGGTAGATCATCCTCTATTATACAATAAAGTATGTGCAAACATGTGAAACATTGAGAGGATGATAATGTGATAAGAGTACTAAAGGTGGATTTCACACATAAAATGGAATGTGATAACAACTAACTCCACTTGATGTGGATTTTTCCTACACCATTTGCTAAAATGAAATGCCAACTCCTATGTGTCTATATGAAAAATAATATGAAATGCATTATCCTAAGTAAACTTAAGTGTAATTGGGAATTTTTAATTACAGTAACACAAACCAACTTTACACCTAGTGCAATATTTTAATCATCCATTCTTTTCAGTTGTGCTCCACCCTTAGCTTTGGATTTGTAGGTAGTAACATAGGTGAGTAAAGAAATGCATTATCCTAAGTAAAATTAAGTAAAGTGTAATTGTGAATTTTTAGTAATAATAACACAAAACAACTTTACGCCTAGTGCAATATTCTAATCATCCATTCTTTTCAATTGTGCTCCACCCTTAGCTTTGGATTTATAGGTAGTAACCTAGGTGAGTAAAGGTATTCACTTAACCTCATTGACGTCTTCCCAAAGAAAGTGCTTCATAATTTTTTTTATTTCCAGGGATTCCTTAGGTGAGATTTTATAGAATTCCATGGTGCATATCAGGATAGACACCAAGAGTGCATTTATAAGTTGGATTTTGATAAGCAAAGATAGCTACTTGTGCTTCCATGCTTCAAATTTTAACCTACACCTTGTGATTAGATCATCCTAAAGTGATGACTTGGGGGCCCTAGAAAATAGAGGAGCTCCCAAGTATTTAGTTTGCAGGGTCCTAATATTCCAACCAAGGAGGCTCACGATACATTTTTACATTGGAAATTTGATACCAAAGAAGTACACCTCTATCTTGTTGTTGTTAATTTATGGGCTAGCCACCTTGGCATAGGTATTCAAAGTATCTTTAATGATCACACCCTACCTGATGGAGGCCTCACCAAAAATTAGATTATCATAATGAATTGGAAATGAGACATAGGATCAATGTCTTTGTGAATACAAATTCCTTTCCAATTACCACAAGTTCTTAACTGTCCAATCCGGTGGTTGAGGGAGTCTGCCATTAGTAGAAAAATGAAGGGTGATAAGGGATCACCCCATTTCATCCTATTTTTTCTCTCAAAGAACCCAAAAAGAGTACAGTTTACAGCCACTGAGTATCAAGGGGAGCTAATACACATTTTCACCATTCTTATCCAATTCGATTCAATGCCGAATTTCTCTAAGACTTTGAATAGAAAATCTGACCTTACCTTATCAAATGCATTAGAGATGTCAAGTTTTATAGCTATACTACCTTTATGCTAGTTGGCCATGGAGTGGAAAGTGCCAATAGCCAAAATGATGCTATTTTATGTCTCTCTTCTAGGAATGAAACTTTTTTGTTCAATGGATATAAGTTTAGGCATGATATACTTTAATTGGGTAGCAATTGAATTAGTTAGAATCTTATATATGGAGTTGCAAATCACAACAAGCCCGTAGTCAGCAAATGATATACATTCTAATTTTTTTGGGTGATTACCAAGACAATGCTATGAGTCATTTCATAAACTTTCCATTGGCCATGACATCTTCTACAAGCCGCTAGATACCTTTGCCCATGAAACTCCAGTACTTTTGATAGAATCTAGTTGGGAATCCATTGAGCCCTGGTGCCTTATCCAAATGGAGACTGGATGTGGCCAACCTTACTTCTTACTTAGTGAAGGGCTCCATTAATATTACATATTTATTTTCATCAAAAATCTTGGGGATGGCCTTAATGAAAAGGTTCTCATCACCTGCCAAGTATGATGTATTAGATGCACAAATATGCTCAAAATAATCCTCCACAACTGATGAGGAGGCTAGGATAGACTAGCTTGTCTATGCTCCTAATCCTCAGCTAGGATCTCAGTGTTCTTCAAACACCTATGATGATCTATAGGGTTCCTAATCTTTTCAAGGACTCCCCTTGACCTGCCTAACCTACCCACCAAGTTCAACAATCTCATTCATCCACATACTATGCTTTGCATTCTAGTTACTATCCATTAATAGGCTAAATAAGGGCTTTTTGGCTTGGGCTTCTATTCCTCACTCCAAAAATGAATTTTTATAGGTTCCAAGTAGTTTACAAGGCTTTAAGCACCTGATCATATCACTGGTTTAGTTAGGTCACCAACCAATTTAGGACTTGCTTTGGAAAGTAGGGCTACTAGGAAGTGCCAATTAGGCCTCCTTCCGAATTTGTAGGGCCTGTTACTCTTTCCCCATACACAATTGAAATTCCTAGCCTTAAGGAATTCTTCTACAATTGCCTCATTCTCAAAGATTCTTGAGGTCTTAGGTGCCTATTTGTCCGTACAAGGTTTATGTCAAGTTTGAGGGTTTCAAGGGTTTAATGACCCCTTCAGTGTCTAGGTCTTCAACATGACCCTTCTACAACTCTTCAAGCCTCCTCCTTCACAAAAAATAACCTTCCCTCATCCATATAGCATCCCTCCAAAGGGCTAGGCCTAGAACTCTTTCCTCTGACTGCTGGAGTTCTTTTAGTGCTACTGCAACCTAGCTAGGCTATGCATTAGCTCGCCTAGGGCTTTGTCAAACAGTTGTTTACCTTGCTTTTCAAGGGCCCTACATTTGGGTACAAATACAATAGGGTTTGTACCTTCAGTATCCATGAATCCATGGCAATCCCATGGTGGACAAGAAAGTTATAGGCCCATTTACAATAAGCCCTCCAAACTGGCAGAGCACTAACAAAACAGAGATATGTACAAAAGATGCTAATAAAATGTAAAAGAACCTAGTCTATTTCACACATAAGAAAGCCTAAATACACATAAATGTTAAAATCCTTCCAAGATTCAACAAAACTCCACTGTATTCACAAAAGCTCAGTCATAACAGGGACTGTTACACACAAAACTTCACCAGACTCTTCCTCTATACTGTAGCTTTCTTAGTCTGACAACCAACCCGTACATTAGGGTTACCAAAGTATTAAATATGATTTCCTAGGAGTTTGTGTTAGGTTTTTAGGGTGTATTAAGCCTCTTAGCTTAGGTTCTTTACAAAGCAAAATGTTTCTTAGCAATTTTTAGAAGTTGCTTGCAACTTTTTAGCAACTTTTAGTTGCTTGAGCAATTTTGCTCTCACATATTAATAGACCATTGTTAGGCCTTTGAAAGCACTCATGTGCATCAAATAAATACTAAACACTAACTCCTATACCACTACTCAAGAAGAACCCAAAAAACCTCAAGTTGACACTTTGCTTGAGTTAATGGGCAAAGCAAACTACAAAGACTAGCAAACTTCTAGGACTTAACACAAAGCCTAGACACAACCAAAATTGAGTCAAATATCATGATGAATCTTATTCCAAATGCAAGAATAAACAAATCAAAATAAGAAGGTGAAGGCCCTCATAGAGGTGCTCCTGCACCATACCCCCCCTCAGCACAAGCTAAGGAACCTTGGGGTCTAGAAGAGCTAGATCAATCCCAAGCTTCTTGAACTGTCCTTCTTCAACCTAGGTGGCTTCAAATTTAGGCTTTCCCTTCCACTTGATCAAATGCTCCATGTAGACTTGATGTCTAGTTGTTTTCTTTACCCCGGATTCAAGGATCTTCTCTACTTGGGCTGGTTCCTTCTTAGGCATGGCATTGGTATCCACATCTTGTAGAACCTTTGGTGGAGCTATACCTTGCTAACTGATGTCACCTTTAAATTTGATCAGGTCTGCAACATTGAACACCGGTGAGATGGCTAAATCTGAAGGTAAGTCCACCTTGTAGGCATTCTCTCCATATTTGGCTAGGATCTTGCATGGACCTACTCTCCTCATCTGAAGCTTAGTAGGCATGCCCTTCTACATTCTTGCTTTGCTAAGATGGACCATAACATAGTCCCCAATCTGAAACTATACTTCTTTCCTCTTCTCATCCACTTTAGCCTTGAGTCTTTGAGTAGACTCCAATATAGACTTCTTCACTTGCTCTTGAACCTCTTTGATTGTTTGAGTGAAATCTTCAGCTTGTCCACTTTTCATCTCCATGGAACCTAAATCTCTCAATTCACACACTCCTCTAGGGTGTCTTCTATAAACTATCTCAAAAGGACTTCTTCCTGTGGTCCTATTCACACTATCATTATATGCATATTCAGCCTGAGATATCACAAGATCCCAAGTCTACCCATACTCCTTTGTCAAACACCTTAGTAAGTTACCAAGCACCCCATTGATGACCTCAGTTTGACCATTAGTTTGAGGATGGTATGTTGAATTGAAAGAGAGATTAGTTCCCAGCCTTTTCCATAAGGTTTGCCAAAAATGGCCCATGAACTTGCTATCCCTGTCTGACACAATGCTCAAAGGAAGTCCATGAATTCTAACAATCTCTTTAAAGAAGAGATGTGCTACATAACTTGCATCATGAGTTGTTTTGCAAGGAATAAAAAGACTCATTTTAGAAAACCTGTCAACAACAACATAGATGCTATCCATACCTGATTTGGTTTTAGGGAGACCAACTACAAAGTCCATACTTACACAATCCCAAGGCCTATTTGGAACTGGTAGAGGTTGATAGAGTCCTGCATTCCTTGAGCCTCCTTTAGCTCTCTGACATACGCCACATTGCTCAACATACCTCTTGACATCCCTTGCTAGCTTAGGCCAAAAATAGTATCTCTGCACTAACTCCAATGTCTTGTTTATGCCAAAATGACCACTTAGGCTGCCATTATGCTTCTCTTGGATTAGATTTTCCCTCATGGATCTGCTAGGTACACAAAGCTGGTTACCTTTAAACAACAACCCATTTTGAAGGGTGTGACTTGCAAACTCACCATGAAAGTTGTTCTCAAACTCTAGGCACACCTTGTAGGCTTGTGAGAAGTCTTCATCTTCCTCATATAAGTCTTTGAAACCTGCTATTCCAATGCTTTGCAGTTGTACCTCTTGGAAAGTCAATAACTTCCTACTCAAGGCATCTACAACCTTGTTGAGCTGCCCTTTCTTGTGCTTGATTGTGAAGGTAAAGGATTGGAGATACTCCATCCACTTCAAGTGCTAGTTAATGAGCTTCTCCTGAGTGTTTATGTAGCTTAAATCCTGATTATCAGTAAAGACAACAAATTCTTTTGGCAAAAGGTAATGCCTCCACTTCTTGAGAGATTGTACTAATGCATACAACTCCAAGTCATAAGCTGAATACTTCTTCTTTGCCTCATTGAGCTTCTCACTGAAGAATTCCACAGGCCTTCCTTCTTGACTCAAAACACCCCCTACTGCTATACCACTTGCATCACATTCAATGGTAAACAATTTATCAAAAGTAGGTAAGAGTAGGATAGGTTTAGTGGCTACCTCTTGTTTCAAGGTTTGAAATGCTTTCTCAGCTACCTTAGTCCATTTGAACTTAGTTTTCAGCCCTCCTTTGATAGTGTCTAATACTGGTGCACAAATCCCACTGAAGTTCCTGATGAACTTTCTATAAAATTAGGCTAAACCATGAAAACTTCTAACTTATGTCCTTGTTTTTGGGGTAGACCAATTCAAGATTGCCCCCACCTTGCTTGGGTCCATTTTCAAAGTACCCTTGGACACCACAAAGCCCAAATAAATCAGCTCTTGCTACATAAACTCACACTTTTTTAGATTGATGGCTAGCTACTCTTCATGTAGCTTCTTCATAACCAACCTTAAGTGTTCCAGGTGTTCTGCTTTTGTCTTGCTATAGATGAGTATATCATCTAGATACACCACAATAAATTGACCTATGAAGTCCTTCAAGACCTCATTCATTAAACTAATGAAGGTGCTGGGGGCATTGGTAAGCCCAAATGGCATTACAAACCACTCATACAATCCATCTATGGTTTTAAAAGAGGTCTTCCACTCATCACCCTCCTTGATTCTAATTTGGTGATAACCACTCTTTAAATCCAGCTTTGTAAAATACATAGCACCTCCTAAATAGTCCATCAGATCTTCTATTCTTGGAATTGGAAACCTATACCTGATAGTGATCCTGTTAATAGCTCTTGAATCAGTGCAAAGTCTCCATTTTCCTCCTTTCTTGGATGCTAAGACAACTGGTACTGCACATGGACTAATACTCTTCTTAATCAGCCCTTGATCCAATAACTCCTATACTTGCCTTGCCACTTCCTTGTTCTGATCTGGGGTAAGCTTATATGCTGCTTTATTAGGCAACGATGCACCAGGTATGAAGTCAATTTGATGACTTATAGCTCTTCTTGGAGGTAAGGTGGCATGGGTTCCATCACTTACTATATCTCTGAATTCTTCTAGCATTTGCTGCACTTCCATTGGTAAATCTTCCTTCAACTTCTTGTCTTCCTCCTTTGGTTTCACCATAATAGCACACCCTATGGTCTCTTCATCATGCAAGGCTTGTAAGAACTCTTTTCCACTATTAAGCAACACACTAGGTGTTTTAGAAGTTCCCTCTTCATTCTCTATTAAGGACTGAATTTTGAAAGTCCTTGCATCTTTCTTAAAAGAAATGGAGTTCTCCTCTCCATCATAGATCATCTTCCTGTCAAATTGCCAAGGTCTTCCCAATAGAAGATGATATGCATCCATGGGTAAGACATCACAAAGAATTCTGTCTTTATAGCCTCCAATAGAAAACTCTACCCATGTCTGCTCATTAACTAGCACACTCTATTCCTGGTTCAACCAAGTTACCTTGTAGGGGTTAGCATGTGGAATCTTTGTGAGTTTCAGCTTCTTTGCTACTTCCTCTGCTATGATGTTATCTATAGATCCTGAATCCACAATCACCTTGCAAACTTTGCCTTGTATCTTGCACCTGACTCTAAAAAGAGCCCTTCTTTTCTTGGGTTCACCTTGATTAGGCTGCCTGATAAGTACCCTTCTGAACATTAGGTTCTCACCCATTTCTAATTCCAATTTTCTAACCTCATTAGTGCATGAGCTACTACTGTCCTCTTGGGTATAGGCTACCCTCTTCTCATTATGTGGGTTTGCTATTTTATCAAGACACCTATAAGCAGGGTGACCAAGTTGTCCACACTGATAGCACTTCATGGTGGAAAAGTAGCAGCTGCTTCTTCCTGCCCCTCTTCCTTTATTTCCTTGAGAACCTCTTCCTCTTCCATAAGATCCTCTTGTACTGATTTCTAAACTTTTTTCTAAGAGTCTTCTCTCACCTTGGTTTCTTAATTCACCACCTCTATTAGAACCTCCTCTTTGACCCCCTCTAGAGTCTCTACCTCTTCCCCTATTCTTGGAGTTAGGTTCTTGTTTTCTTCTTTGTTTCTCTTCAATCTTTTGTGCCATATGCTGACAACCAAGTACGATGGTGGGAGTGAACAAACTCATCTCCTCAGCTATGCTCCATTTCAAACCACTTAGGTACCTTGCCACTTTGACACTTTCTTCTTCTTTGATCTTGGATCTCAAGCTCAACTTGTGGAACTCCTCGGTGTAGGTGGCTACATCCATCTCTTTTTGTTTGAGATTCAATCTTTTCCTATGCTACTGGATTTCATAATCAGCTGGTAGGTATACTTCCTTTACTTTGTTTTCCATTTCTTTCCAGTTAGAGATTGGGTTCTTTCCCTCTTTCTCCCTTTCATCTTCCAGATAGTTCCACCAGGTTAAAGCTTGTCCTCTCAACCTAAATTTGGCCACTTTGACCTTCTATGCTTCTGAGATCTCTTCACATTCAAAGTGATTCTCCATGCCTTCAATCCACTACATCACAAGCTCAGTATCCATCCTACCAGTCAATAATGGGACACCTTCAAGTGCCTTACCTATGATAGCCTTCAATGCTTTAAGAAATTGCTCATCTTGAGTTGGAGGATCAAGTGTGGGCACTTCATCATCTATGGTTACCCCTTTTTCCTTAGCATCTTGCTCCTCCATTTTCACATTCACCTTATTTTCTTTTTATTGGACATCATCCAAGAGTTGTTCCATCTGTTCCAATCTTTCCTGCAGGAGTCTGTTAGCTTCCTCCTGATCTTCTACTTTCTTGGCAAGCTCTACATTGGTCACCATTTTCTATTTCTAATATGAACCACTTGATTCTTCTGGTGGTTGAAACATCCACCCTTCACTTCCCAAGCCTTAAGAGGCTCTGATACCAATCTGATGGGGAGGCTAGGATAGACTATCTTGTCTATGCTCCTGATCCTCAGCTAGGATCTTAGTGTTCTTCAAACACCTATGATGATCTATAGGGTTCCTAATCTTTTCAAGGACTCCCCTTGACCTGCCTAACCTACCCACCAAGTTCAACAATCTCATTCATCCACATACTATGCTTTGCATTCTAGTTACTATACCTTACTAGGCTAAATAAGGGCTTTTTGGCTTAGGCTTCTATTCCTCACCCCAACAGTGACTTTTTATAGGTTCCAAGTAGTTTACAAGGCTTTAGGCACTTGATCATATCACTAGTTTAGTTGGGTCACCACCCAATTTAGGACTTGCTTTGGAAAGTAGGGCTACTAGGAAGTGCCAATCAGGCCTCCTTCTGGATTTGTAGGGTCTGTTACTCTTTCCCCATACACAATTGAAATTCCCAGCCTTAAGGAATTCTTCTACAATTTCCTCATTCTCAAAGATTCTTGAGGTCTTAGGTGCCTATTTGTCCGTACAAGGTTTATGTCAAGTTTGAGGGTTTCAAGGGTTTAATGACCCCTTCACTATCTAGGTCTTCAATAGGACCTTTCTACAACTCTTCAAGCCTCATCCTTCACACAAAATAACCTTACCTCATCCATCTAGCATCCTTCCAAAGGACTAGGCCTGGAACTCTTTCCTCTAACTGCTGGAGTTCTTTTAGTGCTGCTACAACCTAGCCGGGCTATGCAGTAGCTCGCCTAGGGCTTTGTCAAATAGCTGTTTACCTTGCTTTTCAAGGGCCCTACATTTGGGTACAAATAAAAAAAGTTTTTTACCTTCAATATCCATGAATCCATGGAAATCCCACGGTGGACAAGAAAGTTACAGGCCCATTTACAATAAGCCCTCCAAACTAGTAGAGCACTAACAAAACAAAGATATGTACAAAAGATGCTAATAAAATGTAAAAGAACCTAGTCTATTTCACACATAAGAAAGCCTAAATACACATAAACATTAAAATCCTTCCAAGATTCAACAAAACTCCACTATATTCACAAAAACTCAGTCATAACAGGGACTGTTACACACAAAACTTCACCAGACTCTTCCTCCGTACTATAGCTTTCTCAGTCTGACAACCAACCCATACATTAGGGTTACCAAAGTATTAAATATACTTTCCTAGGAGTGTGTGTTAGGTGTTTAGGGCATATTAAGCCTCTTATCTTAGGTTCATTACAAAGCAAAAAGTTGCTTAGCAATTTTTAGAAGTTGCTTGCAACTTTTTAGCAACTTTTAGTTGCTTGAGCAATTTTGCTCTCACATATTAATAGACCATTATTAGGCCTTCGAAAGCACTCATGTGCATCAAATAAGTACTAAAAACTAACTCCTATACCAATACTCAAGAAGAACCCAAAAAACCTCAAGTTGACACTTTGCTTGAGTTAATGGGCAAAGCAAACTACAAACACTAGCAAACCTCTAGGACTTAACACAAAGCCTAGACACAACCAAAATTGAGTCAAACATCATGATGACTCTTATTCCAAATGCAAGCATAAACACACCAAAATAAGAAGGTGAAGGCCCTCATAGAGGTGCTCCTGCACCAACAACCTTCCCAATTGAGTCTTTGTCTTAAAAAATAAGACCATTATCACCTTAATTTTGCAAACACAATTCTTTGTGCATATGTCCTAGGTTGAAGCATGGAAAATTTTGGTATTAACATCACCCTCCCAAATCCATAATTCTCTATATTTATCTCTCCAATAGATCTCTTCTCTGTTCAAAAGCTCATTTAATTTTTATTTAAGGGATTTCTCCATAATATAGTCTTCACTGTTCATACCTTCCCTTAATATTTTTTCACTTAAATTTTCTAGTTCTCATTTGACCAATTCCTTCTTAGTGAAGATATTTTTTAAGATCTCTTTATTCTAAATACACAATTTATTCTTAATGTAATGATTTTTTTTATAAATACAAAACTAGGTGTACCTTTATAGTAGATGCATTCTAACCACCAAGTTTTTAATGTCTAATAATTATTTTTTTCACCACCACATATTTTCAAATTTGAAATAACTACTGCCCCATTTGTTTTCTAATCTAAACTCAATAGTGATGGGGAAGTGGTCTAAGACCAAATATAGCATAGGAGATGAACATATGTTGTAATTACCCAACAACCATTATGACCCAATGAGGAACCAGTCCAAATGCTCTATAATATTGGTTAATCCCATTCTATGATTTATCCAAGTGAACCAGCCAACATTTGGCTTACAATCTATGGCCTTGATACAACTTATAAAATCACAAAAATTAAGGATGACTTTCATAATTTTACCAATCCCACCGTTCTTCTCTGATAAGTCAATAATAGCATTGAAATCACCCCCAAAACTATAGTTTTATATATTGTAGGATATAGTATCATTTTCTACCACCTCCTAAATCATAGCCTTGTCCTTTGTGAGGGTGGGTCTATAGATTCCCCACAACTTGAATTTCAATATGTCATTCCTATGTTGTACTTTGCAGACCATCCAATTCTTTCTTTTGGCTATAATATTTAATTTGGGTCCTAGAGGATCCCAATCCACCAGAGAGTCCATCCACCCCTTGGAAGATCCATGCCCATCTCTTGCAAAATGTTATGAACCTGTCACCTTCAAGTGCACTACATTTGGTTTTTTGCAATAAGACTATGGAGCATGCTAATTTTTTCATATTTCCTCTCATGATCTATCTTTTGTTAGGGGTCCCTGAAATTCCATGAAGTGATCTGCATTGCTTCCTAAGGAAGCCATCCGCCCCCTTGGTACTTTTTCTTTTGAAAAATATGCAACACTAAGGAGGCCTTTTTCTATAGCCTAATCTTCTCTTTCTTTCTTGTTAATCTTCCTACCTTTGTAGCTTTTTCTTTTGTCTAATGCTCTTACTAATGATTGAGCTATATAGCTTGGATCAACCATTGCAAGCTCATTTTCATTACCTAAATTTTTTATGTCTCAGATATGAGATCGTCACCATCCACCTCTAGAGTTGCATCCATCATTTTTTTCCCTCATGTCGCAAATTAGGATCCCTCGACACAATTTTATTTTGGATATTGCTTGTTTTCAATGAGGATGTTGGCCTCGAGTTGGAAGATTTTTATACTTCTAAGCCATGAAGTAGGGAGGATCGAGGGTGTTCCAAATTGCATTTTCTTTTGGGATCCAAATATCACTTGTTTTTATGGGATTTGACATTTAATAGAAGCATGATTTTTTTTCCTACACCTTAAGAAGATGTATTTTTCTTCCTCAATTTCACATTTTTGACTAATGTTCTTAGGGATCTTGCAAATAACAATAATTTTCATCCTTGCGTATATATAAGAGTAGCCTTTAGCGATTTAGATATCAATTTCCACAAGGGTGCCCAAAGTTTTACCTATCTTCTCCAAGGCCTCTTTGTTCCAACATTCCAATGGAAGATTGTAGAATCTGACCCATATAGGGTTTTTGTATGGCTCTAAAAGCATATGGTTGAAGAAACTACATTTTTTTAGGATTTCCTCCTATTCTTCCTCAATAGTGGAAATAATTGTGAAGAAACCTTTCAAGAGGAATTTGGAGATCTGAGGGGTTTCTATGTTTCTTTAATCCATTTTAAGGTATTCTTCCTATCTGTTCAAATTCTAATGAATCTGCATGTAATTGTTGGATCTTTAGAAACCCAACATCGTTGTTGATTTCTTCCTCAATATCGATCACGAGTGTTTCTATTGGGGATGGAGAAGGGGTAGAGTAACTCTACAAAGAAGTGGCATCCACATCAATAGCCACACAAGGATCCCTTTCTTAGCCAACAACTCCATCAATTATTTTATTCTTCCTTAGTTCTACACTTCCTCAATTCTGTTCTGCCCTTGCCTCACCATTTTTTACTCCTATATAATATTTTTAAGAGAAGGGTACCAATAGCCATTTTAACTAACCTCATGTATCTTAAGTTTGTAAATTTTATCTTATTGAATTTTGATATGTTGGTTGATGCAGAGGAATAAGAGAAATAGAGCATTCAACAGAAAATAAAATAGCAGTCTCATATTATATATTTGCATATATCTAAAACATACAGAAGTATATCATTTCAATATTGCAGAGCTCTGTTTTGCAGCACCATTCATTAGAGATTTCAAAAAATAAAAAGAGATGTCCCAAATATACATTGAATGTGCCCAGAAAAAGGGAAACCTAAAATATTAAATACAAGTTAAATGCTGATTGAACAGCCAGAAAAATAAATCTACAGAGAAGATATGCAATTAAAACTAAATCATAATATATCTTTTGCAATGTCCAAAGGAAACAGACAGGCTGGAAGAAATGACTTGGCACGTGAGAGTCCTGGATTATTATGAAGGAAGTAGTTGGTAATAAATTCCAACACTCCCCTTTAATCACAACTACTACCATCTATAATGCCTAAATGATCTCTTTGAAAGATAAAACTTTCCTTTCCTAATGCCTTGGTAAAGATATCTGCACATTGATCTTCAAACCTACAAAATTCCAAAAAGATTTCTCCATTGTTGATTAGTTCTCTAATAAAATGATATCTAGTATCTATATGTTTGCTCCTCTTGTGAAAAACTAGATTCTTTGACAATGTTGTGGCTGAGTTGTTGTCGCAATAGATCTTTGTTGTATCTTCTTGTTCATGTTTCAACTCTTTCAAAACTCTTCTCATCCATACAGCTTGACATGATGCCCCTGTTGCTACTATGTACTCTGCTTCATCAGATGAGAGTGTGACTATTGGTTGTTTCTTTGAAACCCATGATACTACACCGGTGCCAAAATGAAAAACATAATCGGATGTACTTCTTCTATCATCAATACTCCCATCACAATCACTATCAGTATAACCTATGAGCTTAAAATCATTTGAAGTTGAATATTGAATGCCATAATTTCTTGTTCCACTCACATACCTTAAAATTCTTTTCCCTGCTTTCCAGTGTGATTCTTTTGGAGTCTCCATGAACCTTGAAATCAAACTTACACAAAACATTATGTCTGGCCTTGTGGCAGTTAAGTACATAAGGCTGCCAACAAGTTTTTTATATAAACTTGGATTAAGAATGACACTAGCCTTGCCTTATATTTTTTCACATCACCATTTGCATTCAACTTAGTTTTGTAAACCCACTTTACTCCTATGACATCTTTTCCTTTTGGAAGGCTCACTAACTCCCATGTTTGATTCTTTTCAATTGCATCAATTTCTTCATCCATTGCATTTTCCCATTTTAAATCTTTAATTGCATCTTCAAAATGAATTGGGTCATCTACTTGTGAATATAAAGCATAAAGAGAAATTGAATCAGCATTATTCTCACCTTCATTTTGCTCATAAATGTCTCTAATACTTCTGATTTTTTGTCTCCTCAATCTTGCCAATGTAGGATTTGACATGTCACTTGATGTAGAACTGGTTGAATGTGGACTTGATGGACTAGCACCTTGATGGCTACTTGTAAATGGTGTTTGTTGTCCACTTGTGGGAGTGTTTAATTGTATACGTGAGACTGAGCTTACACTTGATGATGGTGTCACTTGTGGACCACTTTGTTGAGCTTGAATGGGTGTGGAAGGAGTCACATTTGAAGGAGTATTTGCTGGTATTAAAACTTCATTTTCCTCTTGTGGTATGCTTGTTGTTATGTTGACTATTTTTTCTACACTTCCATCCCATGCTTCTTCTTCTATGAACTGCACATCTCTGGTGATTATAACCTTCTTGCTAATTGGATTGTAAAATTTATATGCTTTTGATTCATCACTGTATCACACAAATATACATTTTTCTCCCTTGTCCAATTTTCTTCTCAATTCATCCAGCACATGTGCATATGCCACACATCCAAAAACTCTCATATGAGAAACACTATGTTTTCTTTCACTCCATGCTTCTTCTGGAATCACATTCTTGACACTTTTTGTTGGACATCTATTTATTATATAAGTTGCACATGAAACAGCTTCAGCCCAATATTCATTTGACAAATGCTTTGCTTTTAACATGCTTCTAGCCATTTCCATGATTGTTCTATTTTTTCTCTCAATTACCCCATTTTTTTGAGGTGTGTATCTAGTTGTGAATTGCTTGGGAATTCCATGATCTTTGCAAAATCTTAGAAAATCATTTGAGATGTATTCACCACCTCTATCTGTTCTTAATACTTTGATGTAATGACCACTCTATTTTTCAGCAAGAGCTTTGAATTGACAAAAATATTCAAATACCTCACTCTTATGCTTTAGAAAATAAACCCATGTTTTCCTTGAGTAGTCATCAATGAATATCAGGAAATAAAATCTTCCACCAATTGAAGGTGTTTGCATTGGCCCACACAAATCTAAATGAACAATTTCTAAATGTGCTTTTGCCCTCATTGACTTACTTGCTGGAAATGATTCTCTATGTTGCGTTCCCAAGATGCACCCTTCACATACTCTTTCGGATTTTTCTATTAAAGGCAATCCTTTCACCATGCTTTTCCTATGAAGCAAATTTAGGCCTCCAAAGTTTAAATGCCCAAATCTTAGATGCCAAAGCCAATTTTCATCTTTTATTTCTACTTGAAATACAGTTTGAGTGACAGCTGCAAGTTCTCTTTTACCCTCTTGTGGGTTCATTGTAGGACATACTTGAGCAAAATCTACATTTAAACCTGGCTTAATCTTTAAGGGAAACATTATATTGTTTGTCATTTGAACCTTGGCAATGAGCTGATTACTTGGGAATTTATCTAAAATTGTGCACTTTCCATTTTTTAAATATACTCTAAATCCCTTTTGAACAAGTTGGCCAATACTCATCAAATTATGCTTTAAACTGGGAACAAAATAAACATCAAAAATATATTTCTTCTCCCCCTTCTTAGTTAGAATGTTGATGTCCCCTTTTCCTTTGACTGCTACCTTATCATCATTCCCTAAAGTAACATCAGCTTTTATATTTTCATTCAAGCTTGAAAACATTTCTAAATTCCCTTTCATGTGGTTGCTACAGCCCGAGTCTAAAAACCATACATCTTTTTCATTTTCTTGTGCTACATTGCAAGCCAAAAACATTGTATTTTGTTCTGATTTTTTGTTTTGATTTTCTTTTGTAAAATTTGCATTTTGTTTGTTAAAATCATATTGCTTCTTCCTACATTTATTTGAATAATGCCCATACTTTTTGCAATAGTGACATTGGATTTGAGACTTGTCATACCTTTGGCCTTGAAGCTGATTTTGAGTTTCATTGTGACTTAGGTATTGGCTACTGGCTCTTCCACTTGAGCTTGATGGGCTGCTTCTTCCACCTCTATATGAATTTCTTCCTCTACCTCTGAAATTTTTTCTTCCTCTACCTCTTCCATGGCTGATTGAAGCTTGTGTCTTGAATGCATGCTCCAATGATGAACTTGTTGACCTACTAAGCCTATGCTCATGAGAAATGAGAGATGCATTAAGCTCATCAACTAAAAATTATGAGAGATTCTTTGTCTCCTCTATGGCCACAACTATGGATTCAAACCTTGCAGGTAAACTCCTCAAAATCTTTTCAACAATTTTTTTATCATCTAGTGTCTCACCATGAGATCTAATTTGATTGACTAAACCCATCACTTGTGTGAAAATGGATTCTATTGAATCTGATTCCTTCATGAAAATTGTTTCAAAATCCCTTCTTAGCATTTGTAGCTTTGTTGTTTTCACCTTTGCCATTCCTTAGTATGTTGTCTGGAGTATATCCCATGCTTGCTTGGACTTAATTGCTACTGCAATCCTTGGAAAAATACTCTCATGCACTGTTTGAAAAATGTAGAATAGGGCTTTTGAATCCTTCTTCCTATTATCTCTCAATGTATCCTTCTCTGCTTGAATGCTGCTACATCAACTGGTTTTGGGTAACCATTCTCCACTAGATCCTAAATATCTTGAGAACAAAAGAGTGCCTTCATTGTAATGGACCAATAATCATAATTTTTCTCATTGAACTGAGGGATTTGAGGATTTTTTAAACTTGTGCTTGCCATTGTAGAAGATGCTTGAATACCTTTGCTGGAACTCTTAGCTGCTGCTAAATATTTCCTTCAAAAACTCTTTTTTTGAGAAACCTTAGGCTCTGATACCACTTGTTGGCTGAGGCACAGGAATAAGAGAAACAGAGCATTCAACAGAAAATAAAACAGCAGTCTTATATTATATATTTGCATATATCTAAAACATACAGAAGTATATCATTTCAATATTGTAGAGCTCTGTTTTGTAGCACCATTCATTAGAGATTTCAAAAAATAAAAAGAGTTGTCCCAAATATACATCGAATGTGCCCAGAAAAAGGGAAACCTAGAATATTAAATACAAGTTAAATGTTGATTGACCAACCAGCAAAAATAAATCTATGGAGAGGATATGCAATTAAAACTAAATCATAATATATCTTTTGCAATGTCCAAAGGAAACGGACAGGCTGGAAGAAATGACTTGGCACGTGAGAGTCCTACGGAGGAAGTAGTTGGGAATAAATTCCAACATGATAATTATTTCAAGTTGTCTTTTTATGTGACTTAAGTACTTATAGCTATTGTTTTGGTTTCTACGTAGTTATAAAGTATGCACAGAGCCAAAATGTGGTCATCATAACATGATTATTGAAAAATTCCATATGATTCATATTTGAAATTCAATGAACTGTAACTGAAACATAAGTAATAACTAGACTCCTTCTCTCACATGTCATTAACCCATAAGATTTCCAAAAAGTGAATCTTAACATTTCATATACTTCATATTTTAAAAATGGAAAATGATACATTATTGAAAAATTTCATATGATTCCTATTTGAAAATTGAAAAGATACATCATTGAAAAAATCATAAATAGAAATCTATACAAGTAGTACATAATCAGAGAGGGTAACTGATTTTGTACCATTAGCATTTTAATCTGATTTTAAATATTGAAATCTAATAAATAATAATTGAAATCTAAAAGATAACTAGACGACTACATTCCATCATATCATAAACCATTCTCAAATCATAAATCTTAACATTTCATGTGATTCATATTTAGAAATCTAAACAAATATATCATTGAAAAATATCATATAGTTCATATTTGAAAAATTGAAATATCATTGAAAATTCCATAGATAGAAATCCATGCATGCGATTTCAAAGATAGAAATCTATGCCTGTGCTACATAATCTGAAAGCGTAAGAAATTTATTTAAGTGATTTCAAAGCTAGAAATCTATGCCTGTGCTACATAATCTGAAAGTGCAAGAAATCTATGCATGAAGTGATTTCCAAGATAGAAATCTATGCCTGAGCTACATAATCTGAAAGCGTAACTGATATTGTACCATGCAATATAGTGCATGCGTTACTAAGTCTTCAAATATATAATATCTTTATTGGGTCTCTCTTTACGAAACCCTACCCTACATAAAAGCAAAACCAGTGTTCCAGCAACGAAAAACAGCTTCATTTTTCAGGCTGCAAAGGAAATAATACCAATGTTCTGAATTCAGACGGATCAACAGACGAATTCCTGCGAGCTCCGCTACTCACCGCTTCTTCCTGCATATCAATACATTCTTCTCCCTGCACATTAATTCATATTCTTCAGAAATTTGCCACAATCTTATTGATGAAAACAAATAATTTGAAAGACAAGATAGTATATATAAACGCGCTTTCGTACTTGAAGAGAGCTTTTGTCAGAAGCCGCCTTGGAACGGAAAAGGGAAGTCCAGTTTCGCGCCTTAAATACTGAAGCCCATTTGGAGGCTGAAATATATATATATATATATATACATTTAGGTTAGTTAAAAAAACATTGTAGGAAACAAACTGGTAAGAATCTATCCGTCGACTTACATGTTTCTTGTTGTTTTTTATTCAGTTTCTCTTTCCGAGTGGCATTCTGAAACCAGTAAAAGACGTTCTTGCCTTCCACAGGACCATGGCGGCGCAGCTCTCCAGTAATGCTGTTTACTTGTTTGACCGATGGATTTCTCAGTCCACTCATGAAAATCGAGTCCAGTATTCTCCTTTGATTTTCAGTTGCCTTCCATTTACTACAAACGCTCCTAACATTTGCGCTCTCGGCAACGCTGGCAGATCTCATAAGCCTGGAATCTGAGGAAAACAAAATAATACAATTGTTCTACGAGGATAAATGACATCGAATCCAATTGAAGAAACTAATGTTTTTTTAAGGAAATGTGAAGAACCCAATTCATTCTATAAAATCAGAATGACCCAGCTCATTTACCTCGACCAGATCCGCTGTCCATTATGAACTACAGGCACCGAGCTTGAAAAATCCTTAGTAACTGATGATACTTCTAAAACCCTAGAAAGCGTTCTCAGCTAGTATATCAGGTAACTCCAAAGCCCGTGGTAGGTAGAGAAAGGAGATGGTAGAATAAATAGGCAGAATGCCAGGAGGTTGGAGGGAAATTAATAAATGATTGGAGGGAAATTAATAAATGATTTTTAATTTTGATTGGGTGAAGAAAGAGCAGAATCCACGGATTTTGGGAATGACAAAAATGAGATCGGTAGAAGCGAAGAGATCTAAACAAGTTACGAGGTAGGACATGATGGGCTGGCTTGGTTTAATGGAAAAAACGAAAAAGAAAAAAGAAGTGGAGATTGAAATTTTAAAAGTTTATCAAGTTCGATGGGATGGACATATTCTAATTTTTGGTTTTTAATTATAGAAGTTGAGTCAATGGCTCACATTCTTATATGAGGGTGATGTTTCATAGAGAGGTTAGGCTTTTATTTTTCATGAAGAGAAGGTTCTATGAAGGGAAAAGTAATTTGTTGGGTGAAATATGTGAAAATGTGGTGGGGCTAATGATTGTCTTATCTATTTATAGAATGAGTTGTCAAACATCTAAGTTTAGATTTTTCTTAAAATAAATTTCTAGAGGGAAATTATTTCTAGCTCTCTTTTTTAAGAAGCCCCCCTCCATCCTTAGGTAACTAAGATACTTCTAGATTAATCATAAAATTCAAATTTATTTTATAAACATATTCCTATAATCATAAAATATTTACATGCATATTTTGCAATTCTTGGCAAGGAGGTGTGGTTTCAATTGGAAGTATTAGTTTCAAAGTAAAACC
This sequence comes from Chamaecyparis obtusa, assembly GCA_027943335.1. Lineage (NCBI taxonomy): Eukaryota > Viridiplantae > Streptophyta > Pinopsida > Cupressales > Cupressaceae > Chamaecyparis > Chamaecyparis obtusa. The sequence goes on along the minus strand of BSBK01002578.1, from coordinate 309,665 downwards.
TAAGCTTATTTTAGATCTTACTAACCTCAAATGTGAAGATTTGAAGGTCAAAAAGAAGATTGTTAGGAATTATAAGGTATTCATAAAGTTCTTTGGAAAGGAGAAGGGTTACTGTGATTCAAAATGGGTATTGTTCATTTAATCTTTTCCCTTGTGTAATGGTAAGCTTCCATATCATGAATTATTTTACTCTAGATTGTCATTTCACTATGACTCACGAGTATCATTTTCCTATTTTGAATCATATTTTCCATGGGGAAAAATAGATTTATGTTTCTTTTTGTATTCTTCCTTGATTTCTATTATAAATAAAAGGGCTTCTCCTGCCCTACATCAAAGCTCAGTATTTTTCTTGTTCTAGTTTGAATTCAATTACTCCTCACATTATAGTCACTTCCTAAGCAACCTGGGAAACCCTAGCAACAATCTTGAAGACCTTGCTAGATCTATGCATATTGAATTAATAGAAAGGGCCAAATTTTCCTAAAAAGTATAGCACTAGTACAAAGAAGAAGATAAAAACTACTAAGTTCCCTCCTCAAAAGGATTCTATGGAGGTGACACTCATAAAAGTCACTTTGGATAATAGAAATCCCTTTCTTCTAAGCCCAGCTACTCTAAATCTATTAAAACTAATATCAAGATGCCCAAAAATAAAGGTATCACTATAGACTTGGATGAACCAATTAGGGAGAAATAGGAGGAACCCAAGCCATAGGGGGGTAAATAGGGCATCAGAACTAGGGGACACTACTATGGGCATCTTATTGAAAAGGATTTCAAAGGTTAAAATATTATAAAGGATAAAAACATAGTATTTGATGAAGAGTTTTCTCCTAAGGAGAATTCTAGTGAAAATTCTAAAGACATGAGTACTATAGTGTTAAGGAAGAGTATTCAAAGGAAGCTAGTGGAAGTCATGTTGGTCTTAATATGGAGCTTGATAAGGAGATGAACCAATGGAATAGAGAGTTCAATATATTATCAATACTAGAGAGGGTAATGTGGATACTCTGGCTGAGGAGCTCTCTATAAAAGAAATTGTTGAAAAAATAGTAAGCCTGAAATTCCATATTCTAGATATATAGGTAGGGATAAAATAATTAGAGAGTAGAGATAAAGAACTCATCAAGCATAAGTCTTATATGAGAAGATCTATCAATTTATTGTGTTTATAGGGTACCACGAGAAAGTCTATGATGGGTTTTGTATCAGTTAGGAGAAATCTAAAAAGGAACACTAAGAAGTAGTAGGGTACTAGATAGTAGCATATGGAGACCAACCTTGACTAGGACCTATACCAAGATGCATGGAAGGATCATATCCATAGGATTTCAAAAAATTGGGGGCTTCTTAGTAGTCCTATATGATTTTGTTGCTCCTCCTAGGTTTCTAGGCTCTAAGCCATTTTGGTTTTATAATGTTTCTCAAGTACGTTATTTTTATTATTAGTTTAATCCTCTGGTGCCTACTTGTGATCTAATCGGTTGGTTATAGTTTTATTATTCTTTGTTATTATGTCGGTGGGGAATCTCAAGCTTCCAAGGTTGCTCAAAATATTTTTACTTATTATGGTTTATCCATGGAAACTAGTGATGAGTTAGGACATAGGTTAAGTAACACTATTAAATGGATAATGTTTATATTCTTATGTTATCATTAGTTAGGATAGATCTAAAAGCTAGGATTTTGTTTGACTATATTTTTAGTTATATTTTGGGCTCTTATGTAGTAGGGTAGTTTTGTTGATTCTGGTTGTGTGCTAGAAGTTACTATTTTTTGTTTATTTCTATAAATTCTATTATCTACAACCTTTCTTTGTGAGGGATCAAGTCCATTTACCCTACTAATTCAATCAAAGATATTGTCATTTGTTATAAATTATAAAACATCTTTCTATATTCTATACATTTATGGTTGTACCATATATCATTAAAATATACTTTATTAAGAGGAGATTATAAATGTGAAAGGCGGGCATAGGGGATGTGTTTCCATGACTTCAGGTGTTTTTAAGGACTCTTAAGGTGATTTAAGTGGAGACGATGATGAGGATGGAGGTTTTGTGGGTGTCCATTCTACTATGTTTTATCCTCTTGGGCTATTTTCACCAAGGCATGTCTTTTTCTAGGTTGTGCAGGCTAGAGACCTATTATTTAGAGCATCTTGGGTTCCTCTTCCATCATGTTGTAGGTGGAATTATTGGGAATTTTCTATTATTTTCTCTAATTCTAGGATTTTTCCATGCTTTCGAAACCCTTATCTTTGTCCTATTCTGGTGGTTCTTGTCCATTATGCATTGATATGGCTAATACAAGGTCTCATTTTTGTGGTCCATTGGACATTGCTATGACAAGATTTTGGGCATCTTTTGGCTTTGCTTCCTTGTAATGTCCCCTTTTTGGAATATTACAAGTCAATTAAATAATTGAGTTTAACTTGTAAAATTATATCAAATTAAATAATAACTTAGTTTAATTATTTAACAAAGTATTAAAATGAATTTTATGGAGCCTACCCAAAAATTCATAAGGTCATTTTAAGTTAAAAGAGGAAAATAAAGAGACAAAGAAAAGGAATATGAAGAGATGGGCAGAAGGGAAATGAAGAGTCACAAGGATGTGCTATAAAAGAACATTAAGAGGCTCATTCTCACATTCTTGGTTTATGCTTGATTATTGTTTTCTCTTAGAGAATTTCGGGAAGCTTTGGTTTTCAAATTTGAAATGTGAGAATGGAAACCTTCAAGTTTTCTAGGTATATTGGATGGAAATCCAATTCATCTTTGGAGGTGGATTCATGAAGGATTTCACAAGTGGTCAAATTTGTAAAGCTATAATTTGAAGAAAAACTTGTACTAATAGAGGTATTTCATATTTTTTAAGAAAAAAAATTGTAATGATTTGTCTTCATATTTACTTTTAGATCTCTGTGATTTTATACATAATCTATTGCATAAATAGAAATAAGTTTGGTGGGAATTATTTTCTTAAGATTTCTATGAAATATTTGGCAAATTCTAGAGCAAACATCCTAGGGGGATTTTACAATGGTAGCAGAAATGGTTCTCCTACCATCCTATGAATTTTTATGAATGACAAAAGTATAGGTTGGTGATGCTTGTTTGTTTTTTCTTCTTGAGTTAATGTCTACCTTACCTAGGTGAGTTGTTTGTTGTGGGTAATTTAATGATTAGAATCAAATACACCAAGTTGGCTGAGCATATTACAAAGGTGCCCATGCCCATATATTCTTAAGGGAAAATTAGAGAAGAAAATAATTTCATAGCAGTATTTTACCTCTATATCTGATTTGGTAAAATAATTCATTGTATTCTATGCCACTAAACATTTTTTATATCCATGGAAATGTATTCTCTAAAGATGTGTTATCAAAGCTGATTTATATAAAGTCTTGGTGGGTCTCAATTCACTAATATTCAATAAAGTCTGAAGTTTTTAGCAGATATCACCTTGAATGTAATTTTAGCATTATGATTTATAAATGAATATTTTTATATTAAAGAAGACAAAATTAGGGGACTGACCAAAAGTACAAATGGAGGCAAAATAAGGCCAAACACAACCAATGATTCATAAAATGAATTTCCCTCTCTCTAAGTATGTTGAATAACAAAACCCTTCAGCCTAGAAAGAAGAACCCGGATATCCCTTACAACATTATGAACCTTCTAGTTGGCCTTCATATCCTCTTGCACACCTTCGATAATAAGTTGAGAGTATCCCTCAATAATAAGTCTATGAAAACCAGTAGATAAGGAAAAACTAAGACCCCACAGAAGGCCTAAAACTTGTACTTCATTACTGGTAATAGAGCCAAAATTACCAGCAAAATCCAATATTAGATTTCCTTTTGTTAGGAATGAATTCTAAAGTGTTTGGTAGCCATTCTGTAGCATTTTTTGTTGCATTCATGACTATGATTATCATTGATGTCAACACAGTGATTTACCGAAGACTTGAAGAGAAGCAGACAGACTTTGGATTAGCACACATGGGTTATTGTAGTTGGAGCTATGTGATGTTGAGGTTACACTCTTTGACATGTCATATGTCTATGTTTAGGAGCATAGATAGTAATTCATTGATTCATGGAAGTTATGATCATTTTGGTGGAAGTAGTGTTCTTGAGTAGCGGTTTGTGGAAATCGGATGATATCTCCTAATCAGGATGGAATCTAGTTTTGCGTAGTTAAAGGGAAGTTGGAGACACATTGATAGTGATGTGGATGATAGCGCATACTTTGAGCTCACATGAGTGAATATTTATTATATTTGGAAGCTGACAATTTTATGTAATTTTGGTGTAGCGTGTGGAAACTTTTATTTTGTAATTGTATGCCGACTCATTTGTAATTATTTGAGTGTGGTATAAAGGAAGGAATGTATTTCCTTGTTGTAATATAATTATAATGTAGTAGCATGATGTTGTGATGTGAAAGTGTGTAATTATGATATGGTAGTAGCGGTTGTGATGTTGTATGCATGAAGTGAAGAAAAGAGCTAAGTATGAAAGCGAATGTGTGAAGGAAGACATGCGAAGTACAGAGATCTAAAATTGAGATCTGATGTAATAGTGAGTGCAGCTTGGCACATCCAGAGAAGAGGTAACATATTATTCTATTGAGTAATGCAAAGATTATTTGGACAGTGTGTTCAGTGATCTTATCCTGAAGTTGTTTGGGCAGTGGGTCCTTCTGTCTTCTATAAATCTTAACAAGGTTAGAATCTTTTAACAGGGATTCAAAATCTCATAACAAGGATTCATATGTACTGAATGTATTTCATAAGACTCCTAACAGAGTCCATCCTCTCACAAGGAATATTCATATTAGTGCATCTTTTGTGGGCATCATTCCCACCGGGGTTTACTCTTTGATCAAGAGGTTCCCTAGTCAACATATCTTGTGTCATTGTGTTATTGTGTATGAATATCTTTCTATGACCTTGGTAATTATATTACTTATATGGTTTAATGTTGTTGAAGATGATAAAAGTTATAATTATCTGATAACTAATTCACCCTCCCCCCCCCTCTCAGTTATCTTGGTGAACTTTACTTTCTAACAATTGGTATCAAAGCAGCAGGTCCTTGAAGAAGAAGTTTAACAGCTTAAGGAGATCCATGGCGAATTTTAGGAAAGAAAGTCGTAAGTTTGATGGAGTAAATTTTGACAGCTAGAAAGAAAAGATGAAGACACGCCTATTATGTTTAGGACTAGGTTATTGGTTGATTACAAAGAATAATAAGACTATCATTGAAGAGGACAATCTTGAAACATGTACTGCAGAAGAGAGAGATCAATTCATGAGTACAGTCAGGTAAAATATTTGAAAAAATCTCATGAAATTTGGAATTCTTTACACTCTACTTTTGAAGGTGATGAACATGCAAAAAGAGTTAGATTACATAATTGGATATGTGCATTTGAAGATATAAGAATGTTGGAAGATGAATTTGTTAGAAGTTATATTGGTAGAATGTCAGAGATCATTTCAAGTATAAAATCATGTGGAGGAACAAAGATAAAGAATGAAGTGATATGGAAAATTCTGAGGACATTGACTCCTGTATTTAAGCAGACAACAAAGATGATTGAACAAGTGATACCTTGTATAAAAAACTTTACAAGAGAAACTCTTCTTGGAAGATTGGAAGCAGCAGAAATGAACCTGAGATTATCAGGAGACTTACCTAGAATGGAGATAGCATTCAGTGCTCTTAGTGTTCGCCCTACTTTGTCAAGAAGCATCAATGTGAGCGGAGATTATGCTGGCAGCAGCAGATCTAGAAATGAAGAAGACGAGAAGATTGAAGAAGGTATTGCCTTGCTTGTGAAAAGAGAACCAGACAGTAAGAAATTTTTTAAATGTTGGACTTGTCAAGAATATGGTCATTTTGCATCTAAATATCCTAAGACAGTTAAAAATTATAGAAGCAATTTCAAACCTAGAAGATCTAAGGAATGTTATTATGCTAATGATGAAGATCTGAAGCTAGTATAGAAAGAACTTTGAGTGAAAGTGATACTGAGAATAATGATGACATAGGATTTGTAGCAATTAAAAAAGAAAATCTTGAATCTGATGTTAAGGAAGAAAAAGCCTTAGTTTCTCAAGTTGAAAAGAAAGTTGATTGGATTATAGACTGTGGTTGTTCACATCATATGACTGGAGACATAAAAAAGTTCATAAAGTTGAATGAATATGATGGTGGAGTTGTTATAGTTGGAAATAATGCACCTTGTTTGATTAAAGGTATAGGATCTATTACTCTTGATGGAAAGACTAATACTGATGATGTTTATTTTGTGGATGGATTGAAACATAATATTCTGAGTGTTGGACAGTTAGTTGATAAGGGATATCAAGTTTGGTTTACTAAGAAAACTTGTGTGATAAAGGATAAAGATGGAAATCTGATTGGAACTGGATCTAGAACCAGAGGTAATGTATTTCAGTTGAATCCTACTGAGATGACATGTTTGATTACAAAGATTGATGACAATTGGTTATGGCATAGAAGGTTTTGTCATATAAACTTTGATAACATTTTGAAAGTAAGTACTACACTTGCAGTAAGAGATTTACCTAAGATTATGAAGCCTACTAACATGATTTGCAAAGAATGTGTAATGGCTAAACATAAGAGAAGTTCTTTTCCTAGTAAGAAGTTTACATCTATAAAGAAGATGGAGATTGTTCATACAGATTTGAGTGGTCCTACCAGGACTAGAGGATTCTATGGAGAAAGCTATTTTATGATTCTTGTTGATGATTTTATAAGAATGATGTGGATTGCATTTCTTAAAGAAAAATCTAAAGCATTTGATAAGTTTAAGATTGTTAAGAATAAAGTTGAGAATGAATCTAGAATGAAGATTAAATGTTTAAGATCTGATAGAGGTGGAGAATTTACTTCTAGAGAGTTTAACAACTTTTGTGAAGAAAATGGCATTAAAAGAGATTATTCAACCCCTAGAACACCTAAACAAAATGGCATTGCAGAAAGAAGGAACAGATCAGTGACTGAAGCAACAAGAGCCATGTTGTTTGAGAATGATTTGGCGAAGGTATTCTAGAGAGAAGAAGTGAACATAGAAATGTATACAATGAATAGAGTACAAATCAGAGCAGACACAGACAAGACACCTTATGAATTATGGTTTGGACAATGCACCCTCAGTTAAGTATTTTAGAATTTTTGGAAGCAAATGTTATATAAAGAGAGATGATGATATAGGAAAGTTTGATCCTAGAAGTGATGAAGGTATATTTCTTGGATATTGTTTGAAAAGAAAAGCATATAGATGTTTCAATAAAAGAACTAAGACTATTGTTGAAAGTGCAAATGTTAAAGTTGATGAAAAGTTCAAAATTCAAGAAAGAATGCTTGATTATGAATATGATGAAGAAGCTCATCCTAAGCCTAATACTGGAACTACTGAATTGTTTTATGAAACTGATACTGATTTGTTGAATGAAAGCCACAGTGAAGTTATTGAAGAACCTACATCTAAAGAGAGATCTGAGATAGTGACACCTAGCAAGAGTTTGTTAAGGAATCATCCTTTTGAACAGATTATTGGGAGCATCAAAAGAGGAGTTCTTACTCGAAATAAGGCACAAGAACAGTTATGTTTGATTTCTCAAATTGAACCTAAGACTATTGATGAAGCTTGTGAAGATGAAAGTTGGACTAATGCTATGAAAGAACTAGATCAGATTGAAAAGAACAAGACATGGGAATTGGTCCCTAGACCTAAAGATAAGAAAGTTATTGGAACTAAATGGGTATTCAGAAACAAGATGAATGAACAAGGAGAAGTAGTAAGAAACAAAGCAAGATTGGTATGTAAGAGTTACTCACAACAAGAAGGAAGTGACTATGAAGAGACTTTTGCACCTATTGCAAGAATTGAAGCAGTAAGAATGTTTTTGGCATATGCAGCCTACAAGAAGTTCAAAGTGTATCAGATGGATGTGAAGTTAGCATTTCTAAATGGAGAATTGGAAGAAGAAGTCTACATTGAGCAGCCTGAAGGTTTTCCTTTAACTCAAGAAGGAGACATGGTATGTAAATTAAAGAAAGCTTTATATGGACTTAAACAAGCACCTAGAACTTGGTATGCAAGACTGGATAAGTATTTGTTAAAGTTGGGATTTATAAAAGGTACAACTGATAGCAATCTTTACACAAAAGAAATTGAAAACGGTTTGTTAGTTATAGTTATTTTTGTTGATGATATTATATTTAGAGGAGAAGATGAAGCTAGTGACAAATTTGCTAATGAAATGAAGACTAAATTTGAAATGAGTATGATTGGTGAAATGAAATACTTTTTGGGATTACAAATAACACAAAACAATGATGGTATCTTTGTAAATCAGACAAAGTACTTGAATGACTTGTTGAAAAGATTTGGATTGGAGGATTGTAAGCCAGTTGGAACACCTATGGTGACCGTACATAAGTTATCTAGCATAGATGAGACTCCTGCAGTAGAACAGAAGAAATATAGATCTATGATTGGAGGATTGCAGTATTTGACTCATACAAGACTTGATATAGCACACTGAGTTGGAATTGTAGCAAGATTTCAAGATGAGCCTAGAGAATCACATTATGCAGTAGTAAAGAGGATACTGAGATATTTAAGAGGCACAATGGACTATGGATTATGGTATGAAAAATATAATGATTTTACCCTATGTGCATATACAGATGCTAATTAAGGAGGCAGTGTTGATGATAAGAAAAGCACCAGTGGAGGAGAATTTTTCCTTGGAGGAAGATTGGTTTCTTGGCTAAGAAAGAAGCAAAATTATATCTCATAAAGCACATTAGAAGCAGAATATGTAGCAATAGCAAACAATTGTAACTAGATAATTTGGATGAAGCAAATGTTGAAGGATATTGGAATAAAATTTGTTGAACCTATTGTTATACATTGTGATAACACCAATACAGTTAGTATGTCTAAGAATCCTGTATTACATTCTAAGACAAAGCATATAGAGATTAAGTATCATGTTGTAAGAGAGAAAGTTGTTGAAAAAGAAGTCAGACTTGAATACATAAGTGCAAAGGAGCAAATAGCAAATATATTCACAAAGCCTTTTCCTAAGGATACATTTGAGTATCTAAGAGGTATGCTTGCGGTTATGCCCCAGCCTACTTTTGAGAATTGATGCATTTGGTTGCATTCATCCGGTGGTATATGAGCCTTATCTTTCTTCTGGACTAGATGTTGGTACTTCCTCTATGGTGGAGTATGTGTATCTGAGATGAGTCATGAGGACTCTAGTAAATGTATTTTCTGAAAAGTGTCTTTTGACATTGAGTTTTTGTTGACTTAGTGATGGAATTTCTATCATTGATGTCAATGGGGGAGAATTACACATGAAAAACAATATGAGACATCTGTTGGAGAGAACTGAATAGGATAATGAAGAAAGATTTGATTGATGAAGAGGATTTGAAAAAGCAGTGTTGTAGTATTGGATTTTTGGAACATTGGATGTTTTTCATCTATGTTGCCATCAATGCCAATGGGAGAGATTGTTAGGAATGAATGGTAAAGTGTTTGGAAGCCATTCTATAGCATTTTTTGTTGCATTCATGACTATGATTGTCATTGATGTCAACACAGTGATTTATCGAAGACTTGCAAAGAAGTAGACAGAGTTTGGATTAGCACACGGGTTATTGCAGTTGGAGCTATGTGATGTTGAGGTTATACTCTTTGATATATCATATGTCTATGGTTAAGAGAATAGATAGTAATTCATTGATTCATGGAAGTTATGATCATTTTGGTGGAAGCAGTGTTCAGGCAGTGTTCCTAAGTAGTGGTTTGTGGAAATCGGATGATATCTCCTAATCGGGATGGAATATAGTTTTGTGCAGTTAAAGGGAAGTTGGAGACACATTGATAGTGACTTGGATGATAGCGTAGACTTTGAGGTCACACGAGTGAAGATTTATTGTATTTGGAAGTTGACAGTTTTATGTAATTTTGGTTTAGTGTGTGGAAACTTTTATTTTGTAATTGTATGCCGACTCATTTGTAATTATTTGAGTGTGGTATAAAGGAAGGAATGTATTTCCTTTTTTTAATGTAATTGTAATGTAGTAGCATGATGTTGTGATGTGAAAGTGTGTAATTATGATATGGTAGTAACGATTGTGATGCTGTATGCATGAAGTGAAGAAAAGAGCTAAGTATGAAAGTGAATGTGTGAAGGAAGACATGCGAAGAACAGAGATCTAAAATTGAGATCTGATGTAATAGTGAGTGCAGTTTGGCATAGTCAGAGAAGAGGTAACATATTATTCTATTGAGTAATGCAAAGATTATTTGGACAGTGTGTTCAGTGATCTTACCCTGAAGCTGTTTGGGTAGCGGGTCCTTCTGTCTTCTATAACTCTTAACAGGGTTAGAATATTTTAACAAGGATTCAAAATCTCCTAACAAGGATTCATATGTACTGAATGTATTTTATAAGACTCCTAACAGGTTCCATCCTCTCACAAGGAATATTCATATTAGTGCATCTTTTGTGGGCATCATTCCCACTGATGTTTACTCTTTGATCAAGAGGTTCCCTAGTCAACATATCTTGTGTCATTGTGTTATTGTGTATGAATATCTTTCTATGGTTGGTAATTATATTTCTTATATGGTTTAATGTTGTTGAAGATGATAAAAGTTATAATTATCTGATAACTGAATCACCCCCACTCTCAGTTATCTTGGTGGACTTTACTTTCTAACACCTTCTTCATCTCGCACAACACCAACCCCCATAGCAATTCCATTGTGAGTCACCCTGTCAAAAATTATTTTGAGCCAAGGTGAGGGGTGGATGCAACCACTTAGTATTCTTCCTTTCAATATCCTTAGAATTGTCATAGTTAAGAAAGGTGGTTGGTAAGTTCCAATGCAAAGAAAGCTAGAAATCAGAAGTAGAATGAGGGGAGGGAGGGTACTTCCATTTATAAATTGAAACATTCCCCAACATTAGTTTCATAGAAATAGCCACCACTATATCCACCAAGAACTTAACTCCTCTGAAGATAAAATTATTCCTTTCTTTCGAAAGGTTCTAGAAAATATGGGGTGGAATGATCTTCCATAGTTGTCTACGAAGAGGGTAAGATGAAGGGAATCCTTAGCTAAGTATGAACAACTATAAATCCTCCAAAAAGGTCCATGATGTTAGAACCCTAAAAAAATTTCATGGGTCTAGCATCTTTCCCTTGGTCTCTGTGTCATTTTTCATGTCTCTGGCTAAAAGCCCTTAGCAAAAAATTCAAAAACTAGCCGTTACATGGAATAACCCTTTGTTTTAACCCTGGACTTATTCTATTTTGATGTTACTTTTAGCAGGTGACTTAAGGGTCCTAATTCACATGTGCTTTATATTTTTGGTCAGCCCAGTGTTAACTTTTCCTAAGTTTCTACCCCCGGTGAATTTAATATTTCCTAAAGTCCTCAGCGTCTGATTTTTCCTGAAAGCCTAAGTCCTAAGCTTTAATTTTTTCCTATGTTCTGGCTTAATATTTTCCTAGGCCCCTCTCTGACACCATCTCCATCCAAAGATCAATGCAAATTCCTATAGGATGTGTTAGACGCTTGAGATCTTACACTGATCATTAATTTTCTTGATGACGTAGCCTTTCTTTTCGAGTGGGTCCACTACAATGTAACCTAACTTGGCAGTATCTCATTGCTCGACAGAAGTATGAAGTGCCTTGTTGTCAGTGGGACCTGACCTTTCGGATGTGTCAGTGGGTCCTGATCCTATCAGTGAAACAATGAATGCTGTATAATCTTATGGGTTTTGTCAGAGGCTTAAGATCTTGCGACGGCCGTTGATTTTGTTTTCTGTCAGATGGTTGTCAGAGATGGGAGGAGATTCTCGATCTAACAGTGGGCATGTAATCTAATAGAATCTTGGATGGGTATGCGAACTTCAGACGGCCGTTGATATTCCTTATGCGGGCCTCGTCAAAGTTTCTCAGTCTTTTGGCGGTTGACTTAAGATTTAAAAGCCCGCGAAACATGAAGATCTAACGGCCATGACTTAAAGTTAACCTGATTTCAAATTTTGACCGTCGATTTGCTACAAGCGCCATGAAAGTAGCCATTTATTTTCAAATTTGAATTTGCAGAGGGTTTCCAGTGATAGGAAGTACCAAAATTTATGGTTTTAACAGCTGATTTTGATTGGTTTGGTGGCACTTGTTGTTGGAGTGTGGTCCAGGGTGTTGAGTGATCATCTGCAAGGTTTGTACTATGTGGTTTTGTGCTTAAGGTGTGTTGTAGGTGGCCACAAGGGGTTGACATTTAGGCATTATTCATGATTCTTAGTACCTTCTTAGTGAGATTTTCATAATTGAGGATCAATCTCAGGCTTGTCTTCTCCTGATTGCCTAGGTTTCTTCCCCTGTGATAAATTTGTAGTCATTTCCAATTGGTTGGGTGGTTGAAACCCTAACCCTATTCATCTGTAGCTTTTTGCATTCTCTTTGAGGATTCCAAGATGACTAGGGAGTATAAGTTGCATAAATTTTGATTTTGTGTGGGTTCCAAAACTTTCTTTGGTCCCAGGCTAGTTGTCCATGGTGTTTTACTGATAGAGGAGCTGGATTTTGTATCTTTTCCTATCCTTGTGTTGTTCTAATTGTGTATTGATTTTGAATATATTAATGAGGATGTTATTGAGTTCCAATCTTGCATTTGTGCATGTCTTCTTGTTTCGGTTCTAAGCTCATATATGTTAATGTCACAAAGTGTATTAGCATATGGTAAACAAAGAGTATTGTGAAGTCATCTCTGAGTTCCTAACAAATTTGGGATTAAAGTATTTTAGGTGGGTTCAGTGAGTTTGCAACCAAGTAGGAATCTGATGTCCTTGTGTCTAAGGGAGAGGGGTAATAGGCAAAGCACTTATCCTGAATTCAATTACGTTTGAATTAAGGTATTTAGTTCATGTATGTAATTGGGTGACTCTTTGCCCTAGGTTAAGGCACTGCTCCATCCTCTAGAGGCATTTCATTGTTGTCAACCATACACACACACATTAAATGATAAAATCTTAAATTAGTTAGTAAAGAGTATATTGGCATAACATTTTATGATTCCTTTGAAGAAGTGAATCAAGGGTACACCTGTTTGAGCATTAAGGCTCAAAGTGTAGGAGGATCTCTCTTGATCCTTGTTAATTGGCCCTCTTCCTTGTAGACTTTGGAGTGGTGATAGAGTCAAAGTTATATTAAAGTTATCCATCAAAGTATAAATATACAAGTTGAAGATCAAAGGGAACTCTCAACAAAATGGTGACTCTACTGGGGAGAACAACAATGAAGCAGTGTATCTATTAGGATTTCTGGTTGGGCCACATTGTAAAGTCAAAATCTTTTGTTGACCAGATAGATATAAAGGTTGTAAGTGCACTCTTGTCTTCCTATTGTATTCAGTTAAAAGGATTTCCCATCTAGGTGGGTAGTGACTCAAAAGGTAAGAATCAGTGCTATATATTGTAAATCATGGACAAGAGGAGGAATACTAGGTCCTTTGTCAGAAAGAATCCGGAGGTCACTCTGGAGCAATTACATAGATAGGAGAAGAAGAGTTGGATTAGAAGGAATGGTGAGTCCACTAGTGTTCCCATCAGAGAATAAAGAAGTACTAGAGGTAGAGCACCACATGTTTCCTCAAGTGAGGAAGGTTCACAAAATAGAGTTTCTAGATCAGATGGTGGTCGCTCTAAGGATAGATTTTATGATACCCCAAAGGCTGTATTTTAGGACAAGGGTGCATTCCCTGCAGGTCAAGATGAACAAACTAGAGAGATGGGTTTGGAGATTGATTTAGATCTTGATGAAGATAATTTCAAAAGAGAACCCATGAGACCTAGGCAAGTGCACTTCCCATATCAAAATCTTTCTGATATAGATGTGTCATTAGGTTCTAATGACATTATGGTAGATCCTGATGATTTAAATGCATTAAGGTTATAGTTGGCAGAGCAGGATGCCATACATAAGAGGTTACAAGAGGAGAGAGAAGCTGAAAAGGTAAATGCTCTAATAGAAAGATAGTCTCTCCTTAGAAAGATTAATGAAATGAAAGAGAGAAACAAGATGCTTGCTTCTGCTCCTAAGACTTTGCAACATGATGTCTTTGGTGATCTTGAAGCTTTGAGGAGTGAGCAAGAGTGCTTATTGCAAGATCATGAATTTGATAGGGAGGGCCCTGTGGTTAGACAAGTGCAAAGTTATGTTCCTTTGCCTAAAAACAAAGATGGGCATGAGATCACTAGGCCTGCTATTGTCGCTGGTGAGAAAGGAAAGCAGAAGATGGTGGGACATCAAACAAGCAAACTAGTGACAATACTGGGGGTCCCACCACCCAATTCAAGTAAAGACACAGAGATAGAAAGAAGAAGAAAGGAAGATGAGGACCTTGCAAGAGAATTAGAGAAGGCTGAAATTGAAGCTTCCATTGTAGAAAAGAGAAGAAAGATCCAGTTCTTGAAGGCTTCATCAGCTAATGCTCTTGGTCCATCTGCTACTGAACTAGGTATGCCTTCTATGACTACTACTGTTCCACTTAGTAATGCTACTAGTTAATTTCCTTCTTCATCTGCTAGGATAGGTGCTGATCCTAGATAGTAGTAAAATGCACAAGTAGATAGAAATGTAAATGCTATTGTTGATCCTAGGGTTAACACTAGTTCAAGTTTTCAAAGAAGACCTATGCAATTAGAAGGCTATAGGAAAATTAGTTTTGATGGAATTCCTGGTTACCCGAATGCTTTTCCAAATGATATAAGAGATAAGGTACCTAAGTTTGTTGGTAATAATGTTATTAGTTGTGAAGAGAATCTTAGGTTATTTGTTGATATGCTTAATGATTATGAGATAGAGCATGAGGATGTAGTCATGAAATTATTTTTTCAATCTCTAATGGAGGATGCTAGAGATTGGTTTAAGAGACTTCCTGATAAATGTATTGATACTTGGGACTCTTTTGAGAGATGCTTTAAAGAGAAGTATGGTGATAGGCCTAATGCTAGTTTCATGTTGAATGAATTCAATACCATAAGGAAAAATTAGAATGAGACTGTAGCTAAATTCAACATGAGGTTTCAGAAGGGTATTCATAAGTTGTTCCAAGTTATGCAGTTAGATGACAATGTCTGTTTGACCACATACTTCAATGCATTTGATGGAAAGATGGGATATTTGTTGAGGGAAAAAGAACCAAGAACTCTTAGGGATGCCTTTAGGATTGTTGTCAACATTGAAAATAATATGAAAATATCAGGGAAATTGGGTGGAAAGAGAGATGACCCTAAATTGTTTGGGGATAAGAAATACAAAAAGGAAAATGATAAGAATGTTGGAGCTAGGAGGCAAGAAGAAGATAAACTGGATAAGGTACTCAATGCATTGAAGGATTTGAAGGCACCTGCAAATAGGAACATTAGTGCTCCTACCAATGAAAGGCCTCAGTTCAACAACAATTTCAACAAACAGAATAGATTGCAGAACTACCCCTACAACACCCAATGGAAGGATGGCAAGCCTATTGTCCCTATTGTAAGAGGAAACAATGATAGAGGTGTCCCTAACCCTCTACAAAAGGCTTCAATAAATGTCATGGAGGACATACCTTGGTGTGTTGCATGCTAGTCCCCTCATTCTGGAGAGCATTGTGTAGTTGCACAATCTATAGCTGCAAATCAGGATTGTGGCAATGAGGAGATAGATCAAGAAGAAGATCAAGATGATGTTGGATGCAACATGGCTTCTTCATATCTAGGATATGAAGAGGATTCTAATTTTGATGAAGAGGCAGATGTAAATGTGAGGAGACACAATCAGGCCCTTTTTCATCAAGAATTTTTTTCTGATAGTGAAGACATTGATAGGAAGACATGTAACATGAACTCTTCTTCTGAGCCAGTAAATTTAAGAAGACCTTCTAGAGAAGAGATGGATAGGATTACTGCAGAAATGATTGCCCAGGTGCAAACTAGAGGCATGGTGGCAAGGAATACAAATGAGAAAGCTACAGGAATGTTCATAAAGAGTACCAACTCTAGAGAGACTAATGAGAACAAATCAAAAGGTGATCACATGGTAAAATTCAAGAATGTAAAAGGTAAGAATTGTGAGCCTAGGGGAGTTGGAATTGAAAATATTTCTAGTGAGATTGAGAGGCCAGTTAACACAATGGCTAAGATTGAAAAAATGAGGGTGGACAATACACCTAATATATCAGATAAGCAAAAGGATATTAAGGCAATGCAGATTGAGATTGCTTCTTCTGCTCCTGTTGATATGTTATCTGTATTGTCCCAAATTACAGTTAAGGTTCCATTGTTAGAATTGTTGAGGATCCTTGAACACAAAGATAGAGCTATTGCATGGGTAGATAATGTTCATAACCATGGTTTTGTATGCAATGGATCTCGAGATAAAGATTTGAAAGGTGTTGCTACTCAGGGAATTGTGTCTCAAATTCCTCCAATATATTTAGACAGTTCTGTCAATGCCAGCCTTGAAAATATTGATCCATTCTTTTTAAGTGTTCTTGTGAATGGAATGAAGTTGAGGAATTGTATGATTGATAGTGTTGCCTCTAATACTATTATTCCTTTTAAAATCATGGATAAGCTGGGCCTTAAAGTTGATACAGTTCAAGGCAAATTTTGTGCAATGGATCAGAGGAAGGTACCAGTTATTGGGACTATCAATGCAATGCCATATAGGCTGGCAGCATATCCAGAGAAAGAGTTGACAATGAGTGTTTTGGTAGTGGACATCCCTCCTCATTATGGGATGCTACTATCTAGAAGATGGAGTGTTGCCATGGGTGGAAGTTTACAGCATGATCTGTCCTATGCCACTTTCAAGATTGATGATTAGTTTGTCAAGATTGAACGAGAGCCAAGGGTATGCCACATGATTGAGAGAAATATTGATAATGAAACTACATGTTTTGTGGATACTGATATTAATGCTTTTAGGGTAGAGATCCCTGTATATGAAAATGAACCTACTTTGTCATCTATCTATGTTGAGGTAAGTGCTAATTTTGTGAAGGGTGATTTGTGGGTAATGTACTTTGATGGTGCAAACTGCAAAGATGGAGTAGGAGTAGGTATCTTACTTATTTCTCCTAATGGAAACACCTACAAGTTTTCTTTCACATTGAATTTCTTTTGTACCAACAATATAGTAGAATATGAGGCTTTTTTTTTAGGATTGAGGTTGGCACAAAAACATGGTATTAAGTGCTTAAGTGTTGTTGGTGATTCTAAGTTGGTAGTGTCCCAAGTCAGGTCAATATATGCTTCCAAGAATAGGAGGTTGAAACAATATAGGAATGTAGTTTGGGATTTGATTGAACATTTTGATGCCTTCAATATTGAGTGGAAGGATAGGAGTAATAATAAGATGGTTGACTTGTTAGCCAATATTGCAATCAATCCCAATGATATTACATTTTCTGGTATTTCTAAAGTTGAAATTTAGGCTAGGCCTAGCATACCAGACAATATTGAAAATTGGCAAATTTTTGATGATGATAATGATATCTTGAAGTTTATGAGTTGTGAAGATCAGTATCATGGTCAAGAATTTGATTGTTCAGCCTTGGTTGAGTCAGTAGAAGGAAAAGAGGTTCTCTTTGGCAATGAGGTCATTCAGCTTAGAACTAACAAGGTGCCTAAGGGACTTGTTGTTTTGGAGACTGTCTTTGATAACCAGGACAGAGTTCAAAAGAATATCAAAGGAGAAGATCATGCTGATCTAGAGGAGATAAATCTTGGAACACATGAAGCACCCAAGAGGGTACACATTGGTAGAGATATGTCTCAAAAGGTAAAAAAATCTTTGATTAAATTATTGAGAAAATTCAGGCATGTTTTTGCATGGTCATATGATGACCTTAAGGTTTATAGAGAAGATTTGTTTCAGCATATTATTCTATTGAAAGAAGATGCTAAACCTTTTTGGCAAAAGCAAAGGCCTATTAATCCCACTTTGGCACCCAAGATGCAAGAAGAGTTAATGAAGCTAAGAGATGCTAGAATTATCAAGCCTATAAGGCACTCTTCTTGGGTGTCAAACCTTGTTCCTGTGAGAAAGAAAAATGGTGACATCAGGCTTTGTGTAGACTTCAGGAATTTGAACATCAGCTCATTAAAGGATAATTATTGTCTGCCCAATATGGAAGCTATGTTGCAGAGAGTAACCAAATTAGAATTGATGTCTATGATGGATGGTTTCTCTGGTTACAATTAGGTAATTGTCAAGGAATTAGAGCAATTCAAGATAGCTTTCACAACACCTTGGGGGACGTATGTTTATGTGAGAATGCATTTTGGCCTCACAAATGCTGGTGCTACTTTTCAGAGGGCAATGGATGTTGCCTTTTCAGATTTCATAAATGATTTCCTTGTTGTATATCAAGATGATTTAACTACCTACTCCAAGAAGGAAGAAGACCACTATATTCATTTAGAAAAAATATTTGTGAGGGCCTTGGAATTTGGCATTTCATTAAACCCAAGGAAATGTTCTTTTGGTGTCATAGAAGGTAAGTTGCTTGGCCATTTGGTTGGCAAGCAAGGAGTAAGAATTGACCCTGAAAGGGTAGCAACTATTGAAAAAATTCAGAGGCCAAAGAATGTTAAAGAGATTTAGTCCTTCTTTGGTCAGGTCAATTTCTTAAGGAGGTTTGTGACAAATTTTGCAGAGGTTACTAGACCTATTTCTAAGATGTTGAAGAAGGGATCTGCAATCAATTGGGAGGGTGAGCTTGATGTGGCTTTCAAAAATATCAAGCAGGCTATCAAAGATGCACCAGTGCTTAAGGAACCTAATTATAATGTTCCAATGCATATCTTTTCCTTTGCATCTTTTCACACTATTGCTGTAGTTTTGTTACAAAAGAATAAGGATGGTTTTGAGCAGCCTATTGCATTTTTCAGTAAATCTTTGCAAGCTGCTAAATTGAAGTATGACATAAATGAAAAACAAGCATATGCACTTGTGAAGGCAATCAAGGCTTTTAGGTGTTACTTGATGGGGGTAGTTGTGATTGCTTTTGTGCCAAGTGTAGTTGTGAAGGATATTTTCTCACAGCAGGAGGTGTCTAGAAGAAGATGCAGATGGATCAATAGGATCCAAGAATTCAATGTTGATGTCCAGATTACTAAATTGGTTAGAGGACAAGGATTGGCAAAACTGATGGCCCAATCCAATCTTGATGCTAATCAGGTAAATCATTCTGAAATTGATTATACATGTGACATGGATGATTGTATTTGGTATCATGATATCATCTATTACTGGAGAAACATGAAATGTCCAGATAATATGAATGATAATTAGAAAAGGACATTGAAATTACAGGCCATCAAGTATGTAATTGTGAAATGTAAATTGTATAGAAAGAATTTGGATTGCATACTTTTGAAATGTGTAGATGAGGATCAAGCTAACAAGCTGTTGAAGGAAATGCATGAGGGAGTTTGTGGTGGGCATTATATGGGTAAAACAACTACTCATAAAATCTTGAGAGCAGGATTCTAGTGGCCCACAATCTTCAAGGATGTAGAATAGTTGGTGAGGAGGTGTGATGCTTGTCAAAGGTTCTTTGGTAAGCTTAAATTTTCAAGTAATATGCCATTAAAACCAGTAGAAGTTCAAGCTCCTTTCCAACAATGGGGAATTGATTTCATAGGGGAGATACCAAACAAGTCAAGTGGAGGACACTCATGGATCTTAGTTGCCACTGATTACTTTACAAAATGGGTAGAGGCTATACCTACAAGAAATGCAGCTAGTAAGGTGGTAATTGATTTTCTGATGAATAACATTGTTACAAGGTTTGGTTTCCCTGAGAAGATAGTTAGTGATAATGCAATGTGCTTTAGGTCTACTGAATATAAGGACTTTTGCAAAGGTTTAGGAATTCAGATTTCTAATTCCTCACCTTATCATCCACAAGGAAATGGACAGGTAGAATCTACTAATAAGAGTTTGATTAAAATCCTAAAGAGGATTCTTGAAAAGAATAAGAGGCCATGGAATTCAAAGCTGCCATTAGCCCTATGGGTTGATAGGGTTACTGTGAAGAGGGCAATTGGCTGTGCACCATTTGACCTAGTATATGGAATACATGCAAGAATGCCTCAGAATAATTTGTTGGAAATGTATAAATTTGTTCAATTATATGATGATGACATAGATGATGAGATGCAATTGAGAATTGAGGACCTCATTAGGTTAGATGAGACTAGAAGAGAGTCAGTTGCAAGAAATGCCAAATTGCAGTTGCAGGTTAAGAATTTATATGATAAGAGGACTGTTGACAGAAGGTTTGAACCTGGTGATTTGGTGTTAGTTTGGAATGCCAGACTAGAGAATAGGGGAAAACATGGTAAATTTGATCCCATCTGGCTAGGGCCATATCTAATTCATGAGAAATGGGGCCAAGATTCATATATGGTCAAGGAATCAAATGGTGATATTCAGGAATTGCCAGTTCATGGACAATTCTTGAAGAAATACTTCAAATGAAGGTATTTTGTTTTCCATGAATAGTAGTTAGGTTTTTATATATTGTAAATTCTATAAATAAGTTGCTTGCCCCTGCCCTGTTTTGTCCTGGTCTGTCAGTTTTTGGTCCTGTTGCCTGTTCTGCCTTGTTTTTTCCCTATTGTCTGCAATTTTTCCAGTGGGATGATATGCTTTAAACCAGTGATTCTAAGTCCTTGCTATGCCTGCAAGAGGCATACATCCCCAGATAGAGCCACTGTTAGCACCCTAAAAAATTTCATGGCTCTATCATCTTTCCCCTGGTCTCTGTGTCATTTTTCATGTCTCTGGCTAAAAGCCCTTAGCAAAAAATTCAAAAACTAGCCGTTACATGGAAAAACCCTTTGTTTTAACCCTAGCATTATTCTATTTTGAATTTACTTTTTGTGGTTCACTGAAGGGTCCTAATTCACATGTGCTTTATATTTTTGGTCAGCCCAGTGTTAACTTTTCCTAAGTTTCTACCCCCAGTGAATTTAATATTTCCTAAAGTCCTCAGCGCCTGATTTTTCCCGAAAGCCTAAGTCCTAAGCTTTAATTTTTTCCTATGTTCTAGCTTAATATTTTCCTGGGACCCTCTCTGACACCATCTCCATCCAATGATTAGTACAAATTCTCATAGGATGTGTCAGATGCTTGAGATCTTACACCGATTGTTGATTTTCCTGATGATGTAGCCTTTCTTTTCGAGCGGGTCCACTGCCATGTAAGCTAACTTGGCAGTATCTCATTCGTCAATAGAAGTATGAAGTAGCTTGTTGTCAATGGGACCTAAGCTTTCAGATGTGGTAGTGGGTCATAATCCTATCAGTGAATCGACGAACGGTGTATAATCTTATGGGTTTTGTTAGAGGCTTAAGATCTTGCGACGGCCGTTGATTTTGTTTCCTGTCAAATGGTTGTTAGAGATGGGAGGAGATTCTTGATCTAATGGTGGGCATGTAATCTAATAGAATCTTAGATGGGTATGTGAACTTCAAACGACCGTCGATCTTCTTGATGCGGGCCCGGTCAAAGTTTCTCAATCTTTTGGCGGTTGAGTTAAGATTTAAAAGCTCATGAAACATGAAGATCTAACGGCCACAACTTAAAGTTAACCTGATTTCAAATTTCAACCGTTGATTTGCTACAAGCGCCATGAAAGTAGCTATTTATTTTCAAATTTGAATTTGCAGAGGGTTTCCAACGATAGGAAGTACTAGAATTTATGGTTTTAACAGCTGATTTCGATTGGTTTGGTGGTGCTTGCTGTTGCAGTGTGGTCCAGGGTGTTGAGTGATCATTTGCAGGGTTTATACTATGTGGTTTTGTGCTCAAGGTGTGTTGCAGGTGGCCACAAGGGGTTGACATTTAGGCATTATTCATGATTCTCAGTACCTTCTCAGTGAGATTTTCATAATTGAGGATCAATCCGGGGCTTGTCTTCTCCTGATTGCCTGGGTTTCTTCCACTGTGATAAATTTGTAGTCATTTCTAGTTGGTTGGGTGGTTGAAACCCTAACCCTAGTCATCCGTAGCTTGTTGCATTCTCTTTGAGGATTCCAAGATGACTAGGGAGTATAAGTTGCATAAATTTTGATTTTGTGTGGGTTCCAAAACTTTCTTTGGTCCCAGGCTGGTTGTCCATGGTGTTTTACTGATAGAGGAGCTGGATTTTGTATCTTTTCCTATCCTTATGTTGTTCTGATTGTGTATTGATTCTGAATATATTAATGAGGATGTTATTGAGTTCCAATCTTGCATTTGTGCATGTCTTCTTGTTTCGGTTCTAAGCTCATATATGTTAATGTCACAAAGTGTATTAGCATATGGTAAACAAAGAGTATTGTGAAGTCATCTTTGAGTTCCTAACAAAGTTGGGATTAAAGTCTTTGAGGTGGGTTCAGTGAGTTTGCAACCAAGTAGGAATCTAATGTCCTTGTGTCTGAGGGAGAGAGGTAATAGGCAAAGCACTTATCCTGGATTCAATTGTGTTTGAATTAAGGTATTCAGTTGATGTATGTAATTGGGTGACTCTTTGCCCTAGGTTAAGGCACTGCTCCATCCTCTAGAGGCATTTCATTGTTGTCAACCATACACACACACATTAAATGATAAAATCTTAAATCAATTAGTAAAGAGTATATTGGCATAGCATTTTATGATTCCTTTGAAGAAATGAATCAAGGGTACACCCACCTGAGCATTAAGGCTCAAAGTGTAGGAGGATTTCTCTTGATCTTTGTTAATTGGCCCTCTTCCTTGTAGACTTTGGAGTGGTGATAGAGTCAAAGTTATATTAAAGTTATCCATCAAAGTATAAATCTACAAGTTGAAGATCAAAGGGAACTCCCAACACATGATAACCCAAATTTGCCTAGAATTTTGTACCTAACCTCTATAGAAAAAAGATAATGAATAAGAAATTGATTGATATTCTCCTCCCCTTTTTTTCAAAGAACACACCAATTTGGAAGATGAAATCCTCTCCTCTTTCGATTATCAATTTTTAAAATCTTCCCATGTAGAGAGCTTCACTAGAAGAAATTAATTTTTGGAAAAAGTTGGACATTCTAGATATATTTCCAGTAGGTCAAGGTCTACAAAGATCTAATTAGGTGGACATAAGATAACAATGAAACCTTGTGAAAGGATAATATACCAAATAAGCCTATCCCCCATAGGAAAAAAAAAGGAATCCTAGCCCCAGTCAGGATATTTTGAAACTCCACCACCTACTGACGAACTTGATGGGAAAAACTATTTGCGAGGTTCACTCACTTCATACATATAGAAATATAATCACACACCATAGAGATAAAGTGGTTCTTAAGGTCTTGCATGAGGTAGTTGAACTGACTCATTAGTAGGGGTTTACCCTCCATCTAATTATCCTCCAAAAACCTAATCTTGTCTCCATTTCCAATCACCTAGAAAAGGCCCTCTCTTAGGATCCCTTTTCATTTTAAAATGTTATTCCATATCCTCACCCTAGAGGAAGGTCATAGTTAGTGATTAGGTAGGGGAAAAAAGAGCTATTAATATATTTATCTTTCATTATCTTGCATCACCCAGCCAAATCAGTAGCTAAAAACCATCCAATTTTGGCCAAGAGAGCCTTTTTGAGGTTGCATACCCTTCTTATCCATAGACCAGCCTAAACCTTTGGTTTACAAACTACCTCCCATCTAGCCATACCAATCTTATCATTTTCGTCCAGACCAACCCAAAGGAAGTTTCTTTGGATTCTCTCCAAATTGTCAATCATGCAATTAGAAATTTTAAATTAAGATAGGAAATACATAGGAATGCCTTGCAGAGAGAAAAAGAGGATTTGCATCTTACCAGCATTGCTCAACAATTTCCCCTACCAGCTAGCAAGCTTCTCTTGGGTCCTTTCCAAAATTTAATTTATAAATTGTGACGTAACTTCCTTTACAATCAAAGGTAGGCCAAGGTAGGTGTCAAGAAGCCCAACTGACTGATGTCCAATCAGAATAATGATCTTTATTTGAAGGCCATTATCAATTTATTGAAAAAATAGATCTTACTTTTGTTCAACTTTATTTTTTGCCTTGATAAACTCTCATAATCATCAAGAAGCTTCCTCCATTCCCTAGCCTCAATTATTCAAGAAGAACCAAATAGAAATATATCATCAAAAAGTGTTGTACAATCTCCAAGGGTGGGGAAGTTACCTCTTTAACTCCCTGAATCTTACCATTACTGACCAAATTCATAAAATTCCTTCCTAGAACCTTAATCACCATGATGAACAAATATGATGATAATGGATCACCATGTCTAAGCCCTCTACCAGCCTTAAAGAAACTCCAAGGAGAATAATTAACCAAGACTAAGTAGTGCACACTTTTCATGGCCTCCTTAACAATTCTAATCAATATTTCATGAAACCCCAACCTAGACAACACCATGTACAAAAAATCCCTACGAAACCTAGATCATACGCTTTTGAAATGTAAAGCTTCAATGCCATCGTAGGGTTCCCACTTTTCTCTATAGAGTAAATTTCTTCATGGGTGGTAATTGCAACATCCAAAATTTTCCTTCCAGGTACACAACCTTTTTGGAAAGGGTTGATAATTTATCTAGAAGGGGTTTAATCCCATTCACAAGTAACTTAGAGAAGATCTTGTAAATGTTATTGCATACACTAATCAGTTTGAAATCAGTCATATGTTTAGGCTCAAAAATTTTAGGGACCAAAACTATAAAGATCTTATTCAGCCTCCTAAGGAGTCTTTCAATCCTTCGTGGAATGAATAAGGTCATATTTTATAACCTTGTAGAACACTTGAAAGAAATGAGGAAATCCATTCGATCCCAAAGCCTTGTAAGCCCCCATGGAGAAAATAATAGTCTTTACTTCTTCCTCCATGACAGGTATGAGTAACATCTCATTATCAACATTGTCCAATGCATTAGGTAGATTTCATAAGAGTCTATCTCTTGCTACTAAGGAAACAATACTATATGGGTGTAAAATATAATAAAGATTTCATTAAAATGTAATGTGTTGAATGTGTGGGGGAATATAGAATCTATCCCTAATCCAAACTCCCAAAGGAGAGATCCAAATTGATTACTCGCAAGGAAGTGACCAATGCACAAATGAATCAATATATAGAGAATATGAAGAAGAGAGAGAAAACCTATAATCTGTTATAGAAAATATGTGCTTAAATATTGAAATGGATTGAAGATGAATACTAACCTCAAAATAGAGTGAATCTGGAAAAGACTATTTTCTGATGTCTGTGTACAGTTTTAGGAGATTCTGCAACCTGATCCGGCCTAGAAATGCAAAGACAGAGAAAATCCAAAAAAGTTCTATCTCTCAGAGAAAAGTTAACTTTGACCTCTTGATTGGGGTAAGATCTTATCATAGGGTACAATCTTGACCCCCACTAAAATTCAACCTTGACTTGAAATAGCTCCAATCTAAATTCAGTTCGTGGATCTCAAAATTTCACCAAAAACGGTATCCATATCTGCATTGATATTTGTCCTCCTGCACTTGAACCTACAAGAAAAATGGTTTTTTTTGTTTGGATGAGGGGTTTTCCTTGGTCAAACCCCAATTTGGAATCAACCTTAAAATGTAATTGAAATAACAATGTATATAAACAAAGTAAATGGAACTATTCACCTTGCTTATGTTGAAACCCTTGTGGAGGATTCGAATCCTTGAATCCACAAGTATGGATGCTCTAAATGAATGTATAATTGTATGTAGGATGTCTCAAATCAATTGCATTAGATCTTCAAGACCAATCTTGAATAGATCTTTGAATAGGAAGAAGCTTGAATAGATGGATGGAGAAATCTTCAACAAGAGGGCTCCAAAGAGATTGAATCCTTCAATGGCTAACAATGGATCTCCTTGATGAATTTAATGCTTGCATACTTAAAGGCTTGAATTCTTGAATTATTGAATGCTTCAATGCTTTATTTCACTTGCTTGCACTTGAGAGCTAGATGCCTTGATTATGAAATGTGGATGTGAAAATGAAGGAGGAAGGCTTCCTTTTATAGTGATCTAAGGCACAAAATTATAGAGGGGCCAACATTGGGGAATTAAATTCCAATTAGGCCTTAACCCTTTAGAAATGGACCTATATTAAATATAATTTGAGAGTTTACCATTTTGAAATCTGAAACAGCTGACCCAGAAGCAGGAAATAAAACTTTTCCAAAGCCCGACACCCTGAAACCTCCAGAACTTAAAAATTGGACCCAGGGTTAGGGTCAAGGTGTACTCTTCCCTAGGTTAGAGTCAAGGTTGAATTTGACCTAGGTCAGACTCAAGGTCAACCTTGACCCAAAAGGTTGACCTTGACCCTGAGGTCAAAGATTTTAGATTCTCAAGACCAGGTGCCAGAAACAGGTTGGAAAAATGTGGAGAGAGAAGTAGAACAAGGGTAAAAATCTAGATCCATCCAAAGACCTATTCAAGGAACTTGACATGACCCCAAAACACTTACTCAAAGGGCTAAACCTATCCTAAATGGAAGTGCTTCCATTTTTTGACAATACATTTAGCCCCCACTTTAGCAAGAGTATGGACTCGATGCAAACTCTTGGTAAAAGAGATCATAATCAAAATATAATCTTATTGAAATCAAGGTGACAAAAGTCTTTGTCAACTCCAAGATTACAATAAGAGAGACAAATCTAGAAAAGAGAGAAAGAGAGATTCTGATTACCTCACCAAATGAGAACTTGTGTCTCATTATGAACCACACAAGGAAATGAAACAATTGGAAAGATGGAATTGAACTGCCTAGTGAATGTGGCTACTCACTAGTCAACCCATCAAGGATTCACCCTCAGGAATATTCTATTCCATAAGAGTAAAACCAAAAAGAAAAAAAAAAGATCCAGTCTTAAGGACACCTTCGACATTAAGGGATCAAAAATTTTGAAACTAGAGGGATCAAGAGATCCTAAATAAAAATACATGCTTTAAGGATTAGTCACTAATCCATAAAGGGAGAGAAGTGCCATGGAAAAATATATGTATATCAAAAGTACGTGTGTACAATAGGTGAGCAGAGCATATGCCCCCATGTTAAAGTCATTACTAACACTTTAACAAGAGAAATGGATTTAACAAGAATATAAACAACTCCACTAATTACATTTCCACTACAAGATGCCCCCAAACGAAGACACATCAAGGGAAATACCACAAAAACATATAGAGAACATAGAAGGGATCTACCTACCATGGGGTCAGTATGATCATAAGATAATATATATATAATATTATTACAAATGAATTGACATCATTCCCCAAAGAAAGTATAACTACAATCAAAATGGAGGAAATAACACATAAGAGTTACGAAGAAGAGTCTTTTCAGACCATGACATGGAGAACAAAAAGAATCAGTGCTACCAAGTTGCAAATCCAAGTAGACTACACAAGGAAACATTTACGAACAATAGCACAGACACAACATAACATGAAACAACATATAGAAGAATAAAGATACATATAGAGGAATTGGACAACAAGCTCTATTCATTTATCACCTTGCACCAACAAAGTAACAAGGGTCGTATAAAATAATCTAACAACATTTAGCAAACACATCACGGGAAAAGCATGGTACAATAGGAAAACACACAAAAAAAGCTACCATAAAGGACAAACCAATCAATCGCACTTCCTACTCTCCCCATCTAGTTCTATATCATTTAGGGAAGGTGGGTAACTCTCAAGAGGGACTCTATCCAACACAATAGGAATAATAGCCAGTTCCAAACAAGGATCCTCTTGAGAATCATCATGTTCAATACTAGGTGTAAGTGTCAATTGTGATGAAAGCATATTAGGTAAATCAATGTCAATGTCAATAGTCTAATATTCATCATTAACATCATCAAGAGTATCTTCTTCATCAAGATTAATCAAAATAGGATCTAAGATATGAATAGAATTATCATAATCTTGCATTTTAACATCATTATTAATAGTAATTTCTTCTAACACATTATGCATAGGCTTGTCAAAAGAAGGTAAAGAACACTAAATAATAGAAGCACGAGCCTTTTCTTGAGCACAACACTTCTTAAATCATTCATTAGCAAATCAACTACGTTTTGTCTTGTTTGAAATAGGTTGAAAACTTGGAAGAACAACTATCGGATCCTTCACAGGTTCTATAGGAGGATTAGTAGGATTCTCATAAGAGTGACAAGCAACACTAGGAGCTTGATTAATAGAACTAGAAGTCATGGATAAAGGAGGTATAGAAGGTGTAGGCAAAATACCATGATTAAGATCTAGCGGAGGCATGATTAACTCAAGAATCTTGTGATGCTTATAGGCTTGATATGAATGGAAAAGATTATCAGGTCAAGAAGGACATGAATTAGGTAATGAAGGCCAAAAGAAGTCAAGTGTAGCATAATCCCTAGGCCTAGAAGGTTGATATAAAATATGATTAATCATCTTCACTTCTTCATCATGAATGAATTTAAGACACTCATGCATAGGAGAGGCAACAACATGCATGGCGTTTATGTTAGAAATAGGGAATACTAAGAGGGGGGGTGAATCAATATTCTACAAACTTTATCTTTTGCCCAATTATGGATATAGCAGATTATCTTTACACATGCATAACATAAGAAGCTAAACAATATGCATAGCAATAAAACTAAAGAACTCATAACACATGATTTGTTCTTGAGGAAACCCTGGTGGGGATGGTACCCACAAAGATCCACTAATCAAAAGTATCTTGTTAAGGATATTGACCCTATTAGGAGTCTATTACAAGCATATAGTGTATCAGTCCTGATTAAGGGACTATAGGCCTTGTTAGAAGCCTCAACCCTATTAGGAGTTGGTAGTACAAAATGTGATTACTAACTGAGCCCATTGCCCAAAAAAGTAATGTACAATATACACTGATTACAAAAAGAGGTCAAGGTACATAACCTTATACTAATTGCATCAATATCACTTCACTACTCTTTCACTATCGCTATCATATATCTCTCATATTACATCCTTCTTTTTCTTTTTTTCTTACAATTTACAATTACATTTATACAAGTTATTAAGGCTAATAACTTTACATGGTCGGCTCCAATAATACAAAATAACTTTATCTAAGGGTAAACATCTAGGATGTCATCCCTTTATATTGTCAAGACATTATTTTGATAAACAAAATAATCCCTTAACTCTTTACCACTTCTGTCTTCATATTATATCCTGTCAGCTTCACACTGTCTTCAGTAAAACTATCATAACTATTTTTGTACATTCCGTACTAACTTGTGGTCTAAGATGGGTCATAATTTGTCACCATAGAGTCTATGTTCAAGTGCATAAGCACTAAACTTACTCCAGTCAATGTCGCAAACAAAAACTATTCCTGATTCACTAGTGAAAACATTGTCTCACACTTAGACAAATATGCAATTCGCTCTGCTATACTTGCTCTCTGACCTGTGTGCTCTTCATATGGATCATATGTTTCCATAATGACAACATCTATGTACTCATCTCAACCAAATTTCCAACAATCTCCCCCTTTGTCATTGGTGGCAACATATGAGAAAATTGGCTAAGTGTACAAGCTTAAAATCTCAAAAAATTGTGGCCATAGTATAAGATATATATACTATCCTTATAACTCCTCAAAATATAATCTCTAATACAATACTCCCCCTAAGATTATCAATCCATATCATACACTATCAATTTTTTTCTGTATATCTCTCCCCCTTTGACAACAATGACAAAATAAAGTAGGGAGTGCTACAAAACTGTCACAAAAAGATTATACCTTAATTTCTTATTGCAAAGCTGGTAGGCTTGCAACACAATCTGTAAAATCAATCTTCATAGCTTCTATCTCCTTCTCCCATGATTTCTTAATGGAATCTTCCACATTTAGTAGGGTGCTCAGTCCATAAGATGCTATCTGACATGCTTGAAGGTTCTCAAAGTTAAACTTCTGAAAATATGTCTTCGCTAAAAGACATTCTTCCAACTGCTCTTCAATAACACTTAACTTCATAGAAGTATGTTCTCTCAAAAGAGTGAGTCTCCTCATCTTTCTATTCCTCTCATCTTGCAAAATTATTATTTCATCATATAGTTTCCAAACTTTCTTCTCAGCATCACATATCTTCACATTAGGGCTAGAAAGAAGGTTAGATTCATTTTGAATCGTTGCTTCCTTCAACTTGATCTTCTGATCTTCTTCTGTTGTCAAAATCTCTGGTTTTGTACACTATATGTACAAATATTTTCCTATTTCCAAATGCTTCCTCAAGTCCTTGATATAGATATCAAGATTGATAATATCATTTCTAATATTCTGATTGATGTTCAAAAGCATTTCAGCTTCATAAGCTGCTTGAGCTCTCACTTTTGCAATATCAAATAGATTTGTAAATTCATTGTCAAAAGTGCTCATTACCTTCTTTGCTTTCTCCAAAGGGTCTACCTCTATAATTTGTGTAGTTACATTTCTTTGTAACTTCTTGGTTAGTTCCTTCAGACTCCCTTCAAGATTCTTTACTTTCTTGTTCTTGCCAATGATCTTATTCAAAGAAGTGATCAATTCCAATTGATCATCATCATCAACTTCTTTTCCTAAATCTTCAAACAAAGATCCAATTTCCTTCTTCTTTCCAGTCTCAGGAGTAAGACTGATGTCTTCTTTGCTAGGAAGGGGTGCTTGAATCTCAGTCTCTTTAGGTTCTTCACTGATAGTTTGGGTCTGCTCTGCTTCTGTATCTGGTTCATCAAGAGCCAAATTGTCAACAATGTTCTCTAAATTCTTGAATACATTGTCATTAGTATCCAAGGTGACCTTAATTCCTTCTACATTCATAGTTTCATCTTCAATGTTTATAGCTAGAGGAGAGGGAATATCCTCTTGTTCTACTGCAATTGATGGCTCTCCAACAATTTCTGCCATAACCTTGATTATTGCCTACTCTGTATCAGACTTAACTTGTTCATATCTGCCTCCCATAATTAGAATGGTTCTCCTTTTGGTTCTCGGATGGGTACTTAGGGCTTTCAATATCTTCTTCAGTTGTTCATTATCTCTTACCTCATAAAGTTTCCTTACAAGATTCTCTCTGATAGTTTTGTCTTCCTCAAATGCTCTCTGCTTTCTATTTACAAGTTTTTAATACAAATCATCAGGTATCTGACCTTGAATAGAAACAAACTTCTTATTTGCCAAAATCATATGCTTTACAATTGCATTTTCTAGATTAAATCTATCTGTATAGCCATAAAGACTGTAGTACTTGTTCATTCTTGTAAAGTCTCCATTTTCAATGATCTGCTCATTAAGCTTTTCAACTTTGGGTTTCCAAGCTTTCTTCTTAACCAAAGTATCATCATCTATTATCTCTGCAATCTTTCTTGGAACTAGTGGCACCACAATTTTCTACCTCTTACTAGGTCCAGTAGTAATTTCTTTCATTCTCTTGCTAGGTTTGGAGGAAGAGGATCTAGTAGGTTTCCTTGCTTCTTGTTCTTCCTCAGGTTCATCTACTTTCACTTTGACTTGTGTAGCTTTTTGTTGTACTGCACTTGATGACAAGGGTGGTACAAACAAGACTTCTTTATATCCAATACCCCTGATTGCTACTGTTGTTTGCTTTGCTATTTCAAACTCATGTTGTGTCATCCTTGAATCTTTCAATATTTTCTTTATAGTGCTGTCAACTCTCTTCTTAGACTGCTTCTCTTCAATTATAGCTTTTGCATAGTTGAAGTTCTCTTCAAAAGTTCCAAACCTTTTACACTGAGTGTCCAACTTACACTTAAGTAACCTCCCAACATACTCTTCTATTTCTATCTCAGATATCTCATAGCCAAGATGGTCTATGAAGTTTTTTCTAGGCTCCACTACTTCAATATAGGTAAAGTCAGTGTCAACCATGAAACAAATATCATTTTTATAATTCTCCACAATAGACTGTGGGATACTTTATTTATCCTTTCCATAGTGGTTTCTCCATCATTCCAATCATTTTCAATGGTGTGGGGAAATCTTCTCAATAGGTGGAAAAACATGTATGTGATTAAGGATGAAAACCTAAATTGTGCATACTTTGTCTTCTTAATCTTCTCCAAGTTTTCAAATAGTTGAATTCTCATAATTTCACACATATCAACTGGTACCTTGTCAAAACACATCAAATAGGCTATGTGTACCATTCCAGCTACCATGTCATCTTCTCTAGAATTTGCACAAAACTTAGTGGTTAGGATCTTGCATAAGTATCTCACATCATCTTGTTTGATCTTACTAATTACAATTCCTCTACCATTGTAGGATGAACCTATGTTTTCCATGACTATTTTCCTCATATTCTTCTCATTTAAAGGAATAGCACCAATTTTAGATAATCTAGTGACATCATGAATCAAATCAGTTGTAATATCTATCACTATATCTTCTAGCCAAAACTTTCCATTATGAATTCTGCTCAAGATAATTTTAGTGCATTCTTCATTATCAAACTCATACTGCAGTGCATACTTAACAATCTCATTGTCTTTTAAATGATCATATCCTTCTTTCAATGACATATCCTGGTTGTAAATCTTCTGATACTCATTTTTAAAATCACTATCACTGATGGTTTCTAACTTGCATCCAAGATAACTCTTTACATTCTCTAAATGCAAAACTTTGTCTGGTATAGATGATAAAGCTAACCTAGGGTTATCTTCTTCCAATGGTTCTACTAGTTCCCTCTTCATTCTAGGTCTATTTTTTTCTCTAAAATTATGAATTAAAGAAACATCCATGATTACTTCAAATTCCTTTTACTGATTCACAGATCTGACAAGTAAAATACCTCAATTTCATGATTCTAGGGCTTGCGTAGATTCGGCGCTCAAATCCTTCACCAAATCATTGCAAAATGCTTCCAATCACTGCTCTTTGCTCCCCTTAACACTTCAATTCACTTTGATGATCAAATAGCACCGATCATAACCTTATATTAATTTAATCTCACTTAGTTTTGACATCGCATTCAATTATTTTGCTGCTTCTTTCCAAAAAGTTGTTTCTGCTATCCTGCAAAACTCAAAACTTCTTGCGATCTCGCAAAACATAATATTTTTCTTCGCACTCTTAACCATAGCATTAGTACATCATAATCTACCTTGTATTAATTGGGCAAGACTTAATTCGACATAAATCTACTTCTACACTAATCTAAGTTCCTAATCTACTGTAATTTTCATAAATTAAGTGCTTTGAGATAGGTCAGGTAAGGATTGATTCTTACCACTTGATACTTCACCTTTCTGATTACCTTCAATGTTGAATATGTCTCCTTGATCTGTGCCTTTAACAAACTTCACTTCATCTACATTACTACAACAACCTTTCTGTCTGTTTCTTGCATCTTCATTTCTTCTTTCATGATTTCTAGGGTTAGGGTTAGGATGAAAAACTTCATTTCTCATTCTACAAAATCTTTCTATGTGTCCAATCTTGTTTCATATCTGACAAACAATTCCATTATTCTCATATCTTGGTCCAAGTGGATTAATCTGTGATCTGCAATTTCTAGCAATATGTTCAACTTTTTTGCATCTATAACATATTACTCCATTTCTTATGTTCATATCATCAGTAGGTCTCTTATTTGCATTATTAGTATTCCTAAACATTCTACTATTATTTTTATTCTCAATAAACTTAGGTTTCCTACATTCAATAGCTCTATGTCCAAAACCATGACAATTATAACAATAACCATTAAGAGGTTTAAATTTCTCACCTGTGTAACCTCTCTTCATATGACCAATAGTGTTACAAGTAAAACATCTACCTTTGAATTCTCTTTGCATACCTTTGGGTGATTCTTCTTGCTTAGGTGATTCTTCTTCTTTAGGTGTATCTTCATATTTTTTGATCTCATCAGACTTTTTCTCATCTATGCTTTCAGATACTTTCAGATCTGGCTTCTTGCTTTCATCATTTTCTTTAAGAGTGTTAAATCCAAGTCCAGTCTTATCATAGACTGGTTTCTAAAAAGATGCTTGTTTATCAATCTTCTCACTAGTTGAATATAACCTTTCAAGTTTTTTTTTGGATTGAGTCAGTTTGCCTTTCACAATCTTGTTGTATTTATCAAGTTCAACATACTGCAAATTGACTTTCTCAAGTTTAGATGTTACATTGCCAAGTTTAGATTTCAGTCCTTCATTTTCAATCTTCAACCTTTCATTCTCAGATCTCAGATTTTCATCATTCTTGCTATTTCCATCTTTCAAACTAAGCTTCAAATTTTCTATCTTCAGTTCATGCTTAAGGATCTTATTTTCTTTTTTGAAATTGTCATCACAATCTTCAATAAGAATTTTGGATTGCTTTTCAGATTTCAGATTTTCCAACTTCTTTTTCAGTTTCTCAATGAGGTTCTTTGCATCATCAATATTCCCTTTCAGAGTGTCTCTTTCATCAGTAAGCATATAAATATATTCAAGAGCTTCTTCAAGATTCTTTTGTAGTTGATCCATATCCATAGAGATCTTACTCAAGCTGCTAGGCTTTCCTTGAATGATTCTTCTCCGAGTAACTAAGCTCTGATACCAATTGTTAGAAATAGGGAATACTGAGAGGGGCAAGTGAATCAGTATTCTACAAACTTTATCTTTTTCCCAATTATGGATATAACAGATTATCTTTACACATGCATAACATAAGAAGCTAAACAATATGCATAGCAATAAAACTAAAGAACTCATAACACATGATTTTTTCTTGAGGAAACCCTGGCCAAGGGAAAACCCCGGTGGGGATGGTACCCACAAAGATCCACTAATCAAAAGTATCTTGTTAAGGATATTGACCCTATTAGGAATCTATTACAAGCATATAGTGTATCAGTCCTAATTAAGGGACTATAGGCCTTGTTAGAAGCCTCAACCCTGTTAGGAGTTGGTAGTACAAAATGTGATTACCAGCTGAGCCCACTGCCCAAACAAGTAATGTACAATATACACTGATTAAAAAAAGAGGTCAAGGTACATAACCTTATACTACTTGCATCAATATCACTTTGCTACTCTTTCACTATCGCTATCATATATCTCACATATTACATCCTTCTTTTTCTTTTTTTCTTACAATTTAAAATTACATTTATACAAGTTATTAAGGCTAATAACTTTACATGGTCGGCTCCCATAATAAAAAATAACTTTATCTAAGGATAAAAATATAGGATTTCATCCCTTTATATTGTCAAGACATTATTTTGATAAACAAAATAATCCCTTAACTCTTTACCACTTCTGTCTTCATATTTTGTCTTGTCGGCTTCACACTGTCTTCAGTAAAACTGTCATAACTATTTTTCGTACATGACATACTGACTTGCACTCTGAGATGGGTCATCATTAGTCACCATAGATTCTATGTTCAAGTGTGCAAGCACTGAACTTACTCCAATCAATGTCGCAAACAAAAATTGTTCTTGATTCACTAGTGAAAACATTGTCTCACACTTAGACAAATATGCAATGCGCTCTGCTATACTTGCTCTCTGACCTGTGCACTCTTCATGTGGATCATATGTTTCCAT
Source organism: Chamaecyparis obtusa (assembly GCA_027943335.1). Lineage (NCBI taxonomy): Eukaryota > Viridiplantae > Streptophyta > Pinopsida > Cupressales > Cupressaceae > Chamaecyparis > Chamaecyparis obtusa. The sequence continues at coordinate 273,917 of BSBK01002578.1, read as the reverse complement.
AATGACAAAATCTATATACTCAGCTCAGCCAAATTTCCAATAGTTTAACCACGACAAACCAAGCTTAACTTGAAATTGATTAGAAGTAGGAACCACAACAAAGGTAGTGTTCACAATTTTACCACAAAGTCCAATCGGAAAGGTAATAGAACCAAACGATGGATAAAGAAAACCATTACAAGTTTGAATCCACACATCAGATGTATCATAAGAATCATGTTGTAATTTTTTCATAAAAATATTTTCTTCAGTAATAACATTGACTAAGGATGTAGGATCAACAAGACAATCGTGCGTAGGTATCTGGGAAATCCTAGCATAAATGTAAAGGGGAGCATCAGGAGCTTTAATAGTCTCAAAATCATCAAAGGTAATCAAAATTTCCAGAGGTCTTTTATTCTTAGGCTATTTTTGAGGTTTAGGTTGAGATTTTAGTTTAGGTTGTGGTTTTGGTATAGGTTGAGGTGGAACTTGAGGTTGAGTTTGAAGCGAAGGTGGAGATATAGATTAAACAACATGATTCACTTGATTAACAATGTGGTTAAGATCATTCATCTTTGAATCATAAACAATATCCATAGAAGATGGTTGAGCAATGGTATTGGTATCATGTGTAAGTAAAGGATTCATATAGATTTGAAGATTTTGATTAGGAAGAGAGACATATTTGTTCCCACTACCATCAAGATTATCAATAGATAAGGTATTAGAATCAATTAAGTCTTGAACCTTATGTTTTAAAGAATAACACTTCTTAGTATCAAGACCATTCTAACGATGATATTGAAAAAAAGCTTTAGGATCAAAGGATTTGGATGCTACTATAGCAGGTAAAAGAGGTCGAATAGGAGGTAAAGTAATCATATTAGCAGTTAACAACCTATTCGTAATAGAATGTAAAGATTCAAAGAGAGGATTAAATGTATGATTTAATCAAAAAGTAGTGGATATAGAAGTGGCATTGTGGGATGCAACAACAACTTGATCAGCAACTAAATTTACTTGTTTATTTATCTTGACATAGTTGTTGAATTTTTGAAATTTGTTAGGATTAGGAGCAACATCACTCTTATCAAATGGAACAGGAGCCATTGGAGTGTTTCTCTCAAATTGACTCAATTGTAATTGATAATGATGAAGCACTGCACAAAGTTGTTGAAAAGAGGTAAATTCATTAAGCAAAATCTTATGTGTAATATCCTTTTGTAAATTTGAAATAAACATACATTGAATATCCATATCAAGAACATGATAAGAAATTTGAGCATGCAAATGCTTAAATCTACCAATGAATTCAGTCAATTTTTCCTTAGCATTTTGTTTACAATGCATCAAATCAATCAAAGACACTTGCAGGCCGATGTTATTTTTAAATTGTTGAATAAAAGCATTAGCAAGTTTTGGAAAAGAGTCAATAGAGTAAGGAGGCAAGGAACAATACCATTGTAAGGCCTTGTCATGAAAATTTCTAGCAAACAACTTAGCTAAAATCCTATGGTCATGAGCATAATCAGTACAAAGGATATGAAATATTTTAACATGAGTAACAGGGTCTACCTCACCATTTTAATTCTCAAGACAAGGCATATCGGCTTGTTGAGGAATGGGAGTACGAATGATATCAAGGGACAAAGGACTTCTCATGTCACATGTAGGAATGCTAAACTTGTTTTGAGTCAAGGATGCAAGTTGTTGTTGTAAAGATGACACAGTCTAACCCAAATTGATGATTGTTGAATCATTAGAGGAAAAAGGAGGCATAGAAACATTAGAAACACTAGGTAAAGTGTATGCAATAGCAGGAATGGAAGAAACAACTGGAGGAACATTTGGAACCACAATTGGAAGAGGATTGGAATAAGTAAAAGGAACACTATGATAGGAAGGTTATGATGTAGAAAGAGACACAAGAGGAACACCATAGGAAGAAAGGGAACCATCATATTCACCAAAGGAGGAGTATAGGTAGGAATAATAGATAAAGGAATGGAAGAGGGTTCCACACTAGTGATAGGAGGAGAAAATCCTAAAGCTTGAGCTTCTTGAGCTAAAGGTTTAACATTTGAATGCACAAGATGAGTAATACCACGCAAGAGATTAACACCTTGATCACTATCATGAAGAACTTTCTTAAGAGACTCTATAACTTGAATAGAATCTTGATTATGGTTTTCTTGAATAAGCCAATTACCCATTTTATCAAGTTTGGTTAAAAGTTTTTGAACTTGTTCAGGAGGAACTCTTAAAGCGTCATCCTCATCATGAGATGAGTGAGAAGAGGGGCAACCTTGGGGAATTAAATTCCAATTATGCCTCAACCCTTTAGGAATGGACCTAAATTAAATATAATTTAAGATTTTACCATTCCAGAGACCAAAACAGCCGACCCAAAAGTGGGAAAATAATTCTTTCTGAAACCCGACATCCGAAGATCACGGGACCTTGAAAATTGAACCATGGGTCAAAGATGAGGTCAACCCTAACCTAGGATAGGGACAAGGTCATCCTTGACCCCTCAAGGTCATCCTTGACCTTGAGGTCACAAATCTCAGGGTCTCAGTCCAGAATGCTAGGAAAATGCAGCTAGAAAGTGGAAAAAGGGGCAGAATCAGGGAAGAGTGTCAGGAAGAGGCACAAAATCCTATGATGAAAATGATAAAGGCTAGGAGGACCTATTTTTAAGTCCTACCTAGAAAATAGAGCCATAGAAGAGGGATTTTAAGGAGAATCCTTGAGATCCTAACCCTAATTTCTCCTAGAATGAAGGAATCAAGTGTAGAAAAGAAGTGGAAAATGGGGAAAGAGACAAATCCAAGAAAAGATCAATTCAAGGTGCTTGACATGACCCAAAACCAATTACTTAGAGGGCTAAATGGTCTTTTTAGCACGTGCAAAATTTCATGGCCCTGGCATCTTTCCCCTGGTCTCTGTGTCATTTTTCATGTATCTGGCTAAAAGCCCTTAGCAAAAAATTCAAAAACTAGCTGTTACATGGAAAAACCCTTTGTCTAAACCCTGGCCTTGTTCTATTTTGATGTTACTTTTTGTGGGTCACTTAAGGGTCCTAATTCACATGTGCTTTATATTTTTGGTCGGCCCCGTTTAAATTTTTCCTAAGTCTTTACCCCAGCGGCCTTTAATATTTTCCTATAGTTCCCTACTGAAATATTTAGCCTAAGTCATGCTTTAATATTTTCCTATGTTTTGGCAGCCTTTATTTTCCCTGGGCCCAGCTCTGACACCATCTCAATCTGACGGTGAGCGTATCTTCTCAAGCAATGTGTCAGACACATAAGATCTTGAGACAGTCGTTTATTCTCATAAGGAAAGTGGGTCTGTTGACACGTATGCATAGTTGGTGCTATTTGATTCATCCATGTATTTGCACAATGGCTTGTTGTCAGTGGGACCTAGTTTTCAGATTTGTCATTGGGTCCTGATCCTATCAGTGAATCGACAAATGACGTATGATCTCATCGAGTGTGTCAGAAGCTTAAGATCTTGCGATGGCTATTGATTTTGTATCATGTTAGAGGGTTGTCAGGGCAAGGAGGAGACTCTCAATCCGACAGTGGGCATGAAATTTGATAGAATCTTGGAAGTCTTTGTGAACTTTAGATGGTCGTCGATCTTCCTGATGCGGGCCCGATCAAAGTTTCTCAGTCTTTTGGTAGTTGGGATAAGTGTTTCACGAACTGGCAGTGTCTTTTTGTCACTAGTTTGCTAAATGTGGGACCGAGGTTAGAATTTTTCTTTGGGTCGCCAAGTTGTGGAGTTAAGTGATGGGTTAAGTTTTCTTTTCACGAATTGGAAATGCATTGTTGCATAGTCGCTAGAAGGTAAACCCAGGGTGGTAGTCAATTTAAGATTTAGAAGACCATGAAACATGAAGATCTAATGGCCACGACTTAAAGTTGGTTCAGATTTGAACGTCGAACACTGATTTACTGCAACCGCCATGGAAATGACTGTTATTATTCAAATTCAAATTTTTGAAGGGTTTTCAGCAACAGGAAGGACTAGAATTCAATGCAGAGGCGACTGGAGTTGGTGGGAATTGATCTATTTTCTATTGCAGTGTGGTCCAAGGTGTGTCATGTTCATTTGTGGGGTTTGTACCATGTGGTTTTGTGCTCGAGGTGTGTTGTAGGTGGCCACAAAGGGTTGACAATTTGAATTTTTCATGATTTGTAGTACTTTCCCAGAGACCTATCATGTGTGCAAATCTTTCTCAGGCTTGGCCGACTGGGTTTCTTCCACTACAATTAATTTTTTACCATTTCCAGTCAGTTGGGTGGTTGAAACCCTAACCCTAAGTCATCCGTAGCTTGTTGCATTCTCTTTGAGAATTCCAAGATGACTAGGGAGTATAAGTTGCAGAAATTTTGATTTTGTATGGATTCCAAAACTTTCTTTGGTCCCAAGCTAGTTGTCCATGGTGTTTTACAAATAGAGGAGCTGGATTTTGTATCTTTTCCTATCCTTGTGTTGTTCTGATTGTGTATTGATTCTGAATATATTAATGAGAATGTTATTGAGTTCCAATCTTGCATTTGTGCATGTCTTCTTGTTTCGGTTCTAAGCTTATATATGTTAATGTCACAAAGTGTATTAGCATATGGTAAACAAAGAGTATTGTGAAGTCATCTCTGAGTTCCTAACAAAGTTAGGATTAAATTCTTTTAGGTGGGTTCAATGAGTTTACAGCCAAGTAAGAATCTGATGTCCTTGTGTCTGAGGGAGAGGGGTAATAGGAAAAGCACTTATCCTGGATTCAATTGTGTTTGAATTAAGGTATTCAGTTGATGTATGTAATTGGGTGACTCTTTTCCCTAGGTTAAGGCACTGGTCCATCCTCTGGAGGTATTTCATTGTCGTCAACCACACACAAACATTCAAATGATAAAATCTTAAAGCAGTTAATAAAGAGTATATAGTTGTATATCATTTAGTGATTCCTTTTCAGAAGTGAATCAAGGGTACACCCACCTGAGCATTAAGGCTCAAAGTGTAGAAGGATCTCTCTTGATCCTTGTTAATTGGCCCTCTTCCTTGTAGACTTTGGAGTGGTGATAGAGTCAAAGTTATAGTAAAGTTATCCATCAAAGTATAAATCTACAAGTTGAAGATCAAAGGGAACTCCCAACAGATCTTAACATAGAAGTTCTTCCATTTTAAGATGATACAATAGAATTGGAATTATGAATAATCAAATTGTCATCCGGGATCTTAAGGAAAGGAGAAGAAGACTCAGGATCAAAGGTACCCATGATTCTACGACTTCATCTAACTAGAATGTTATACATAGGATTAAAGGTAGGAAAGCTCATATGCCAATGTAATGAAAATGAACTAAACTAACACAAAATATTTTTATTTTATATGAGATGCAAACACATAAAATAAATCTAATACATGCAAGATCTAACACCATAAAACACAATAGGACATCTAATTCCACAAAAGAAAAGGGGTAAGTGTGTCGGGTTCACCAAAATGTAAGATATAAAAATGGATTCATTAAAATGTAATGTGTTGAATGTGTGGGGGGATATACGATCTATCCTTAATCCAAATTCCCAAAGGAGAGATCCAAATTGATTACTCACAAGGAAGTGACCAATGTACAAATGAATCAATCTATAGAGAATATGAAGAAGAGAGAGAAACCCTATAATTCATTATAGAAAATATGTGCTTAAATATTGAAATGGATTGAAGATGAATACTAACCTCAAAATAGAGTGAATCTAGAAAATACTATTTTATGATGTCTGTGTACATTTTCAGGAGATTCTGCAACCTGATCCGGCCTAGAAATGCAGAGATAGAGAAAACCTAGAAAACTTCTATCTCTAGGAGAAAAGTTGACTTTGACCTCTTGATCAGGGTAAGATCTTATCCTGGGGTACAATCTTGACCCCCACTAAAATTCAACCTTGACCTAAAACATCTCTGATAGAAATTTTGTTCGCAGATCCCAAAAGTTCACCGAAAAGGATATCCAAATCTGCACTGATATTCATCATCCTGCACCTGCACCAACAAGAAAAATGGTTTTGTTTTTTGGATGAGGGGTTTTCCTTGGTCAAACCCCGGTTTGGAATCAACTTTAAAATTTAATTGAAATAGAAATATATATAAACAAAGTAAATGGAACTATTCACCTTGCTTATGTTGAAACCCTTGTGGAGGATTCGAATCCTTGAATACACAAGTATGGATGCTCCAAATGAATGTAGAATTATATGTAGGATGTCTCAAATCAATTTCATTAGATCTTCAACACCAATATTGAATGGATCTTTGAATAGGAAGAAGCTTGAATGGATGGATGGAGAAATATTCAACAAGAGGGCTCCAAAGAGATTAAATCCTTCAATGGCTAACAATGGATCTCCTTGATGAATTGAATACTTGAATACTTGAAGGCTTGAATGCTTGAATGCTTGATTTCACTTTCTTTCCATTGAATACATGACCTCTACTTCTAGTAAATATCCTTCTTGGCTAGGTTATTCTTCCATTTGTTTTGTCAAAGTTCCTCCTCTTGGTGGATTTCAACAAAAGTAGCCTCATCATCCATGATCCATTGTAGCTACTTGAGTTTTGACTCAATTTCCTACACTTTTTTTTAAAATATCTCCAAAGGAGGATTTACTCCAGTCAAACACCCCCCTCCTGGCATTATCCAACCTTCTCAATAGATGGAACATGGAAGTACCTCTCATAGGTATGTTCTAGAAACTTTGAATATAATATTTAAACTTTGAGTGTGAGTGTCATATTGTTTCATAGTGGAAGGGGCGAGGGCTAGAATTGGGTCTATCAAAAAAGTTAAGAAAATTTAGAGAGTGATAAGAAATAGTACACATGAGATTCGATAGGGAAGATAATGTAATAATATCCCAACCAGCAAACAACAATAGTCTTTTTAACCTAACCTAAATAATATGTTGACATTTCCTATTGTTAGACCAAGTAAAGAGGGTACCCTTTAACTCAACATCCAAAAGATCATTTATTCTAAAAAATTTAGAGAGGTCACACATGCTGTCAGTATAGCCTATCAAACCTCCCACCTTTTTCAAGGGGTATAAAGGGGTGTTAAAGTCTCCAACGCACATAAAAAGATAATTATCATTGTTATGCACAAAAGTAAAGATCTCATCCAAAATCAACTTACGTCCCACTCTAATTTTGGGATCATATCTATTAAAGGAGTACCAAGAAAAAATATTGACTTTCAACAGGACATCAAAATAGCTATGAGAGAATGCAACAACTTCACCAGATAACATACCTAGGTCACACAATGTAGCCACACCCCCAGAAGCCCCATCTACCTTGCTATAGTAAAATGTAGCACCAAGTCAAAATCTACCATCTAAACTAGAAAAATTATTGTATGTCACCTTAACTTCCTGAATAAGAATCACATCCAGCATTTGGTTCACAACACACTATCTCAGTGCATACTATTTCTAGGGGTTGTTCAAGACCCTCAAGTTCCAAGAGTGGAACTTCATTTTATTCCATTTTGAGAGTCTTCTAGGGTTAATTTCCTACCACTGGAAACTTTCCTTGCAATTTCCTTTGTCCTAAGGATTCTACCAGATGGTCTACCAAGCCTAGTATCCATTCCCACTTCCACCTTCTGATTTCCTCTCATTTTTCTCTTTGGAAGTTCCCATTCACCTAAGTCACTCCCAGATGGGGAGGTGGGAGAAGACTAACTCTTCGGAGAGAGGATAACTAACTTTGTTACCTCTAGTGATAATGCAACTTTAATGTTAGAGTTTGGAGGAGGAGAGCCACACCCTGAAACCTTAGGGGTGTAAGGGAAAACAAATTCCACTCACTTTTCTCTCCAAAAATCTCAAGATTATTGTTTATTCCTAACAAAGAGGCCGATGACATATCTCCAACCCTTACCAAAGGATTTTCATGGACATCACTACTTCTAGTGTTATTCTTAGCACTCAACACAACCCTATTCTCTAGGCTCGGATGAATCTTTCCATCCTCCAAGAGGGGACCATCATCTTCAAGTCTAGAAGGAGACTACACAATAACCTTTGACAAGCTCACAAGGTCATGGAGACTATTTAGAAATGGTTAATCTCCATAAACCATCTATTGATCTTCCCTTGACATGTTTTTAGAAGGAGAAAAGACACTAGTCAGAAGAGTGTGGGGGGTATTGATCCTGAGCATGTATCTACAGTAGGTTCCTTCTCCACCAACACCAGGATAGATATCTTCTCCTTCAACTTATAATTCTTAGGGGACTGGGCCTTGCAATCTCAGATAACATGCCCGAACTTGGAGCATTGCTGGAAAAATAAGGAGGCATTCTCATAAACAATAGCTTGTGACCACTTCCTCCACTTCAAGTTCATAAAGAAAAAATGAGTTAGGGAGTGGTTTATTAATCACCACATTCACACAAAATCTAGTGTAAACTATACTTGATCTTTAAAGAGTTATATTTTTAGTAGTGACATAATGCCTAAAAGAGTTACCAATCTATCTGAGAACTCTTTCATCCCAAAACTCCAATCGGAGGCCCGAGAGTGGAACCAATACTAGAGAAAGATGATGGAGCTCAGCCACAGGATCAAATTCAAGTCTCCATTTGGAAAGGTCTTAGATATTCTTCTCATATCTCCACATGATCAAAATTACATAGGTTAAATCCTCCTTAGAAGTAAGTTTGAAGAGGAAGAGCCCACCCGACATAATAGATATAATGATGATGCCTTTAATCTTCTAACATGAACTAATCCACCTCCTAACCATATCAATGGTTGGACAAAATGCCAGAAATATTCTCACTAGACAAAGGTGGAGAGAAAAGGAAATGTTGTCCACCATTGATTCTGGGAGAAAAATCTCCGGATCATCCTCCTCCTGTGAAACCTTAGGTTGTTCCAGGGAAGGAGTAGTAGAGGGTTGACCCACTAGCACATTTTTATCAGCTCCAATCTGGGTTGATAAAATAGATTTCCTTGAATCCTTCAATGGCACATTCTCCTAGAGAATAGAGGAGCCCAATAAATCCATATCATCCCCAAGCTCATCCTCCGCAGGAACATCTGTACAACACCATGTGAAGACCCCAAAATAATCCTTTTATCAAAGTTTGAGCATGATACCAATGTATTCCAAGTAGTTTTATCAGAAAGAAATTCCCCAGTATCCTACAAAGAAAGGACAAACAAAATCTCTAGACAGATGGAATCAAGATTGAGCGGGGGGTTTGGGTCATGTGGTGGAGGGGGGGAAAGAGGCCCTCACAGGTCGTTGCAGCCATGGAAGGATTCAAGAAGAATAGGTGGGAAGTTACAGAGAAAATAAATTCAAACTAATATTCATTAAGGGATGTTATTGAGATGGAAGCTTATATTAAGCCATGGCTCCAAATTTTTGTGGGGCTTAATTCATAATTATTTTCAGGTGTAATAAGGTTATGTTTGTGAAAAATATTTACAAAGACTATAGTTGGAAAAATATATTTATTTTATGATGCCATGAGGATAAAAATAAATAATTGTAGAGCCATGGAAGCCTTTGACATGAATTAATATATCTGAGAAATCATTTCAATTATTTTGGTCTTATCGTGGGCTATATTAGAAATAATACATAAAGATTAATATTGAAAATATATTTGTGAAATGAACTATAGTGGAGATTATAGCTGGCTGGAAAAATAAAAAATAAAAACTTTTTACTTCATTGGCCTAACAAATACTAATATGTGTCCTATGTTTGGAGAAAATGGAAGTCGGGTTTGCTTTCCAAATTTGACATCATTTTGTAAAGGTTTTGATAGTTAAAAGAATAGTCTAAGACTAGAGTTTTTTTAAGCTATGAGAGTTAGGTTAAATTTGTGGGTACTATTGAAGTCATGTGTAATTCTAGTGCCATGTATTCTTAGTATGTGTTAGAGAAATTTTTTGAGAATAGGGTTAGGGTTATGGTTTTCATTATGTTGGCTAGTTCTTCATGATGTTTAAATCCCTTCATGGTAATTTATAATTTATTATTGATCTTATCTTTTTGTTAACCCCCCTTTTTCATTTTTCACTTGAGGGTCTTTATCTTTTTGGTTGATCAACCACTTTCCCTTGGTTCATTATCATAAGTTGGTCACCTTTATCCTATGTTTTAATGAAAATATTAAGAAATTATTTTTATGTGTCATGAACCGATTCTTCCCCCCATACAAAAACTTAACTCTTGGCTTATGCACATGTGTATTAATTGGTTTGAAGTTATGATACTTTGGGCCCTACTCATCAACACATTGTAATCCTTTTTATGTCTCCCCAAGCTCATGAGTTGGTTGTGTTTTATCCTATCTATCACTTGGGTTTGTTTCTAATATTTACTTTCTATCTCATTGAATCCTTCAACTTGCTTCAATGAGCCACCAAGTTTATTTTGTGTGTAGAATTTTACTTGTGTTTTGAGATCAGGAGCTTTGCAAAAGATTTGGAGTTCCATCAACGTGATATCGAGCATGGCATGGAAGCTGATGAATGACATTGATCGATGAATTGTTAAGATTTTCTCATGGTCCCACTATGTTGATGAGCTAATAGAGAGTTAGGTTTCCAACTTAATACAAGTCTATGTGGATGGATATTTTTAATGAAGGGTTCACACATTAGCTTTCTAATAGTTTGTAGATGTCTTTACAAGCCAATTAGTGTATGTATATGCTGATGTGGAATACAAGAGAAGGATATAGTGGTTTATCGTTAACATGTTCATGTTGAGATTCTTCTCAACATTCTAATTAGTAGATGAGACAAGAAACAAGCACATGAGGTGGGACATCTCATTGGCACATCATGGTGTTTTATATTCTCCAATGATATCTCATGACCCTAAAGTAATGAAAAGTGTTAGTCTGCATAAGCAAGGGTTTTCTTCAAAATGTGTGCATGGTGACTTGTCAAGATCTTCAAAGAACTTTATTGAGTTGATGAGTTTGGAAATCTTTCCAATATAGGGTTGATTTTTTTGAACATTGAGATTATGTGACATCTTTATAGTTAAAAAGGTATATTTTCATAACTCATTGGCTCACTTGGAGCTCTCAATTTGTGGCCAAGTTCTCTGACATGGCATTTTTTAAAATTCACAATATAAAGAAGTGACTAAAGTGCTTATTGAATTTTTTATTTCTCTAACATATTTTCAAGCTTATTAAAGATGATGATATTGACACATCATGACATTACATGTTGAATGAAGGCACAATGTATTTACTACTCATTAGCTTGTTGGAATGTTTCTTTTGTCCCTATGGCTACCTAAGTATGACATGGCTGATTTACTTTTAAGGTAAATGAGACAATATTAAGCATCCTAAAGATCTATCTAAGGGTCTATGAAGCTAATTTGAAACCTATCTAGCATTGTTGATTTGTTGCATCAATGAATATATTTTATACTTAAATTTTTGACCATTTTATCCATAAAGCCCACAAAAGTTTCTTTAATGGTGAATACATGGGTGAATAAATCCAATTAAATTAAATTATTTTACAATTTTGAAAATACAAGGTAAAATCTAAGTGAATACAAATATTATGTAGGCTTGCAGGTTATATTTGAATACACCTATTTTGATCTTTTGTTGTCCAAAGTGGTGTTCAAATTTAGTCACATCATTGGAACTAAATTTTGTGGAAGCATAATGACCCTATTTTAAAGTGAGGCACAACTATGTGGTCAACTCCAAATTATACACAAAAATAGATTCTAAGCCCTTTATTGTTACCATTAATGTCGAGATGAAGCAAGTTAGCAAAGAAAGATTTAGTAGATATTTTCAACAAAAAAAGGGTATTTAATTTTTCAAATCAAATTGAAGAAGGGATGTACATGGCAAAAACAAGTTGAATCTAGGTTTCTTTATACTACTAGATCTTCCTTTTCTTCTCTTTTTGTTAGGGTTCTAAAACTTTTTGGATTTTGTACTAGGTAGGCAATAGTGAATGTACTTGAGTTTTGCAAATTTTTGAGTCATATTTTAATGGATTATAGATTTCACATTTAAAAGAATTAATGAAAATCTCCCCATTTGTAGTCTCCTACAATATTCTTTCTATATTGTATGAATTCTTTTGTTCAGGCTAGTTAAATTCATCTTTATGATTTCCTCATGAATGTGCAATGCACAATTTAGTTTTTTTTCAAGGAGATAATTAAAATAATTATTGTGGGTTGCAATACTTATTTAATAAGTGCAATGACTTAATCTGAAGTATGATATGTGGTGTATCTATTTGGAATGTTTGAGTAATGCTTGGGTATTTAGGGTTATAAGTAAAATTATATTTATGGTTCATCAAGCATCTAATTTAGATCCCAATTGATTTAGAAACTAATCATAATCTTGTTAGTTTCAGTAACCATCAATTTTTTAAAACCAATTTTCATTACTATAGATAGATTCAGGCTTTGAGTAGGTTTTGCTTCTCTGATATACATGCATAAAGTGAAATTTCAGAGTAGATATGATTCTAAGGTATATCAATCACATGTTTAGATTTTTCATATTGAGAAATATATGTTAATAAGAATATTCATTGTTATTTGTTGAAATATCTCCCAATATTACATAGATTGACCGACTTATATTTTGTAGAGCCCAAAATGAAGGATATAATCATTATTTCTAAGGGGTTATTGAATAATTTGTTACTGACATGAGGAAGTTAACTATAGGTGAAAGGTAATCCTTAAATATTTGCATGTGAAATTTAAGTAGATTTATATTAAGGTGTTCTTGTATATTTGTTCATATTTTTTAATTATATCTAGTAGGTTCATGTGGCTAAAGGGTTTTAATTTTTTGAGTGAGTCCATGTGTTACTTGTGTACTCATTCTGAATCCAAGTTCTTATTCCCATAAAAGGTTGGCAAGTCTCAAGGCTCTAGTCTAGATTGAAAGTTAGATGTGTGATAAAATTTTGATACATAAATATACACTATTTGGTATCTTGAAGACTTAGAAATAAATATGTATGGGAGAAGGTTGTTATAGAAAGGGAATCCTAACCAAGCTCCAAATGTTGGTGGCCAACATTCACAAAAAAATAATAATAAAATTAAGTCATCTTCTAATGTTCTTTATTACTCTTTTGTAATGAATACATATATTTCAAATGATTAAAAATATATTTTTATTCCTTTAATGATAGGTCATAAAGTTTATTCATCTAGTGAAGCATGCAATAGAGCCTATAAATATTATTTTGAAACCCCTAAGAAATATGGGTATTACTACTATAATGTGGACGTTGACCAAGAATATTATGATGAGAGTGAGGATATAAAAGTTACCTCCCACAGTGAACCACCAAAAGGTTTATTTAGTGACCAAGATAGCCAATATGAGAAGGTCAAGGAATTTAATAGTAGGCTTGAATAGATGGAAAAGGAGTTTCAAGCTAAGCTAGATGAGGAAACCCAGAAAGAATAGCTAAGGAAAGAAAAGTAAACTAAGGTAAAACTAGAGAAAGAAAATTTATTTAGAATGATATTAATAATCAAAACTATATAAAATGTAAGATATGAAATCCCTAAAATAAATGGTATACCATCTATAGACAAAAGAAAGGCTAATTTTATAGAAACTAGTCTAACTTTAACTTCAAAGATGAAAGAAAGAGAACTCATCGATGATAAACTTAGGGGGGAAGTTGAAGAATGAGAGGTTGAATATACTAGGTAAGTAATGTGATAAGGAAGGATAAATTTCTTAAGAGGATGCAAGACTTATAGAAAAAAAGAGATGATAAATCTTCTCAACTAGGGAATACCTCTAATTATGACCCATAAACAACACCAATCCTATTATAATTGATTTACTTACTAGTCATGATAGTTTAAATCCTATGATGACATCCTAACATAAATATCTCACTCCTTGTATTATAAATATCCTTGAGAGTGCCAACTATCAATACATGTAAAATTCCCCTTCCACAAAGACCACAACCAAAAATTCCCCAATAAGACTAACTAAATCAACAAATATTGCAACAACAAAAATAGTACCAACTATTATTTCTACGGCTTCCATTTCTTCCATGACTGGTTTTCTATTAGAGGGAAATGCGTTACCCCATAATTCCAAGGCTAATTACAAGGAGTTTTAACATTTTCTTGACTCAGGTGAGAAAGTGTCAAGATTGTAGAATGGATTCAATAGAGAGGTGCTACTCCATGAGTGGAAGATCATTTTGGTTATTCTCATCAAATTCATCGCTCTAGATGGTAGATTTAAGTGCTTCCACTCCCATTTGTTTTCTAAGATGCATCATTTTCATACAAGGCCGAGTTTCAACTTTTCTTTTGAGATTTATTCCTCATTGTCTCAATATGTGTCCAAGGCCAAGGATAAGGAAGGGCTTCCCCTTCAGCAGAGTCTTATCCTATATTTATATAATTATCATTGTATCCTTAACCATCAAGAGGGACCTTCCCCTTCCCTCTCAATTGAGATAAATATCCCCATATTTCCTCTTTGCAGAGCTAAGCATAAAGCTCTAGACCTAGAGCCACCCAAGGACAACTTGGTTAACCTATTTGAGGAGTCATCTTCCACCTAGTCTACAAATTTAGTCTGGTCACTTGCTAATTCCTTTACTAACTTCCCTTATTACTCCATTGCTAACCCTTCACCCAAAGCCCGTATTTTCTACCCTAGAAACCCCGACATTCCCAAATTTCCTTTCCCCTCCAATTTTTCCCATACCCCTTCTAGCTCATTTTATCTAGAGTCCTTAGGTAGGAAAAAAGATGATTTATGTATTTTTTACAATAGATAAAATGAAGTGTGAAAATGTTTCATTTTATAGCTCCAGATTGATCGAAGAAAAATTAACAAGTTAGAGGTTGTTGTAGAAGTTGAAAGGAAATATTTCGAATAGAGAAAGGGGAAAGGTGATGATAATTTATGGGAGTTTGCTAATATTTTTGGTCAAAAGAATAATATTTGGGATATTATTGAGGACCAAAGAAATGAGATGAAGAGCTAGATTCCCTCGAGGGAGGCAAAAATGGAGATGATTAACGCCCTAGCCAATATGAAGGATAATCGGTCCTATATTAACAAATAAATTTTTGATTTGACCGACTATAATTTAAGGATATTCTGGAGAAGACCAACATCTCTATTAGTTCTATCGAGGTTGAGTTGGGTGAAAGGAAGTTGAATAGGAAAAAGAGAGAGGATGGTCTGTAGGTGATGTTGAAGGAGTTAGTTCCTCGAGATATTGTTTCTTCTAAAATCCCTAAATGTATCTCTTTCCTTGAGAAGCTAAAATAGATCAATGAGGATTGGAAAGGGATCCCTCCTCCTACCAAGTAGTTGTGGTAGTTGGCCTTCTTTTTTGGTCTACTAGTTTTTTGTGCGGTCTGCTAGTTTGGATTACTAGTTCCATTTCCTAGTTTATTTTATTTTTTTTGGTTATCTTTCTATTTTAGTTAGTTAGTTAGTTGCTTGAATTCACTGCTGGTGAATTCTTTTTTGTTTGTCTTGTTAAAGACTTGATGTTAATTTGATGTTGGATTTGGGCCCTCTCCCGCTTTATCTAATCATAACTATTATTACAAAAATTTATGAACCTATAAGCTCAACAAAATATTCCTCTAGTTAGCCCTCAAAACCTAAATATCCTTATAGCCCCACCACCATTATCTCCTCAACATCCCTATTACTTAATGAAGCTAATGTGCTTCCAAATTTTGCTAACCAAAATGCTTAGGTTACTCCACATCAAAGGGTGAATCCATTCGCAAGACCATAAATCCATAAGGATAGATATAGGAAACTAAATTTTACTGGTATTCGAGGTTACCCCAATCCAATGAAAAACAACACTAAATTTGAATTAGTGAAGTTCTTAGGAAATGGTTTCTTTTTAGTAAAAACCATATAAAAATATTCTTGAATTTTATGGATAATTATGAGGTTGAGCATGAGGATGTCCTAATGAAATTATTCATGCAATCATTAGTAGATGATACCAGTGATTTTTATCTAGTAGTCTTCCTAATGAACACCTTGATAATTAGCATGATTTTCAAAGGGTATTTACGAAGAAATATGGAGACCATATTGACCCTAGGTTCAAGTTGGTAGAGATTAAGTTACAATTTAAAAAAATTAGAATGAAATGATCTTATTTCTATTTTACTTCAATACAAGGTTTGTCAAGGTTTTGAAAACAATACCCCAACATTTAAAACTAAATGATTCAATGAGTTTGATATTTTACACGAAGGCATTTGATCCTAAGTTTGGATATGAGATATCATCTAGAGAACTTGTGAATCTTATGGATGATTTAAAAGAAACACTAAAATTTGAAAATAATAGAAAATATATTGGTAATATTGGGAAAAGAGAGGACCAAAATTCTACATATCCCAAGGCACACCAAAACAAGAAACCTAAAGAAGATGATAGTCTTGAAAAAATCATGAGTGCAGTAAATAGCCTTATTTACAAAGTTTCTAAGAATGAGAAGGGACTATCTAATGATAGAAAAGGATATCAAATGAAAATGAAGCTACATGCCATGCCATATCATAAAAATTATAAGGATGGAAAACTAATTTAGGAAAATTAAAAAGGTTAAAACACAAGAGATACCATAGACCCTTTGAAAACACTAGGTGCTCATGTAGTAGAAAATAGGCCATGGTGTGTTTCTTGTAACATGCCTCATTACCATCATTAATGTTTTGTTTCTCACTCAATATTTAATTCTTAAGAAGTGCATGAATGAAATGATGAAAATTACTAGAATGAGTAGACAACTAATATGTTCTCTATTAAATCCTATGATATTGCAGAATAAAATTCCTCTAAGGATGAGGGAAGTGAATATAATGTGGAAGATAAAACAGTTAAGAAATAGTTACATCACAAGAATTTTTTTAAAATTTAGAAGGTGAGGTGTGTGCAAGAATAAATATTATGCATTCTATTGATTAGGATGTTAGGTTGAGAAGGCCAAATGAAGAGGAGATTATATTTCTCACAATAGTTGATGTTAGTCAAGCCAAAATTAATTATAATTTGAGAAATAGGGTGTTTGGTTTAGACCAAGATAAATATATTACTTGGTTTGTAAAAGATCTAGTGGTTACTCAAAAGACTCCCTAGGTTTATGTATAATGAAAAATATGGATCAGGTCCTAGAACAATGGTTTGCACATAAAAGAGACCCCAAAGCCAATATTTTACACATACATGAAATTATATTGATATGGAAAGTAAATGTATATGACTAATGTTGAAATGAACAAATAAAGGTACTTACCTCCAAAAAAGAATTGGTTGAAAACCCTATCAAAAAGTCTCAGAAACTGTTGATTTCCATGTTGATGAACTGAAACTGCAAGATCTACAAAACCTAGAAATATTTTTCAATTATGAGGGAGGTCATCCTTGACCCTGATAAAAGGTCAAAGACTACCTCAAGATTTTGAAGGTTGACTTTGACTTTGTTTGTGGATCTCAAAAGTTTGACGAAAAGGGAATCCAGATCTGCACTTTAATTCATCATCCCACACCTGTACCTACAGGAAAAATAGTTTTGTTTGTTGGGGGGGAGGGGTTTGGCTTAGTCAAACCCCAATTTAGGAATTAACCTTGAAATTGAATTGAAATTGCAGAGATAAACAAAGTAAATGAAACAATTCACCTTGTTTATGTTGAAAACCCTTATGGAGGATTCGAATCCTTGAATCCACAAGCGTGGATGCTCCAAATGAATGTAGAATTGAATGTAGGATGTATCAAATAAATTGTCTTTAGATCAACACCAATCTTGAATAGATCTTGAATTGGGAAGAGGCTTGAATGGAAATGAAGGAATCTTCAACAAGAGGGCTCCATAGAGCTTGAATCCTTCAATGGCTACTAATGGATCTCCTTGATGAATTGGATCTTGAATGCTTGAAGGCTTGAATGCTTGAATTCTTGATCTTCTTTCTTGAGAGGGCTTGAGAGCTTGTGAGATGAGATGGGATGGAGAAAATGAGAGAGGAAGACTCCCTTTTATAGTGATCTAGGGCACAAGAGGGGCCTCGTAGAAAATAATAATTAAGGGCCCATGGCAAAAAAATCTAGAGAGGTGCACATGGAGAGGAAATTAAATAAAAGTCTTGACACAAAACTCTAGAAGGGGACCACCCTTAATATATAAATAAATAATTAATTATTTAAGAGCCTTGTCACAAAATTCAAGGTAAGGCCAACCCCAAAGTTAATTTGAGCATTAGGCACAAAACTTGAGAAATGATAATCTCCAAAAATAAATTAGTAATCCTATACAAATATCGAGAAAGGTCCACCTCAAATATTAATTTGAGAATTTGACACTTAATCCGATAAATAGTGGCCCCAAAGAGGGAAAAGACAAGATTTTGACAAAGCCCCAAAATTGGAAGCTAACACTGAGGATCCCAGAACCTAGGGTCAAGGACAAGGTCAAACTTGACCTAGGTTATTGTCAAGGTCATCCTTGACCTAGGTCAGGGTCGAGGTCAACCTTGACCCTGAGGTCAAGAATCCCAGGTTCTCAATTTAGGATGGAAGAATTATGCTAGGAAGAAGTGGAGAATGGGGCAGAACAGGGGAAAAATCTAGATCCAAGTCGAGTACCCATTCAAGGTGTTCAACATGACCCCAAACCACTTACTCAAAGGGCTAAAAGTTCTTAACATGGAAGTGCTTCCATTTTAAGATGATACTTTAAGGCCCCACTTTAGTGAGAGTATAGACTCCATGCAAACTCTTGGTAAAGGAGATCACAAAGAAAAAGATAATCTTATTGGAATCAAAGGGAAAAAGGAATCCTCAAGCCCCTAGGGACTCAAGTCTTTGTCAACTCCAAGATTGCAATAAGAGAGACATCACTAGAGAAAAGAGAGAAAAGGAGAGAGAGGAGTGGCTAGCTCACCCAGTAAGATGTGTATATCTCACTGTGAACCAAAAAAGGATAGGATAGCCTACCAAGAAAATACTTGATAGTCACCCCATAATGTTGTGTGCCTTCTGGCGGCTTTGTGCATGTATGTAATGCATCTTCTGATAGCTTTTATAAAGTACCCATGGATCCACCTTCTTATATCACCATGGAATATAAAATGCGTGTCTCCTCAGGATTTAGAAACTTATGTGTGTTACCTTTGGAAGATTTAGCATATTTTAAATTGGATATGTGTGTCCCTTTAGGATTTAGCAACTTATGTGCGTTACCTTCCAAGATTTAGCATATTGAAAATTGAAAAATGCATGTCTCCTCAGGATTTAGCAACTTATGTGTGTTACCTTCTAAGATTTAACATGCTGCAAAACAAAAGGTTAGAAAAAAAATACATAATATAGAATTAGGGAGGCCGTATATATGCCCCCCTCCTTAAGATGGAAAAAAACATACTATTTTGACATGTTAAGGAAAGAAAAGAACAAGGATAAAGCATTCTTCAACATCAAGACAATATCCACAAACAACACCCAATCTAAGCTGAGAAGGTCATAGCTCCTATGAGGCCATGGAAGGGATAAATGCAAAGAGATATCATGCAAGAAGTGAAAAAGTAACCCTTGTGAGGGATAGCACACTGTTCAGCTTCCAAGGTGAGAGATTTATCAACCATGGAAACCCAATGTCAAACAATGAAATAGGTTGTGATTAAGAAAAAATATCCTCAATGCAAATAAAAATTTTCATGTATGATTAGATATCACATAATAGATAGATATTGCTTAACTAAGGAAAGAGGTGAATCCTGGAAAGACATAAAAGAAGGAGATGACATCCTTGCCCCCCAAGTGTAGGAACAAAGATGGAAGAGGACCTATTATATCGCTGGCAACACTATGCAAGACAACGAGACCCCAAGTATTAGGCTAACATTGTTTACATAATGTGGAGCTCCATAATAGGAACATAAATGTTATTTAGAGAAAATAGGGTTGAAATACAACTCATTATTACATGATATATAAATAACCTTACTATTAATGAGCCACCTAATCTTATTATGTAAAGCTTGACATTCATTAGTAGAGTGATCATGAAATCTATGATATAAACAAAAAGGAAGAGTCTTCAAGTATGGACTATGTTTCTTTTTGTGTTTAGGTCCAGTAATCATCTTAGAATGAAGGATTTTAGGAAAAAGAACTTCTTGGTCAAATTCCTTCATAGTTTCATCATGTTTTGAAGTGTTATTTGAGATGTTGTTAACATTGATTCATTGTTGAGGATTAAATCCCAATCCATAAGAATGCTCGTGACCCCCACTCTGTAAGGGCATTTGAATTCCCTATTTGTGCTTACCACATCCTTGACTATTGAATCCTTGTTTAACTTGGAAGTGATAACTAGGACCATAACAATAAACCGTATCAGAAGGTGTCAATGGAACTTTAGTAGTCACTATTTCATCATTAGTAGGCTTGATAGATTCATTGTGGGTAGAAGTAGTGACAAAGTTATTATGAAGGGCTTTAGAAGTAGAAGTAAAAACTTGTTGTTCAAATTCTCTTTGTTGCTTCATAAAATTAAGATCATTAACCTTATACTCTCCAATAAAGGTAGGAGTAAAATCTAAGGTTCCCCAATCATCGTCAAGAAGAGCATTAGAAGTATAAGGATTACTATTAGAAGTAGGAGTAGTGTGGGTTTGAATATTCAGACAAGGATTTGGTGCATCATCCGCATGAAGTGTATACATCTTTTTATTATGTATAAACTTGACTTTACGGTGAAGGGTGGAAGGAATAGCATGCATCTCATGCAACCAAGGTCTACCCAAAATAAGGTTATACTTGAGAGGTCTAGGCATAACATGAATAGGAGTATTCAGGATGACCGGTCCTACTTTGATAGGTAAAGTAATGATTCCTAAAGTGTTCTTAGAAATGTTATCAAAGCCATGTATAGGAACATTTTCGGGTTGAATAGTTGAAAGATTGGCTTTAATCACTTTGAGCATGTCCATGCTACAAAAATTAAGCCTAGATCCGTTATCAATAAAGGTCCTATGAATGATACTCTTATTGATAGAAACAACAACCATAAGAGCATCATATTGATTATGAGCTTCTTTAAAAGGTAAATCCTTTTGAGTAAATACAATGTCAGGAGGACCTGAAGTAGCATGCATGCATTGTAAGAAGTTATTGATGTTCTCTTGATTAGGAGGTGGAGTAGGAAGAGTTGCTAGAGCTTTTTGCAAGGCTTCATAGTAGGTAGGTGAAGTTTGAAGAAGCTCCCATAAAGAAATATTGGCAGGGGTATTTTGCAATTGGTTTATCAAATTATACTCCTTGCTAGGAAGATGGGGTGGAGGAGGATGAATGGGTTGAGAAGGTGGTAAAGAAGTAGATACCACCTACAATAAGTGTGAGCTATATAGAATCTTGATCATTGCAAGACTCCAAAGGTTTACCTTTGATAGTAATGCGATGACAACCTTTGACAATCAAAAAGGGTTTCAAAAAAACCATATTAGTTGTCTCAATACTACAAATAGATTCACAATAAGGAAGCAAAGATGACATCCTAGGATGAGATGAGGTAAGACCATGATTCTCCATAAGATCATCACTAAAAGGGAGAGAATTAATGGAATTTATCTCATTCTCCACTAATGCCTCATCACTA
This sequence comes from Chamaecyparis obtusa, assembly GCA_027943335.1. Classification (NCBI taxonomy): domain Eukaryota; kingdom Viridiplantae; phylum Streptophyta; class Pinopsida; order Cupressales; family Cupressaceae; genus Chamaecyparis; species Chamaecyparis obtusa. The sequence continues at coordinate 252,201 of BSBK01002578.1, read as the reverse complement.
GAAGGAATCCCAAATGGAGGTAAAGCATCTATAATGTCATCTTCTTTCACTAAAATGTCTACATGTGTTTTAGAAAAAGAGTTATCATCATGTATGAATATGTCACCCTTTTGTATCAAAGCATCTTCATGAGGAGGGGATAAGTCAATGTCTTTATCCAAGGGATCATTCACAATGGTTTCATGAGGAAGAGAGTAATCAACATCCAAATCCAAAGGTTTATCCCAAATAGGAGGATGATCATCCCTATCAATAAGGCATTTGAAAACACTTGAAAATAACTTGTGCCACATGATAACAAATAAAGAAATGCATAGAAAATAGATCTAGATATATCCAAATGCATTCAAATGAAAACTTATAAGCATGAAAAGGAAATAAAAAACAATAAACACAATAGGGAATCAAATTCCAAAAAAGAAAGAGTATTCATAAAATGGGTTCACCAAAATGTATAATGAAGGTGAACACACAAGATAATACAAAGGGAAATCTAACACAATATGACATATAATTCCTCAAAAGATAGGGGGTAAGCTTGTCGGGTTCACCAAAATGTATAATTAAGGTGAACACACAAGAGAATACAAAGGAAGATATAACACAATAGAGCACCCAAATCCACAAAATAAAGGAAGGTAAGCATGTTGGGCTCACCAAAATGTATAATGAAAAATATGGATCGGGTCCTAAAACAATGGTTTGCACATAAAAGAGGCCCCAAAGCCAATATTTTACACATACATGAAATTATATTGATATGGAAAGTAAATATAGATGACTAATGTTGAAATGAAGAGATAAAGGTACTTACCTCCAAAAATGAATTTGTTGAAAACCCTATCGAACAGTCTCAAAAACTATTGATTTCCACGAATTAAAACCAAAACTGCAAGATCTACAAAACCTAGAAATCTTTTTCAATTATGAGGGAGGTCGTCCTTGAAATTGATAAAAGTTCAAAGACTACCTCAAGATTTTGAAGGTCGACTTTGACTTTGTTCGTTGATCTTGGAAGTTTGGCAAAAAGGGTATCTAGATCTACACTTTAATTCATCGTCCTGCACCTGTACCTACAAGAAAAATGGCTTTGTTTGTTGGGGGGAGGTGTTTTCCTTAGTCAAACCCCAATTTAGGAATTAACCTTGAAATTGAATTGAAATTTTAGAGATAAACAAAGTAAATGAAACAATTCACCTTGCTTATGTTGAAAACCCTTGTGGAGGATTCGAATCCTTGAATCCAAGAGCATGGATGCTCCAAATGAATGTAGAATTGAATGTAGTGTGTCTCAAATCAATTTTCTTTAGATCTTCAACACCAATCTTGAATGGATCTTGAATGATTGAAGGCTTGAATGCTTGATATTCTTTCTTGAGAGTGCTTGAGAGATTGTGAGATCAGATGGGATGGAGAAAATGAGAGAGGAAGGCTCCCTTTTATAGTGATCTAGGGCACAAGAGGGGCCTCATAGAAAATAATAATTAAGGGCCCATGGCACAAAACTCTAGAGAGGTGCACATGAAGAGGAAATCAAATTAAAGTCTTGACACAAAACTCTAGAAGGGGACCACCCTTAATATAGAAATAAATAAATAATTATTTAAGAGCCTTGTCACAAAATTTGAGGTAAGGCCAACCCCAAAGTTAATTTGAGCATTAGGCACAAAACTCGAGAAAGGATAATCTCCGATAATAAATTAGGAATCCTATACAAATATCGAGAAAGGTCCACCTCAAATATTAATTTAACAATTTGACACTTAATCTGAGAAATAGTGGCCCCAAAGAGGGAAAAGACAAGATTTTGATGAAGCCCCAAAATCGGAAGCTAACCTCGAGGATCCTAGACCCTAGGGTCAAGGATGAGGTCAACCTTGACCTAGGTCAGGGTTGAGGTCATCCTTGACCTAGGTCAGGGTTGAGGTCATCCTTGACCTAGGTCAGGGTCAAGGTTTACCTTGACCCTGAGGTCAAGAATCCCAGGTTCTCAATTCAGGATGGAAGAATTATGCCAGGAAGAAGTGGAGAATGGGGCAGAATAGGGGAAAAATCTAGATCCAACTTGAGTACCCATTCAAGGCATTCAACATGACCCAAAACCACTTACTCGGAGGGCTAAATGTTCTTAACATGGAAGTTCTTCCATTTTAAGATGATACAGTTTCTACTAAAACTAAAATAAAAAGGTAGATTGCCTAAAAGGAAGAAGATACAATTTGAAGTATCAAATAAGGATTCAAAAGAAAATGTTGGACATAAAGAAGAAAAGGTAAATATATCTATTAAGGTATATCTTTATAGAAAGAAAGACAAATCTACCTAAATTCATGAGAGTAAAAATAGCCCACAAAGTGTGTCAATTATCCCAACTTTTGATATAGTTCACACTTTGTCCCAAATGAACTTTTGAATCCCTCTAATGGAAATGATTAAGATAAAAATGTTGGAAATTTGACTATTCTATTGTATATTATTATGATTTAGTGTTGTCATCATGGAAACAAAGTCATATAGAGTTTTGGATTCAGTGCACTTACTTATAAGATCAGAATGTGGCTATGTATGGAAGACTGGACTGTCAGTGAAACACTAGAGGAACAGAGAATCAACGCACACACGTATGACAAAGTTATGGTATGTTCCCTTGAATATAAGCTTATAACTATGTAATCATGCTAAGTCTAAGAGCGCATGATCATATGAGATAGCATGAAGAAATTACAGCCAGTTGAAGTAATACAGATAGTGAGCGGCAGAACAAAATAGAGCATGGAGCTGACTGTCGATATTTTGGTTAGCATGTATAATATTATTTTTTAAAGGCTATGTGGCTATTTTATTTATGTTATAGACATGTTAATAACATTATATGTAAACATGCTTGAGCCAATTCATTTGTAAGCGTTGTATGTAATAGGCTATGGACTGACCTATTGAATAGTTTTGTTTGCACATATAAATAAGACATGCACCTTTGTATTTGAGTGTGGCATGATATATAGAGTTGAAAAAAGAAAAATAGAAGTATGCAAAGAGTAGTTAGTATGATATAGTTCTTTACAAGAGGTTAAGGCATCAATACACAAAAGGAACTGATCAGACAAGAAGTGTCACAACAACAATTCACCAAGATCGAGATATAGTGTGTATCTATTAAACAGAAGGTTGCAACCTTCACCCATTTGAGTAGTGTTCTCTTGGATAGTATGTCCTCACCCCTAATAGGGTTAATTATAAAATACTTCTAACAAGGTCTGACCCATGACCAGGTCACTGTACTAAATAAATTGTAAAGATCAACTCCTAACAGGGTTGCAAGATCTTCTAACATGGATCATAATACACTAGTGCAGTTCTTAGTGGGTATCAATTCCCACTGGGTTTTTTACCTATTCGGGTTTCCCCATAATCATATCTTGTGTTATGTGTTGATTACTTTACATGATTTAATATCTAGTTCACCAATTAAGTTATTGAGTTAAGTTTCAAGTATCGTAAAGTAATTATATAGAATATTGATTCACCCCTCCCTCTCAATGTTCCTATTCCTAACAATTGGTATCAAAGATTTGGTCCTCTGAAGAGAAGTTTAACCACTTGAGGAGATCATGGATACATGGGAAGTGAAACATCTAAAGAAGAATCTTAAAGCAACTCTTGAAGACCTTGACAGATCTGAAAAAGAGATTGAAGAACTAAAACTAAAAGTTAGTGGTTTTCAAGTATTCATCAAGAAATTAAAAAAAGATTTGAAATATTTTTCTACAAGTGATTTAGGGATAATAGTCAAAAATCTGGATGAGGAAAACACATCTCTATAGGATCAGATTGAAGAGTTGGACGAAAATATATGTAACAATCAAGAAGCCTATGAAGAATAATTCAAAGAAAATAATCAGTTGGATGAAGAACTAAGACAAGAAAACATGAAAATCTTGGAGTTAGAGAACATTAAAAAGTAGATGGAATTTGAATTGACTGAACCAAAGAATCATATTGACAAATTACACACAAGAAAGGATCTAATAGAGTCACGGTTATATGCATAGAAGATTAAAGGAGATACCAGCAGTATTGGATTCAATGAAGCACAAAATTAGATTAATAACACGCAAGGAAGATTCAAAGCACCAGAAGGATCTACAAAAGCTAAGAAGATTGAGGATCATGTTGAAGCTAAAGCAGAACCATCTAAGGATAAGCGCAAGCCAGTAAACAAAACTTGTTATGCCTATAACAAGCATGGTCATATTGCAAGAGATTGTAAAGAGCTAAGACCTTTCAATAGCTATTGTTATTCATGCAATAAGTTTGGTCATAGAGCTATGAATTGTAGATCAAATCAAAGAAATTAGACTCAGAATAATTAGAGAAATCATCCTCAGCAGAATGTTAGAAGTCCTCATAACATTACATGTCAGATATGTAGTTATAATGGTCACACAGCTAGACAGTGCAGTTTGGTAACCCACATAAATGAGCCAAGAAATATTAGGCCTCCCATTATTTTTCACTCATGTAAAAAGGATGGACACATCTCAAATTTTTGCAGATCAAGAGCACAAAGACATGAGAGCCCTAAAAAGTCTAAAGGATCAATATTAGATGAAGTAGGAGAAGTCAAGTTTGTGCAAGCTACAGAAGATGTGAGCAAGACTTGGATGAAAGTAAAGAAAGATAATGTTGATGAGTATGTATTAGATGCATTAGTAATGGATGCACCCTCTACTTTTGGATGAATGACCCTCATGGTCATAAGGGGAGCTAGATTAGCTCTAGACCCCTACATGGCTAGTATACTCACCCTCTAAGTATGCACCTTTGGTTATAACTATTTGGAGACTAGTTGATACAATATGCAAGAGGGAACTTCCTAATTGATAATAGAGATGAAGAACGGAATTCTCTATTGCATTCTATGTTTATGCGGCAAGCATTAATGGTGGAAAGTTGTTTTAAAGTCACCAAAAATCCATTATTCACACACTTTCATTTGAATTCAAGACTTTGGAGATCACAGGTGATCAAAGTTGTTTGTGTTGAAGGATTGCAGTTGATTTCATCAAGAAAAGGAAGTAATTTTTTTTGTGAAGCCCTAGTTCGGATGCGGTGGTGTAGAAACCCTTGGAAACCTATTTGAAGCAATTAACCAAGTTATGGCTACTCCAATTGTTTTTGATGTTGCTAAGAGGAAGAGATATATCTTTAAGAAGCATCCCTTCAAGTCAGTCCTAGATGACCTAGAAGGAGCATTTGATAGGACCCCAATGGGAGTTATGCACGTAGAGGACATACGTGCTTATATTTATTGCAAGAAGGAACTAGTTGGTTTAGATAGAAACAGGTCACACTTAGAGACAATGATGAAACCTGACAAGACATTCCTGGATGAGTTCACGCACTTGGAATACAACCCTATCATAGAGTATGTGACTGCATATGAGTTTTATGAATCTGAATGGATTAAGATTCTTTTGAGCATAATTCATGATGACTTGTTCTGGATTGGTGAAGTCTCTATTAGAATAACTACTGATCTCATTTACAAGATAACCAAACCTCCTAAGATAGGCACCATTCTTCCTATTAGCAAGGATGTTAGGAAACTGGTAGAGCAATCTTGTAAGTCTCACAGTGATAAGCGTGGGATGACAATTGAGCCTATAGAAGAGAAAGATATAAAACTGATGTCTATGATACTTGGATATAGGTTCCAACATGCAAATAGGGTAAATTGTGCGTCCACAGCCACTATCTTAGCAGCCATCAGAATTATGAAGGAAAATGGTGAATTCAACTTGTGTGAGATCTTGCACGCATAGTTGATGGATAACATTAGAGATATCAAGCATAAGAGTAAAGTGTTCAAATTTGGATCACTTATTATCTACATGTATTTCCATATTGTTGGTAAAGTATTAGATCTTTACCTGGACATGAGCATACCTACAATGCCATAGATTTCATTCAAGGAATCATCAGAGAGTACCTTGAAAGATTACATGGAATTGGAGATCAAGAAATTCTAGATAAAGATGCAGAGAAGGTATAGAATACCTAAAAGTATTGTAGAGAAGTTTAAGGATAGTATATGCTTCATGGTGAAGACAAATATAACTTGCATGGAAGCTATAGATCCTAGAACTAAGTGGATTCATCCACTTAGTTATGAAGTGGAGGAACATATTCTAGAAGTATATACACAAGTCCTCCTATCAGTGCCGAAGGATCCCAATGAGTCAAGATGGGGTACCTATGAGGAGAAGACAAGACAAGTAGATGCAGTCTTGAAGAGTGCTGCAACCAAGAGTAAAGATTCTAAGATCACCTCTGAGATACTAAAGATTCATGGTGTCACTCAAGATGACCTAGATAAGGCAAGGGAAGCCAAGATTGCAATGCAACTTGAAAGCACACCCTCTTCTGAAGCTAAAATAGAGAAGACTGATGAACCTAAGGGGAAGAAGATAAAAATGGAAGACAACACTCTCGTGTCCGCACCTACTATTGATCTGGAGTCCACTCATGCATCTCCTAAGCCAAGTATGATGCCTAAGAGGAAGAAGCAAATAGTCACAATCCATCCATCTTCAAGATCCACAAGAAGCCAAGGTAGAAATATTCAACCACCTCCTGAGGTAGGATTCCTACTGAATCTAGAAGTGTTGAGAACAAGAGTGGTGGATGAAGGAAGGATTGATCAAATAACTAAGTTTTATGATAGATATCATGAGATAGACAAATATGAGATCCATAATATGATAATCATACATATGATTAAGTTCAAGAAGATAGTCTTGAAACTTAAGACAATAGTTCTTGACCAAGTATGGAAAATACTTGATTCATTGAAAAGACAAGAAATAGAAGAAGGCTTCAGAATAAGAGAAAAGAATTTAGATGATAACCTTCTAGTATGTTCAGTTGAAGAGAAAACACTATTTTTGGAATTGGTGAAGCCTCACCTTAGAACCAAGCTAAGAACCTTGCAGATCATGAATAAGGAATATGAGTTGATTGCAAAGGAAACTGAAAAAGCATTTGGGATAGTATTTTTGGAACAATGCATGCATCCATCATCTATGCCTACAACCCAAGCTCCATCTAAGGATGAAAAAGCATCAGAGGCCCCTAATACACTTATAATAGGTCCACATGATTCAACACCCACAGTGACAGAGTCTAGTGAAGAAAAAGAGTATGCGCCCATGCCAAAAATAAAAGATGACACAATTATGATTGATAATGTAAAAATATCAATGGTGGACACTGAGAAAGACCTTGACAAGTTTGAGGAAGCCTTTGTAAGTATTGAAGAGGCTGAAATTTTATGTGGTGCTAATTCACCTATGTAGCAGGAAGAAGTGTGGATTGAAGATATAACTGGACAAGAAGAAGAATATGGAGAAGTTGACTTATGCACTATGCACCCATCTCTAGATAGTAGATACACTGAAGAGGTTTGGCAGAATGAAATTGAAAACCTTCAAATTACTTACCTAGATGTATTCACTATGTAAGTACTATTAGATTCATTTTTTAGCACCTTTGTCATTAATGTCAAAGGGGGAGTAGAGTATATAGTAAAAGGGAGAATATGGAGTTGTGTATATGATGTCAAAAGGGAGATGTAAGATAGAATATATGTTAGAAAGTTTTGTGTAAGATATCGTTAGTAACTTCACCATATTCCTTTGTTTCCATTAATGACAAAGGTGGAGATTTTTGGAAAGTTGAATATACTATTTTATATGATTATGATTTAGTGTTTTCATTATGGAAAAAAATTCATATATAGTTTTGGAGTCAGCACACTTACTCATAAGATCAAAATGTGGCTAAGTATGGAAGACTGGACAATCAGTGAAACACCAGAGGAACAAAGCATCAACGCACGTGCGTATGAGAAAATTATGGTATGTTCCTTTTAAGATAATCTTATAAGTATGTAATCATGCTAAGTCTAAGAGTGCAAGATCAGATGAGATAACATGAAGAATTTACAGCCAGTTGAAGTAACATAGACAGTGAGCGGTAGAATAGAACAGAGCATGGAGCCGACTATTGGTATTTTGGTTAGTGTGTATAATATCATTTTGTAAAGGCTATGCACCTATTGTATTTATGTTATAGACATGTTAATAACATTATATGTAAACACGCTTGAGCCAATTCATTTGGAAGCATTGTATGTAATAGGCTATGGGCCAACCTAGTGAATAGTTTAGTTTGCACATATAAATATGACATGCGCCTTTGTATTTGAATGTGGCATGAGATATAGAGTTGATAGAAGTAGATCAGAAGTATGAAAAAATTATTCAGTATGATATAGTGCTTTACAAGAGGTTAAAGCATTAGAACAAAAAAGGAACTGATCAGATAAGCAGTGTCACAACAACAGTTCACCAAGATCCAAATATAGTGTGTCTATGTTAAACATGAGGTTGCATCCTTCACCCCTTTGAGTAGTGTGCTCTTGGACAGTGTGTCCTCACCCCTAACAGGGTTAATTATAAAAGACTCCTAATAGGGTCTGACCCTTGACCAGGTCACTATACTAAATACATTGTAAAGATCAACTCCTAACAGGGTTGTAAGATCTTCTAACAGGGATCATAATATACTAGTGTAGTTCTTAGTGGGCATCAATTCCCACCAGGGTTTTTACCTATTTGCGTTTAGCCATAATCATATCTTGTGTTATGTGTTGATTACTTTACATGCTTTAATATTCAGTTCACCAATTAAGTTATTGAGTTAAGTTTCAAGTATCAGAAAGTAATTATATAGAAAATTGATTCATCCCCCCCCCCCCCCCTTCTCAGTGTTCCCATTCCTAACAAGAAAAACATAGGAATTTTTTAATTTCATTATTCTATAATGTGTTGACAAAATCATCTGGTAAATCCAAAGATACAACTATTACTATTATAATTAAAGAGATAAAAACTCTTGAGTTGTATGTAGGAAATACAATAACTAAGAACCCATATCAGGTTGATCCTTTCTATCTTATGCTATTTTTCAATAACATGATGATTATAAATTGTAAGATTGAGTTAGGAGTTGCATCAAATGTTATATGATATGGTGTAATGAAATAATTAGGTATGTAGATAGATACTTCATATGATAAATATTATGCAATGAATAATATAGAGGCTCCTATTATTAAAACATTGAAGGATGTGGAAGTTAGCTTTTTGTTTTCACTCACTAAATCTATGTATAAAATGGATATCTTAGTTGAAGATAGTTTACCCCAGTATGGAATACTATTGTCTAGATAACAAGAATCAACAATTGGCGGTATTGTGCAGTTGGACCTTTCATGTGCTACAATCATAGAAAATGTTAAAAATGTCAAGTTGTTTAGAGAACCAAGGGAACCTATATTTTTTGAGTTGGTTAACCCTAACGAGATGATATGCTTATGTGATTATACTTGGGGAATTTTTATAGTTGAGAAAGTTGAGCCATTATTGAGAAGTATAGACCCAATAGTAAGTGAAGCACAAAAAGAATAAGATGGAGTATGGAAAATATTTTTATGGTACATGTTCTAAAGAGGGATTTGGTGTTGGTATATTATTTGTTTCCCAAAGTTTACAAGCCATTCAAATTTAAATTTTTACTTGCTTTTGAATTTACAAATAATAATGGTATATATGAAGCATTAAATTTGGATCTACAAGTTTCTATCAAATATAAAATTAAAATGTTAAGAGTTATTGTAGATTCAAAACTAGTTGTTTCTCATATTAGATCAAAATATGCCTCTAAGAACAAGAGACTCGAATAGCACAAACATGTAGTCTAGGAATGAGTTGATTTTTTTATGCCTTTTCAATTGATTGGGTAGGAAAGTTAAATTATATAATGGTAGATTTCCCAGGTAATGTTTCTTTGAAATATAATGATGCTACCCTACTTGGGATCTCACATGTTGAGACAAAATCAATTCCATCTATAGTGTATAACATATAAAACTAGTAGGTATTTAAAGATGAAAATGATATTCTCAGGTTCATCCAACATATAGATCAATATGAGGCACGAGATATTGAATTCAATACATTTGTGGAGGTTGTAGATAGAAAGGATGTACATTTTTTGGGAATGAAGTGGTATAGTTGAAGACAAATAGAATCCCTAAAGGATTAGATTCACTAGAAAGAGTATTTGGTGGAAGTGATACTTATGCCAAAAAACCATCCTTGACACAAAAGGGAGATTTGGAGGATGTGAAATTAGGAACCAAGACATCTCCAAAGATGGTACACATAGGGAATAAGTTGAGCCCGCATGTAAGAAAAATACTAATTGATTTTTTGATAAAGTAAAAGAATTATTTTACTCGATTATATGAAGACTTGAAGGCTTATTGTGAGGACTTGTTTCAACATGAGATTCCTTGGAAACTATATGCTAAGCCTTTAAGGAAGAAGAAAATACCAATAAACCCTACATTGGACCAAAAAAATGCAACAAGAGATGATGAAAATTAGACAAGGAAGAATTATTGAGCCTATAAAACATTCATCTTGGGTCTCTAATTTAGTACTAGTTAGAAATGAAAATGGGGATATAAGATTGTGTGTTTATTTTATAAAATTGAACATATCGTCAACAAAAGATGATTATCCTCTGCCAAACATGGAGGAAATGCTACACAAGGTTACTCTATGTGATTTGTTTTCCATGATGGATGGGTTCATAAGATACAATTAGGTGAAATTCAAGGAGTCAAAAAAGTATGAGACAACTTTTACAACTCCTTGGGGAACTTACATTTATGTGAGAATATCATTTGGGCTCACAAATGCTAGTACAACTTTTTAGAGGGTAATGAAAGTTTCATTTACACACATAATTGATATAATTATGGTTGTTTACCAAAATTACGTCACCATATATTGCAAGAAAGTTGAAGATCATTTCATACACCTTTAAAATGTTTTTATAAGATCTTTAGAATATGGTGTTTCATTAAATCCAAAGAAATGCAATTTTGTCATTATAGAGAGTAAGCTACTAGGCCATATTATTTATGAAGAGGGGGTAATAATTGATTAAGAAATGGTATTATCAATTGATAAACTTATAGTTCCTAAAATAGTGAAGGCCATACAATCTTTCTTTAGTCAAATCAACATTGTTAGAAGATCTATGTCAAATTTTATAGAAATTTTATGAAACCTACTTTCTGAATGTTGAAGAAAGGGGCCAAAATTGAATGAAACAATGAAGCATTGGAGCCTTATACAAGAATAAAAATGTACATTGAAGAGGCACATGTTTTGAAGTCTTCAAATTATAGTAAGCCTTTTAATTTTTTATCCTTTTCTTTATTTCATATAATTGCATATGTTGTTACAAAAAAATAAAGAAGGGTTTGAACAACCAATTGCTTTCTTTGGAAAAAATATTCAAGCAACTAAGTTGAAGTATAACCTCAATGAAATATAAGCCTATACTTTAGTTAAAGAAGTAAATAATTTTAGGCCATACTTGGTAGGTGTTAAGGTCATTGCATATGTGCCTAGTGGAGTTTTTAAAGATATTTTTTCTCAATCTAAAGTGACTGGTTGTAGATGCAAATGAATCAATAATGTTTCAGATTTTACTATTGAGATTAAGATTACTAAATTGGTTAGAGGTCTAGGGATATATAATTTTATAGATGAGACTAATTTAGATGTTGTCCAAGTAAACAATATTTAAAATGATGATAAGATGATCTCACTAGCATTGAAAGACAACCATACTTCCTGAATAACATGTAATATCCTAAATACATGAGTGATAACAAGAAGAGGACCTTAAAACTATAGGCCCAAAAGTATGTACTAATAGGTAGAGATTTATTTTGGAAAAATAAAGATGGTATACTACTAGTATGCCTAGATGAATCGAAGTATATAAAACTATTGAAAGGAATGTATGAGGTTGCCTTTAGGGGGAATTTTATAGAAAATATAACTACTTATAAAGTTACTAGGGAAGATTTTTATTGGGCATACCTTTTTGTTGATACCCATCATTTTGTGTTGAAGTGTGATCCTTGTCAAAAGTTTTTAGGAAAACTCAAATATGTATGATCACTTCCCCTTAGACCCATGCATATCGAACCCCCCTTTTTACCAGTGAGGAATTGACTTCATTTGGGAAATTAGTGATAATAAAGTGGTGGTCACAAGTGGGTACTTGCAGCAATAGAATATTTTACTAAATGGATAGAAGTAGTTCCTACCAAACATATTACAAGAAGAGTTGTAATGAAATTTCTAATAGACACAATTCAAACAAGTTTGGTGTCCTTGTCAATCTAATCATGAGTAATGCAATTTGATTTAGATAAGAATAATTTAAAGACTTTTGTGAGAAATATGGGATCATAATATCTTATTCTTCCTCATATCACCCCAGGAATATGGCCAAGCTAATTCTAGCAATAAGAGCCTTATGAAGATCATAAAAAGGGATCTTGGAGAAAAAAAAAAAAAAGGGCATGTGATTCTAATTTAAAGCTTGCACTATGGGTTGACAGACTGACCATAAATAAGGCTGCTAGTAAGTCCCCTTTTGAATTGGTCTATGGATCACATGCTAGATTGCCATTGGTTAACGTTCTATCTATATATAGGTTCATTTAAGAAGGATTAGATGAGATATTAGTGTCCATAGAAGATATAATTATGTAAATATTTGAGTTGGATGAGACAAGAGTCTAAGAAAAAAGGAAGAGAAATAAGCTACAATAAAAAGTTAAATACTTGTTGATAAAATGGCTACTCAAATAGAATTCCAAGAAGGGGATTTGGTGGTAATATGGAATGAAATAAATTAGGAAAAGGGAAAGATTGGAAAGTTTGAGGCACTTTGGTTGGGTTCCTTTTAGAGATTGAAAAGAATGGCATAGATTCATACTATCTATAAATAACTGATGGAGAATCTATAGAATTTACAGCACATGGATAGTTCTTAAAGTTTTTATTTACTTGAAATATCTCTTCCATGCATAGTAGACCATTGTATATAGGTTTTTCTTGTTTTAGATTTCCTTTTTATATGATTTTCAGTCTACCCACCAGAGTTTTCTAAATCCCTGTGCTAGTCTACAACTAGTTGTCTCCAACAAGAGCAATTTTTAGACTAGTTCTCTATAATAGGGTTAGGGTTAGGGTTTTCATTAGGCTAGCTAGTGGTTCATGGTGTTTAAATATCTTGGCATAATTTCCTAGCTTACTTTTGACCTTCTATTTCAGCTAACCCCCACTTTATTTCATTCACCTAAGGGTCTTTATCTCATTGGTTAACTTACCCCTTTTCTTTAGTTTGTTATCATTAGTTACAATAAGATAGTTTTATTTATCATATACTTTAATAAAAATGTTATGAAATTATTTTCATGTGTTATGACCTAATTATTCCCCCCACATGAAAACTTAACCCTTGGCTTATGTGCATGTGCATTAATTAGTTTTAATTTATGCTACTTTCATCCATACTCTTCAACACATTATAGTCCTTTTTATGTGTCCCCAAGATCATGAGTTGGTCATGTTTGAGCCTAGATATTACTTGTGTTTGTCTCTAATCTTTACTTTTTGGCTTGTTGAAGCCTTTATCTTACTTCAACAAGTCACCAAATTGTTTTTTGTGCACAAGTGTTCACTTTTGTTTTGACCTCGAGAGCTCGATGAAAGAGTTTAAGTTCCTTCAATGTGCTATTGAGTATGACGTGGAAGATGATGAATGATATCACTAGATGAATCATTGATATTTTCTCCTTGTCCCACCAAATCAATGAGCTAATAGAGAGGGGTTTTCAACAAAACATAAATCCAAAAGGATGGAGTTTTTGAATGAAGGGTTCATGCATTATCTTGTTGAAGGTTTATAGATGCCTTAACAAGCCAGCGAGTGTATGTATATTCTAATGTAGAACACAAGAGGAGATGGTGGTTTCTCATTGATATTTTGAGATACATCCCAATATTCCAATGAGTGGATGAGTGAATTAATAAAGATATTAGGTGGGACCACTCATTGGAATGCCAAGTTATTTCATATTCTATAAAAATATCCTAAGTACCTAAATTAATGCACATGTATTGGTCCAAATAAGAAAGGGTTTGATTCAAAATGTATTCATGTGATTCATCAAGATCTTCAAAGAACTCTATCAATTTGATGAGTTAGGAGGTGTTTCTTACATAGTGGGCCAATAAACATGATGATCAACTCATTAGCTTATTTAGGCTCTCTAATTGTCCCAACACGGGGTCAAGTTTTCATAAATGGAAAATTTGAAGACACATGGGGTGAAGAATGATTTCTTGGATGCTCATTGGGTTCTTTCTTGAGCTCTAATGCACTAATGCATTAAATGATGATATAAATATTGAGATTATGTGGCATTGTATAGAATGAAAAAGGTGTATTTTCGTAACTCATTGGCTCACTATAGATCTTTATAGAGCTTCAACATATGGATGAGTTATCCGAAAAAGGAATTTCCAAAAATGCACAATGTGAAGAAGTGGCTTAGGTGCTCTTTGAAGTTTTTCTTTGACTTTGACGTGCTACCAAGATTTTTAAAGATGATGATATTGATACACCATGATAGAAAACACTAGATGAAGCCATATTGTATTCACTACTTGTTACCTTATTGGAATGTTTCTTTTGTCTCAATGACTGCTTGCGTATGTAATGGAGGATTTACTTTTGAGATTGATGAGATAATATTCAATGTTTTGATGAGCTGTCTATTGTTTGGTGAAGCTAATTTAAATCTTGCCAAGAAATTTTAATTACCTACATAAATGAATATGTTATAAACCTAACTTTTCAACTGTTTACATCACAAAACCCATACAACCTGTGTTAATGGTGAAGTGATAAGAGAATATATATAATTTAATGGGATCCTTTTTCTATTTCAAAAATCCAATAAAAATTCCACATGAAAACAAATTTTGTGTTTGTCGATGAGGTATATTTGACTGCACCTATTTTGATATTTTTTTTGTCCATGGTGGAGTCACATCATCAGATCTCTCTTGTGTGGAAGCATCAACTACCCTCTTTAAAGTGATGCATGGCTATGTGATCAACTCCAAATTGCACACATCTACATATTTGAAACCCATTATTGTTTAAATTAATATCAAGATGAAGAAGGTCATAAAATGGAAGATGAAGTAGATACTTTTAACAAAAAAAGACTATTTTGTTTTACAAATTAGATTGGAGAAGGGACACATGTCAACAATGGGTTGAATCTATATTTATTTCTTTTGCTGTATCTTATTTTTTTGAACTCTTTTTTTCAAATTTCTAAAACATTTTGGGTTTTCTATTGGGTAAACAATAGTGAATACACTCAAGTTTTGCAAATTTTGATTCATATGTTTAAATGATTATAGATTGCATATTTGAAAGAATTAATTAAAATATCACCATGTTTTGGATCCTACAATCTTCTTTCTTATTTGTATGAACTCTTCTATATAGGATGGATAAATTCATATTTATGATTTCCTCATGAATGTGCAATGTACAATTTAGTTTTCTTTCAAGGATTAAGAATTAAAATACTTACTATGGGTTTCAACACTAATTTAAGAAGTGCAACAATTTAATTTGAAGTATGATATGTTTTGTAGCTACTTCGAATGTTTGACTAATTCTTGAAAATTTAGTGTTATACGTGAAATTATATTTATGATTCATTAAGAATCTGATTTAGACCCCAATGAATTAAGGAAATGATCATAATCTTGTTATTTTACTAATCATCAAATTATCAAAGACATGTTTCATTACTGTTGATAGGTTTAGTGTTAGAGTAGGTTTTTTTTCTCAAGTATATGTATGTGCATAAAGTGAAATATCAAAATAGAGCCAATTTTGGAGTATATCAATAACATGTTCAAAGCTTTCATAATAATAAATATTTATTAATAGAAATAGAAATATTAATATTAATTTATTGAAATATTCATCAATATTACATTTTATAGATCCCAAAATGAAGGAGATAATCCTTATATCTAAGGGATTCTTGAAGAATTATCCACTGACCTAAGAAAGTTAACTATAGGTGAAGGCTAATCAAATTCACCTTAGACATCAGTTACAAACATCAACATTGTTACTAAACCATATCAATATTTGAACCCATGAAAAAATGGTTATTATATTCCTTACCTTGATTCATGGTTTTGAGACAACCATAAAAAGCTCAAGATAATATAGACTTACATCACTTCATATATAAGAATAAAATTGTGACAATATTAGAATGGCTAGTGTAATAAGTGCAAAAATTTATTTCCTAGGTTACTAAATCCAATTGAAAGTATTTCTTAGATTTTCATGGGATTCATGCTTGCATAACATTCATTACTCTTACTTTGAGTAAATACTGCTCTAGTGTGACCATCTAGGACTTGTTGAAATTAAAAGGAAAGTTTTTAATATGTTTATGCTATTACTAAAGCATGGTGAAGATGATTGAGGCTCTATAAATGGGTTACAAATATTTTGACTCTTTGGTGTCTCAAAGATTTTTTTTATTTTTCTAGGACTTGTTACTTGAAGTATGAACAAAATTATGGTTTCAATTCTATTCTAATATTTGTATCATTTGCAATGGAATCATGTTGAAAATATTTCTATATGACTATATGTCGGTCATATACAAGAATTAAATCCTAAAAAAATAAGGAAATGAGTGGAATAAGTAAATTGAGCACCAAAGGGTAGTAGAGACTCATATAAAGCTAAGTCAATTTAGAAATTTCTCTACAAACAAAGGAATCTAGAAAAAAATATTCTTTGTTTCAAGTAAACTATTTATCATAATGACTAGTAGTTTTATGAGTGAGAAGGTTTGAAAACTTTTGGTTCAAAATAGAGGTATCTTGATACAATGGTATGAGAGAACAAAATAGAAAACACAATAGTTATCTTGCGAGCAATCTATTTGACAAACTTACAATATGTGGAAAAGAAAAAAAGTAATTGGAAAAAAATAGTAGAATCTTATAGTGGAAGTGTGCATCTTTAAATTTCTTAAATTCAAAAATATTGGAAAATAAAACGAAGACAATGTCAAATCAAAAGAGTGATCTTTTCTCAAAATAATATAATAATAGATTTAATGGTGAACAACTAAGGGACTTGCAAAAAGAAAAAGTAGAAAATTGGTTCTATGTAATTGGATTACAATTGAAGTATATTAAATATTTTGATGATGTTCTCTCTAAGTTGTAAGAATTAGACATAGATTTGTCCAAAGTAGACCAATCGGATTAGAGACTTTTGAATTAGGCTTTATAGTTCTCAATGCTTACTTTGGTCTACTGTAGGTTATTGAAACATGTGTGTAAAGAGGTGATACTTGCAATTTATTCTTGTCAAAGTGAGATCATAAGAATAAAAACTCCTATTTTACCCTATAATGATGGTATATTGATGAAATTTCTACATCTTATTATGGGGAGTCTATATAGGTTTCATGATGTCAAAGCTCCTAATTTTCATAAGAGGTCTAATATTTTAGAAATAATGGAAAGTATCAGATCATTTATTATCAGGTTGGATCTCAAATGCGATAAATTGATTCTTAAAAAAATGTTTCAATGCTTCTTAACTAAAAATAGGAAGCATCATCCACACAATCTAAGGGCTTTTATGTAAGATATTATGGTCTTATTCTTAGATGATGTTGATGATATATGTATGTAGTTTCAATCATATTTTTCAGCCATTTTGAAAAAGGATCGATCTATATCACCTATTTATTATAAACTCTCAAAGACATTGATTGATCATAAAATTGAAAGTTTCAAGGAAAGCATGACTTAAGATGAACTATTCTCAATGGGCTTATAGGTTGCAGGGTCTTCCAAAAAAGTAAGAACCAAATGAGAAGGGAGAAAATCTATTTCACTTCTCAGGAGACTTAGACACCTAATCAAAATTATGGAGTTGGTAAGGAAGATAAGAAACCCAAAGAGGTTTGAACCAACAATGAATAACATAGAAATTTTATATCTTTCTTCTAACAAAATAGCATCAAATGCTTGCAAGGAGATGGATTAAGATATTATTATAGGAATAGGATATATGAATCTCTATATTGGTGACTTGGAAGTTGTGATTATAAAACATGTTGATGAGGATGGTCTTACTCAAGGATAGAGAATCTCAGAGTCCTACAATGTTTTTAATGGGGTGCATGAATCTTGGTATGACAAGAAATTTATTGAGAATGATGACATATTAACAACCTTGACTTTGTATGCAAATAAATAAAACAAGTATTTTGAGGCCTATGATGACATTCATGACACCTTGAAAGGTGTAATGAATCATGTGTTCTTAATAGCAATAGTTCACTTATGCATGGTAGTGTTTGAGAGGATGAATTAAAGAAGGAATTTCAAGATGATGGTATTCATACACATACTTTAAAGGACTAGTTGAAGATCACTAATGATAGGGTTATTTTAGCTCTAGTACATTATGATGACACTTATAGAATCACTAAAGATCTCTATGGGAAGGTTCAAATTGAAAGAATACAAAGGGGCATTGCACGTGATTTTTATTTTACAAATTCACAAGTGGTCAAAGTGGCTCTAGAATCAATGAAATCTATTTTTTTTGTGTTTTATGTTTTGTTTTAGATAGAGATCATATCTTAAACATTTCTAAAGTACATGTTGATAAATTGAAGGAAAAAGAGGATAAGACTAATAATCTCATCAAAAATCTTAATGATATACAAGAGATATTGGGGAGTATGTAGATGGCTAATTAAGAAGCAAAAAATCAGGTTGTTTTCACAAATAATTTTAGGGCTTGGTAGGAAAATAGAGGAAGGATTGATTTTTTCATGAAAATGATCAAGGAACTTGATAGCATGTAATAGGCTTATTATTTTTATAGCTATTCAAAAAAATCAAGCAATAAATTTTTCAACAAGTTAGAGCCTTAGTATGAGTTGAGAATAAAGGATAATATTTAGGTGGTTAAAAATTATTTGTTTGAGGTGAATATTAATTGGATATTTGATAATCCACTTTTTGAGTTGAATGAGAGAGTTATTTGTGACTCTAGTAATGAAAATAGAAATAATTGCATGATTTGGGACCTAGGCACAATTCCTAGTGATGAGGTTTTGTCACAAGATTGGAGTAGCGAATTAATTAAATTGGAATTAGTACTACTTCCCACTTACCAATCAACCTACATATGATTTCAGGTTTTGATCTACATGTATGTGCTAGAATTCTTTGGCTCAACATATGAGTGGTTTTTGGTATAGCGTGGATCGTAGGTATGATCTGATTAGATGAGATTATTTTTTAGCTACTTCCTTACTCATGATTACTATGTATTCACTAGTATTTAAAATTGATTACTATTGTACTATTTTCTCTACACCATTGGTGTCAACCTCATCCTTTGAGAAGTTCAATTTTAACACTAGGAGATTAGGATGTTTTCATATATTTTATTGTGTGCCTATGATAGGTGTTATGCACTTCCATGGGAGATCATTTGTAATTAGAATTTTTTTTATCCTATTGATATCTCCTTAAGATACTAATATCTCCTCATATTTGATAGTTTTGACAACATGATAAATTGGGATCCTAGCATTGGCATGTTTTGTGCTTTACTTCAATAGGATTTTGATGAGTGGTTTCACCATTCTATATATAGTGATATTTATGTCAAAGCAGCATACCTGGTTGTAAAAGAAACATTCTTGAGATTGATAGGAGATCCATGCATTTGGTTTCAGCATGCACATGAAGAATGCTTGAGAAAAAGGAATCTCTAGGAAGGGAGGACTATATTGGCCCCTTTTTGGGATATTAGAATTAAATTAAATAATTAAGTTCAAGTTGTCAAATCATATCAAATTAAATGGGAAATTAGTTTAATTATATAATAAATTATTCAAATGACTATTATGGAGCCTAGTGAGAACTAATAACTTGTCATTTGAAGTTAAAGACAAAAAATAAAGAGATAAATAAAAGGAATATAAAGAGACGTGTCGAAGGACAATGAAGAGTCACATGGATATGCTATAAAATAATATTGAGAGGCTCATTATCACATGATTCATTTATGCTTGATTATCATTTTCTCTTGTAGAATTATAGGAAGCTTTGACTTTCAGATTTGAAAACTGAGGATGGAAACCTTAAGGATTACTTAGTGGATTGGAAAAAAACCCAAATCATCTTTGGAAGTGGATTCATGAAGGATTTAAAAAATAGTCAAATTTGTGAGGTTATAATCTAAAGAAAAACTAGTAGTATAGATATTCCAATTTTGTTCTGAAAATAAGATTGTAATGATCTATCTTCATATTTAATTTTAAACCTCTATGATTTTTTACATAATCTATTGTATAAATAGAAGTCAATTCAATGCAAATTCTTTTCTTAAAAAAATTGTGAAATATTTGGAAAAATCTATATAAAATGGGTATGTGCACAAATATTTAGGACCAAAAAGGGGGTATAAGATGCCACTTATTTTCTAAAATCTTAAAATTCTAAACTTTCACAAGAACATAAAAATAGTTAGGGGAGAGGGACCAAAAAAATTCCAAATGTTGATAAAAATGGACCAATACTTGAACACATTTGAACCTATAAATATTATATTAAAAGAACACTAACAAGTGAAATAGATAACTTTTTATCTCAAATAAAATATCATAGCTACCTATCATATGTGTGTCACTTAAAAAATAATATGCTCACTTAATAAATTAAGATGTCCACTTAAACAAGTATGGTTATCTTAGTGCACAAATACTATTCGTATACATGTAAAACTACTAGGGTAGCAAAATACATGCATTAGAGTATTCCATATTAATAAATTTTTTTATAAAAAATATAAAAGGTGAACACAATAAATACATTGTATTTTCCCATGAAATGTGTGAGATTGTTAAAAAGTTTTAGTGTTCAACTATTGGTCCCTTTGTGTTGGATATAAGTTGTATTTTACATAATAATGTGCTATTTTTATAACAATAAATAATTTTTTTGTGTTGAAGGATTGATTCTTTTGTGTTGGATTTAAAGTTAGCTATAACAAATATTTATGATTACTAATAGGTATATGGTCCATTTAAGTTGCATATATATGTCATATTTTGTATAGAAATACAATCACACACTAATAACAAATGATATTCTTAAATTCAACTACTAGAGATTTTTAGATTAAGTTTTGGTCAATTCCTGAAAAAGCCAATTTTTGTACACGTTTAACTAGGCATGCTATTTTAACGAGTTGTGTGATGAGCCACACCTTCAAACTTTAGTTATAGGTAGTTAAGTGTCCATTTTACATTTCTAAAAAAAATGAAGGTCTTACAATATTCCATGCAATGACTACATGTTGACGAAGTTAGCCCTCATGACTATTAGTCTCTCTCCCCTACTCTTGATATTTGAAGTTGTGCCAAGAACAAGAGTTATAGTACTTCAAATTTTTTTTAAACATTTGTTGACATTATGGGACTCAAAAAGGGGAAGCACAAAAAGTGGTCCTATTTTTTACAAAAAAAAACATAGTGTCTGGTGTGCTCTCATTAAAATGAACTTTTTTTTGAATTTTTTTAATCGCCTTAGTGAAAAGTTAGATAATACCACATGTAGTTTACTTGATATTTTTTGGTGAATGTGTGATTTTTATAAATTTCCAAAGTGGACACATCCTAAAAACATGAAATTTCAGTGTGTTCCCCTAAAATTGTTGAAAACTAATAAAAAATGAAATTATTTTCCAGGTATGTATAATGAAGTCTAGTTTCTAAAAATGTAGTTTATTTCAAAATTCAATGAACAATCTAAAATCTATGTCCAATACTATACATAGGTTTTTGATAAAAATGGAGCTTGATTATTGATGCAATTAGAGATGGAAAACTTAAAATAATTAAAATTAAAAATTAATTATATTGTTAGATAACTAACACAGATCTTAATAATATCAAGGTGTCTAGTTTTTTCTATGTTGAACCATGTGCAAACCTAACAGTGAGCACAAACGAAAATATGATATTTTTTGTATGTTTCCTAATCAACACATCTCAAAGATGTCATCATTATCCAAGACTTTGGGTTGGATGACCAAAGAAAATTCAACCCCCAGGCTTGGTGTTTCTCATATGTATAGAATATTTGAAGTATCATTCACAACCTATATGGCTTGTTCCATATACTACACACCGTATATGAAAAAAAATGTTCTAAGTATGATGTGTGTCATATATGGAGTACACTATTTGTGGTACACACCATGGACTTAAAATTCCTAATTTATTTATTTTAATAATCTCTCTCTCTCTCTCTCTCTCTCTCTCTCTCTCTCCAAACCCAAAACCCTAAATGATAACCCTAAGCCCTCTCTCCCTTTATCCATGTCTCACCATCTCCCCTTTCCTATTGCTCTCTTCCTCTCAGTCACCTCTCTTTACCTCCCTTGCCCCTCTCCCTCTCTCCCCCTCTCTCACTCTGTCTAATATTAAATCCCTAGACCCTAAACTATAATCCCTAGGTACAATGTGTATATATTCAAACCAAAATGTCTAAACCATACTTCTCCTAGACCTTATATCTCTTTCTCCCTCTATTTCCCTCTCACTCTTTATATCTTTCTCTTCTCTCCATCTTCCCCACCTCCCCCCATCTCTCTTTCTACCAAACCCCAAGCCCAATATGATAAACCATAAACTCTTGCCTAGTTTATCCCTCTCTCACTATCTCCCTCATTTTCTTCTATATCTCTCCCATCTCTCTTTTTCTCTCATGAAACTCTTTCCAACCCACCCACTTCTTTCCCTCTTCCCCCCAATTTCAGTCTATTCATCTTTAATCTCAATATGTTAAACACTAAACTTAAAGCCCTAAACCTTCTCTCTCCTTTATCCATCTCCATCTCTCCCCTTTCCTAGTCTCTCCATATTTTCTTGTTCTCCCTTTTCACATCTCTAATTGCTTGTCTCTCACTATTTATCTCTCTACCTCTCCCTAAACCCTAATCCATAATTATCATACCCTATAGTAGTCCCCTAACCCTAAACCATATATCTCTCCTCCTTGGGGATTAGGGATTTGGATTTAAAGGATTTAGGGCTTAGGGCATAAGATGTAGTGTTAGTTAACTAGAGTAGGGTTCAAGGCTTAGGGTTTAAGGTGTAGAGAGAGAAAGGGAGTTGAGGGTTTAGGGGGGAGAGAGACATAGATGGGGGAGAGGGTTTAGGGTTTAAGGTGTAGGATTTAGGAACTAGTATAGGGTTTAGGGTTGAGTGTAGAGAAGAATAGAATGAGGGGAGGAGGGATAGAAAGGGATTTTAGGGTTGTTTAGGGTTTAAATTTTGAGAGAAATGATTAACATCTTAGGTCTTAAGATTTAGGGTTTAGGGACTAGCATATAGATTTTAGGATGTAGGGTTTAGAGAGAGAGGGGGTAAAGGGCTTAGATTATAGTGCTTAGACACTAGTATAGGATTTATGGATTGGGGTTGAGGGATTAATTCTTTAAGTTCTTAAAGACCTAAATAGAATATTGTTATAATTATAATATGAAGAATATGAGTCAAAGAACTATTTTATTTTTAATCTAAAATTCAATAATAATATATTGAAAATAGTGATAGTAACTAAAACTAAATCAATGAGAAGTTGGTAGACATGCTAGAGAAGGAGTGAGAAGCTATGCAAAACCCTAAGACTAAGGGGAAAGGCCCAAGGTCCAGCAATCTGAAACAAATGATAGAGCTAGAGAAAAAGATGGAAAGCTCCATCTAGATTTTGAAAGGGTGGCAGTAACTAGTTTATTTTGCTAGTTCTCTTTTTTATTTCCTATGTTGTTGGTTTATTTTGTTGGTCTAGAGTGTTTGTCCCCCATTCTCTTTTTTGGTGAACTTATTGTCTAATCTATTTCTGTAAAAACTATTTTTATTTTTATTTCAAAACTAAAACTAAATCAATAAAGAAATTCATTAGTACTAATAATATTTTATATTATTTTATCTTACATAATAAAGAATAAAAAAATACACTTTTCAAATTTTTTATTGAAATGTATTAATTATTAAAAAAATATTTATAAAAATTTATAAGTTCATAATGTGAAACTTTGTTATGTATACACAAACAATAATTTAAATTCTCAATATATTATTGTAAGAGTTTGTTACAATTTATTTTTTAAAAGGGAAAAAGGAAAAATCAAAGTCACTAGTCATATTCTATGCTTAAAAAAATATTATTGTATGTTCTTTATAAATTACAATCGCAATAAGTTGTAAAATGAGAAATTCCATGATTTTTCAAAAAAATAAAAATAATTCAAAAAAATAAATTATACCACAAATAATGATTGTAACTTACATTAGAGAAGACTCATTCTTCCATGTTGGGACCTTCTACAAGATTCAGGAGCAAGAGTAAGGGCATTACCCCTCACGATAGTATAGTCAAGAAGGTTAAGGATATTAATTAGAATATCATTAGGAAAAATGACAATTGGTAAAGATTTTGTAGTTTGGTTCAAGATTTGTGCCTTTTTTTTTACTTTGTTTGGGTCAGTTTGGTTGTGTCCTGATTATTTTTTGAGATGGGCAGTTTTGTTATTTAAACCAGGTAGAGTCTCATTCTTCCATGGCAGGATCTGCTATGAGATAAATGAGCAAGAGTAAGGGCATTACCTCTATGGATAGTATAGTCAGGAAGGTTAAGGATATTAATAAGAATATCATTAAGAAAAATGACAATCTAATATTCTGTAGTGTGGTTCAGGGTTTGTCTGGTTATTTTTTGAACTTGAAGTTTTATTATTTTGTATAAACTTAGTTTTTAGTCACTATAAAATCAATTTTCTCCTAATCAAGAAAAAAATATTTGTTACAATTAAAACAATAAAACAAATAAATCAAACTACAAATTGCACTTTATATTCAACACTCTTTGTTCTTATCCTACCAATTATATTCATAATCAATAATGAAAATACAACTTTCTTTAGTTTTTTTTTTATATTAACGAAGATCATCAACTGAGTACATAAGTCAAAAGTGTAATTTGTTATTTAATAGTTTATCCATGGATAAATACCATGTTCTACAAGATCAATTACATATCAGAATATACACAATTATATCAGAACAATAATAACGAGATACTATCGAAAAAAACTTTCCAAAAATCAATTACATATCAGAATATACGCAATTATATCAGAACAGTATATAACGAGATACTATCAAAAACTTTCCAAAAAAGATAATTAAGGTGCCTGTCTTCAAGATTGATCCCATCCATCGTTACTTTAGTTTCTGTAATC
Organism: Chamaecyparis obtusa; assembly: GCA_027943335.1. NCBI lineage: Eukaryota > Viridiplantae > Streptophyta > Pinopsida > Cupressales > Cupressaceae > Chamaecyparis > Chamaecyparis obtusa. Next base: position 226,791 of record BSBK01002578.1, on the reverse strand, counting down.
AACACTGACCCATCCATCATTATGAAATCCAGCATTCCTAGAGGTCTCATCACTGTTGTCCAAACAGCAGGGTGACCAAAAAAATCTGAGACCAAATTTTAGAAGCAAATTTGCAATCAAAAACAGGTGTTCAAAGGTTTCACGACAATTACAAATAGGACACATGACCAGTTGATTACCAACAGAGGAGAGACAAGACCCAACAGCAAGTTTCTTAAGAAGAAGGATCCATCTAAAACACACTTTTTTGGGCTCAACACGGGAGTGCCAAATAAATCAAAGACAAAGTGCGTTCTAGTGTTTGCTCAGTTAAAGCCCCAAACTTCATTAATTCTACTAATAATACCCACATCTTCTTTAAGCATATTGTATATTTGCTTACTAGAGAACTCACTGACTTTCTTACCATCTGACCATTTAGGCTGTTCAAGCATTTAATTAGACTTCACAGTTTTAGCAGGAAAAAAAACTGTCCACTGCTTTAGAAACAAGGGTATAGGTCGTCTTCTGGGAGCTAGGGATGTTAATTTTACCACTGATCTCCTCCCAAGAGCCCAATCGCTTGTCAAACACATCATCCGATAACCATTCTTTAAAAATGAATATTTGAAAAACTGAGAATTCACACAATTAAAATATTTCTAATTTCATATATAGAAATCCATGCTCAAGCAAACTCTTTTTATAGCTTAACTAAAAGTATACATCAATGAAAAATTTCATACAAATTTCTCTGCAAGTGCTACATAATCTCAGAACAAAATATATAGAAACGTCTGCAAGTGTTACATCATCACAAAACAAAATTTAGTTTGTAGCATCACACTTACATATTCTCAAAGCAAAATATATTAAATCTCTGCAAGTGCTACATAATCTTAAAACAAAACTTAGTTTGTAACATCACTCCTGCATAATCTCAAAACAAAATATATAGAATCTCTTCAAGTGCTACATAATCTTAAAACAAAAATTAGTTTGTAGCGTCGCAGCAATATAGAGCAATATTCAGAATATCTTTATTCGGAGTCCGTTTATGAAACCCTACACTAGACAAAAGCAAAACCACTGTTCCAGCATCCAGCCTCATTAATGTCCTGGATGCAAAGGAAATAAATCCAATGTTCTGATTTCATACTGAACGGCGGATGAATTCCTGCGACCTCCGCTACGCACTTCTTTCTGCATATCAATAAATTCTCCTCCCTGTACATTAATACATGTTGTTCAGAAATTCGCCACAATCAAACAGATAATTTGAAAGACGGGCTAGAATAAATAAATACGCTTCCATACTTGTCCAGAGCTCTTGTCAGAATTCAAAGGAAACAATTCTCTTGTTCTCAGATCAGACGGATATACCGACGAATTCCTGCGAGCTCCGCTATCAACTTCTTCTTCCTGCATACCAATACATTCTTCTCCCTGCAAGTTATACATATTGTTTAAAAATTCACCACAATCTTACTGATGAAAACAGATAAATTTGAAAGAAAAGCTAGAATATATAAACGCTCTTTCATACTTGTACAGAGCTCTTGCTGGAAGATCCCTTCGCACGGAAAAGGGAATTCCATTTTCGTGGCTTAAATACTGAAGCCCATTTCGAGGCTGAACTATACTCTGGCCTCCTGGCTTTGTTGGCGGTGTTCTTGCCTTCCACAGGACCATGGGGCTGCAGATCTCCAGTTATGCTGTTTAATTGGTCCAAAGATGGATTGCTCGTTCCACTCATAAAACTGGACCCCATTATTCTCTTTTGATTCTCAGTTGGCTTCCATTTACTGCGAACGCTCGCATGGTTTGAGCTCTCGACTACACTAGAAGATCTGGCAAGCCTGGACTCTGAGGAAAACAGAAGAATAAAATTATTCTACGAGAATACCTGACATCATTGACCTAATTGGACAAACTAGGTTTTCTAATAAAATGTGAACCCGAGTCGTTTTATAAACAACCCTAATTTGTTCAAACTACTCATTTACCTGGAGCAGATTCGCGATCCATTGTGTTTTGCATACCCTAAACTAATAATATGAGGTAAGTTGGTAACTTGAAATATGCTCAGTAACCTAAAAAAACTTACCCAGCTGAGAATATCAGGTACCTCCAAAGCTGATAGTAGGTAGACACAGGAGATGGGTTGTATAAATAGTACAATGGGAGGGAAACTAATAATTAAGTTTGAAAGTTGATTGGATAATGAAAGAGCAAAGTAGATGGATGATGAATAAATAAATTAGTAAAACTATTTTGGCATAATAAATTATATCATATTGGATTCAATAAATTAGATTTTTAATATTGGTATCAGGATTTAAATGTGTAGTTTTGAGTCAAACATATTGATCCATGTTTCATGAGTAGTGATTCACAAGAATCTATCTCTCATAAGAAAAAAATGGAACACATAGCACTCATTGTGTTTTACATGCCTTAAACTAATATCAAAAAGCTAGTAGCTTAAATATATTCAGTAACCTTAAAAAGCTTACCCACCTTAGAATATCAAGTATTTCAAAAGTTGATAGCAGGTAGACAGGAGATGGGAGGTAGTAGTAGAATGAGAGGGAAACTAATAAATAAGTTTGAAATTTGATAGGATAATGAAAGAGTAAAGTAGATAGATGATGAAAAAATAAATAAACTAGTAAAACTATTTTACCATAGTAAATTATATCATATTGGATTGAATAAATTAGGTTTGTAATAATGGTATCAGGATTCAACTGTGTAGTTTTGAGTCAAACTCATTGATCCATGTTTGAAGAATAGTGGTTCACAAGAGTTCACCTCTCATGAGAACAAATTAAACACTTAACATTCATTGTATATAGGTGGTGCTCTCATAGAACTCATTGTATATAGGTGATGCTCTTAGAAGTGAAGCATAGGACATTCTTTGAAGGTCACCCATTATCAAACTCATTCACCCTTATTTCATGGTAATGGTTCACAAGAATCATCTCTCATGAGAGTGAATGAAACACTTAGCAGTCATTGTATATAACTGATGTTCTCAAAAGTGAAGCATGGAACCTTCTCTGAAGGTCACCCATCATCAAACTCATTGACCCATGTTTTATGAGTAGTGGTTCACAAGAATCCATCTCTCATGAGACAAAATGGAACACTTAGCACTCATTGTATATAGATGATGCTCTCAAAAGTGAAGGATGGGACATTCTTTGAAGGTCACCTATCATCAAACTCATTGACCCATGTTTCATTAGTAATGGTTCACAAGAATCCATCTCTAGTGAGAGCAGATGGAACTCTTAGCACTCAATGTATATAGGTGATGCTCTCAGAAGTGAAGGATAGGACCTTCTCATAGGTCACCCATTGTCAAACTCATTGACCCATATTTCATGAGTAGTGGTTCACAAGAATCCATCTCTCATGAGAGTTAATGGAACACTTAGCACTAGTTTTATATAGGTGATGCTCTCAGAAGTGAAGTATGGATCTTCTCCAAAGATCACCCATCATCAAACTCATTAACCCATGTTTAATGAGTAGTAGTTACAAGAATCTATCTGTAATGTCCCCAAATAATTTAACATTAATATTTGGAGTAAAAATAAAGAACAAATAATGAATGGAATGGCTATTTCCATTCCATATTACAAGACTGATCTTATTATTACTTCAATCCGTGAGAAGAGAGAAGACATTGGAGGCAAACCAAAGTGCTTAGAGACCATTAATAGACTCCCTCAAAGTTTACAGACTCGGCCTTTAACATGTCTCGAGCTCAAGCTCTCAAGGTTAAAGAAGGGCTGGTCCCCACCCCATCTTGGGAGCTATCCTTTTGGATTTAGACTGCCCCTCTTTGGTGGCCTCTTCCTTCCATTCTCATGTAAGAAGTAGTAATTGAAATATTTGAAGAGGGGACATCACACTATCTTCTATGAGAGTGAATGGAACACTTAGCACTCATTGTATATAGGTGATGCTCTCAAAACTTCAGTATGGATCTTTTCTTTTCTAAAGGTCACCCTTCATCAAACTCATGGACCCATGTTTCATGAGTAGTGGTTCACAATAATCCATATTTCATGAGAGCCAATGCACTTAGCACTCATTATATGTAGGTGATGCTCTCAGAAATAAAGACTAAGACTTACTTTAAAAAGAATACCTCCTACTTATTAAACTAACAAACAAAATCTAAGTAACCCAAATTCATTTTATAAAATCAAAATGACCTAATTTATTTACCGCGAACAGATTTGCAATTCATTGTGTTCTGGAGGCCCTAAATATCCTTGGTAACTGAAGTTACTTCGAAAAACCTGAAGTCCGTGGTAAGTAGACAAAGGAGAAGGGTACTTACTATAAGAAAGTAAAATGTAAAGTCAAAGTAAGGTTGACAAAGGAGTTTGGTAGTGTAAATAAGTAAAACCTAAAATCCGCTTTCGCGCCTTATTTACAGAAGCGCATTTCGAGGCCGAATTGTAAAATTGTTTTCAGGTTAGTTCGAAAAAACAATGGAGAGAACAAACAGGTAAGAATCTATATGGCTAGTTACCTGTTTCTGGTCGTCCATTCTTCCGTTTCTCTTTTGCATTTGAATTCTGAAACCAGTAGGCGACATTCTTGCTTTCCACAGGACCATGGCTTTGCAGCTCTGCAGTTATGCGGTTTATTTCCTCCACGGATGGGTATTTCACTCCACTCATGAAAATCGAGTCCAATATTCTCTTTTGGTTTTGTGTTGCCTTCCATTTACTGCAAACGCTCCTAACGGTTGCGCGCTCCACAACGCTAGCTGATCTGATAAGCCTGGAATCTGAGGAAAACAAATAATACATTTTTTTAAGGAGAGCAAACGACATCTTCCTGAATTGAAAAAACTAGGTTTTTTAATAAAATGTGAAGAACTCAAGTTGTTTTATAAACATATTTAATTTGTTTAAATTATATTTTCATATGGAGTAGCTCTGATTTTGACTTGAAAATAAAATAAACGCAGTAATATTCGTCTAAGGATTCAAACTCATTACAGAACTTTCTTGATCACGATATCAACAATCAGCTGATTACAAAGATTAGATACACTCTAAATACATTACAAATGCCTGAACTCTTAGATGTTAGCTATGTTGATACCAATGGAAAACTCCTCAAACATTTTGAACTTCATAGTACATCCTCAATATCTAACCTTCAGCAATTTATCCCAACAAAAAAATATGACCAACTAGGTCATGATATCAAATGAAGAAAATAAAATAAACACAATAATATTCTTCTATTGATTCAAACTTGTTACAAAACTTTCTGATCACGATATCAACAATCAGCTGATTGCAAATATCAGATACACTAAATGCATTTAATCCTCAATGTTCTACCCTTCAGCAATTTAATCCAACAACTGTGACCAACTAGGCGGCGATACCACTATTGATTGAAACAGATTACAAAACCTTTTGATCACAAGATCAAAGATCAGAGACACCAAATGCATTACAAATGTCTCAATATATAGAAGTATTGAATCACTCCATAAGATCTAAAAATTACAATTAAAACTAACATGCAATACAGCTAAAAATAGCTTACCCAACTGAACTAACTATGTTTTTCAATAAATGTGAACAACCCAATTCCTTTCATAAAATCAGAATGACCCAATTCGTTTACCTCGTGCAGATCCCCCGTCCATTATATTCTGCAGTGTATAATCTTGAAATAAAGAAACCTACAAAGCTTACCCAACTGGCAATAAAATAAAATCAGAATGGAATAGTTATATTTTTCAATAACAATGTGAACGACCCAATTCGTTACCTCGTGCAGAGCCCCCATCCATTATGTTCTGCAGACTGTAATCTTGAAATATCCTTAGTACTGAAGTTATTTCTAAAAACCTAGGTATCTTACCCACCTGAGAATATAAGGTAACCCTAAAAGTCAGTGGTAGGTATACAAAAGGGGTAAGGGGTAAGTGATATAAATAAGTAGTATGTAAGAGAGCTGGATAGAAACTAATAAATGAGATTGAAAGCTGATTGGATAAAGGAAAAGGACTCTAGAAACTTCGGTGGAATGGAAGGGAAGAGTTTTATACGATGTAATAAAATAAATAATAATAAATGAGTAAAAAAATAGTCAATTAAGAGAACAAGTTCGGTAGAATGAAAGGAAGGGTTCTACATGGTCTAATGAAATAAAAAAATAAAAAAATAGTAGCAAAATAGTCAATGAGTTACGAGGTAGTTATGGGTACTAGGAAGGACACAAAAAATAATTATCTGTTTAATGAAAAGATTTTTAAATAGAAATTTTGTTGCAATTGAAATTTGAAGCCTGATTTGAAAATGTTTATTAAGTTTGATAGAATGGTTGCCCTTCACATTTTGGTAATACTTTTTAATTTGATATATAAAATCCTAAAAAAACAAAATTAAAGTCTATTGAATTTGATGGATAAATTTTAACTTATGTTAATTTTAAAATATAGATTAACTAAATTTTGATCACTAAATTTATTTATAATATTAGCAGGTCATTGAAAAAAATCAAGCATCCCAATCCATATAGAGTCCTTAGTTGTACAAATATCATCATGTGTTAATGAATGAACAAATTTTAATCATTACAAAGACAAGGTTATGTGTGACACTATGTCAATGCATGCATGACATATTCTCTTGGGCAGACCTTTACAATTTGAAGAATACATTTTAAACCCATTGAAGAGTGGAGACGAAGACGAAGCAAAAGTATATTTAGTTTTTAGAAAAAAAAAAATATGAGAAATTTTAAAAAGGAGAAAGAATGCCTTTCAATCATTCCCAAATTCATAATGGTTTGCAAATTCAAGAAAGAAGAAGAAATTCCAAAAAAAAGTGCAAGATATTCTTGAGGATTATGTAGAAATTTTCATGAAAGAGTTATCAAGATGGGCTACCACCAATAGCAAGTACTAATGATTGCATGGTTTTCATTCTATGTGATTCTTTTCCAAACAAAGAACCATATAGAATGTCACCAAAAGAGAATAAGGAGATTAACAAAAAAGTGCAAAAGTTACTTCATAAGGGGTTGATTAGAGAAATTCAACTCCATGTGGATTTTTGGTGGTGGTGGGACCAAAGAAAGATGGTGGTTAGAGAATACACGCATGAATTAGAGAGAAATAAACAAGATAACAATCAAGCATCAATTTTTATTGCCAAGAATAGACAATTTGATTGATTACTTGAGTGGAACCAAATACTTCACTAATGTTTATTTGAAGAGAGGTTATCTGCAAATAAGGATAAGAGAAGGAGATGACTAGAAGATCACTGTATAATAATAAATAGGGATAAAATGGGTAGATCATATTTCCCATCATACATTAGGAAGGAAGATGATCCAGTATGCTTAAAATAGTTTAAGAATTGAATGGGTATCTTGGTTCCTTCACTAAATTGAGGTTTGATTAACAAAATGTAATCTAGACAAGGAGAGAAGGTGAGTTTTAGAGATGCACAAACTGACAGAAGAAGACAACTTTGCATAGATGTCAAATATAGAAATCAAAAGATGCAACTAACCTATAAAATCAATTTAAGGAGGATCTAGAGGGACTATGCAACCCTTGGTAACCTATTCTTGAGACTAGATCACTTGATCCAATTTGTTCCATGCACTTCAAACTATTTATAATCATAAATTATCTGCGAGGTCCTAAACTTTTTGGATCTGATCTAGTGTGAACACCACATGTACCTACACAAGAAAAATAAGAAAAATGATGTGTAGAGAGGGTTTTGACTTATTCAACTCTAGTTTGGAATTAACATTCAAATAAAATGAAATAAAGGAAATCATGCTAACATAGAGTAGAGGCTAGATCTGAATCATGAAGTTATGCCCTTGCAATGCAAGTTCTTCTTTGAATGTAATCAATAATTTTGATGTAATAACTTTGAATTCACACAAAAATCTAAAAGTAAATCATGAAACACATGTCTTTCGTATTGATTATTATAGTTTTCCACAACACTTCATGGAGAGAGAAAAATGAATTGAAGCAATGAGGACTTTAATGCTTGAATGAATGGATTCTTAAATTTATGTGGATGGATGCTCATGCTATGATCTTACTCCTTGATGGTCAACTCATTTTCTTGGTCTTCAATAAGGGAAAGAATCTTTATCCATGTAGAAGATTGTCTTGAAAACACCTTAGAATACTTGAATCTTGCTTGAGAATGCTTGATCATGGTTTCCATAATGAGGAGAGATATGTTGTTTATATACCCATAAAAATATTTTAGAGATCAAAACTTGAGAGAATATGACAAGATTTATGATATCCCTCTTATCCTTTTTTCTATCATGGTGGAATGGCTTGGGAGTTATCTCCAGCATTTAGTCTCCATTGGTTCTTTCAATGGTTTATTCCCCTCTTCGGCCTCTAGACCTTGTTCTCGTGAAAAATTCATGGATGACACCATCATCATGGGGTATTCTTCTATCTAGGAGGCAAGGGTTATCAAATAGGCTCTGGCCATTTACTACTTGGGCTCTGGTCAAATTGTCAACTGGGATAAGAGCTCTTTATTTTTTATCAACACTCCTGTGGATAGGCATAATAGAATTTCTAGAATCATTGGGTGTAGAATTGATATCTTTCCTGGTACCTATCTTGGCCTTCCTCTAGGTCTCAAACCTCTTGATTCTTTCTGGGCTGGTATAGTGGACAGATTCAACAGGAAGCTTGCTGATTGGAAAGGTGTGCTACTTAGTCAAGTAGGTAAAATTCAGCTCTTGAAGACCTCTTTGCAAAGCCTCCCCATTTATGTCCTTAGTCTTTTTAAGATTCTGGGAAAATATGCATACATTATTGAAAGAATTCGAAGAAACTTTCTATGGACTGGAGTTGAAGAAAAAAAGAGTTCTAGTGGCATGGGACAAGGTTTGCACTCCTAAAAAGTTGGGGGGGGGGGGGGGGGGGGGGGGTGCGCCTGGGTATCTGCCCTCTAAGAGTGACCAATATGGCACTCCTGGCTAAAAAAACTTGGAGGATTTTTGGGGAAAAGAGGGAATGGAATGAAATTATTCATAATAAGTATCTATATTCCTTTTCCCACATCTTTGAGTTTTGGAAAATAGATCTGAAAGTGTAGGGATCCTCCATTTGGAATTGTATCCAGAATGCTAAGGAGTCAGTTTTTAAAGGGGCTAAATGATATCTTGGCAATGGTTGAAGAATTATGTTTTGGGATGAGTGTTGGCTCAAAGATTTTCCTCTTAGCTTTGTCCCTAATTTTCAACCTTTCATTAATTCCTATATTTAGAGATTTGGTTCTAGGGTCAGGGACTACTGGAGGAATGGATCATGGATTGATCTTTCTTTAGTGGAAGAAACACTAAGGCCTTTGATGCTGGATCTGAAGATCTGGAAGGTTAAGATAATAGAGAAGATGAGCTAATCTGGGGAATTCTTCCTTCAGGCATCTTCACTATGGCCTCGTTCTCTGAGATCTTATTGAAGTAGTTGAATCCTCTTCCATTTTGGGCTCAAGTTTGGGACAAAAGATTAATTCCTAAAATTAACATTTTATTTTGATTGGTCTTGCAAAATAAAATCCTTACCATTGACAACCTCTAGAAACGTGGTATGATTTTGAGTAATAGATGTTTTTTTGTGTAAGAAGGTGGAAGAGTCAGTCTTCCATCTTTCCATTGACTGCAGCTTTGCTTGGGAGGTCTGCTGTCTTACTTTACAATGTTGGCAGATTAACTAGTTTTTTCCTAACAACATGGAGAATTTCAATACTCAATGGAGAAAAGAGGAGGTCCCTATGGATAATTAGTTGTGGAATCTCATCACTCCTCATGTCATATGGAGATTATGGAGAGAACACAATGACAGAGTTTTCAGGAATACTGAGCTCCCGCCTATGATGATTGTTGAAAATATTAAGAGAAGCCTCAGGGAGAACTACAATTCATCGACTAGTTTAATGTTGGATTTCAATGCTAGTTTTTTTAGTGTTGGGTCCACAAAAAAAACCCCTACTCAAAGGGAGAATGCCATCTAGCTCTCTCCCCCACCTGGTTGGATTAAAATAAACTTTGATTATGCTGTGAAGAGCAACCCGGGCCCTGCGGGTTGTGGTGGGCTCATGAGAGATGACATGGTGAATTGTCTCGATGCTATGGCAATGCCCATTGGGGTGAAAACCAATCACGTTGTGGAAGCTATGGCTCTTCTCCAAACCCTTAAAATTATTAAGAAAGAGATGACTCAGAACGTGTGGATTGAAGGTGATTCAATGAATATCTTAAAGTGCATCAATAATATCACTAAACCATCATGGTCCATTAAGGAAATTATTGAGGAAGCCTACATAATAATTAAGTCTTTTAAGCAAGTCATTATTTCTCATGCTTATCAGGAAGTGAACGGTACCACTAATGAGCTGGCCAACTTTGTGGTTAAAGCCAAGGACATCATGATCTGGCACGGAAGTAGCAATCTCACCATTAATTTGACAGGTCTCAAAGCAAAAGGGTGGATTGGGAGTATCTCAAGAAATTATGATGATAAGACACATTTAGAAAAATAGGTTAACATGATTACAAAAAGTGGCATCTTTCCCGAGATTACTGAATGTAGACATGAGTTATTTGTTGTGTATCTTAAACTTGCATCTTTTTTCTACATTTGGTTGTTCTTTGGTAGTACTACTATTATTACTCTCTTCGATATCATGGGTGGTAGGCTAAATCGAAGGGAGCTGAAGGACTGCTTGAAATGGAAAAACATGTTGGAAGTCTAGGAAAAACTCAGAAAGGGTAGCCAAACAACCTATATGGAATGCTTGCATGGGTCTAAAGATAGTGCTACAAAGGTTTTTGCTGAGTCTTGGAAAGACGAAGCGGTTACTATTGCTGGTCTCACTATGAACATTATAGAAGAACTTATTGTGGAGGTGTTTGGGCTGAGCCTCAAGGGTATCAAATTTTACAAAGATAAGAAATTTTCACAAAAGGCAATTTGGCATTTCCCCAAATGCAAGGCTAAAGCACAGAGTTTGGTGAAAGATTCCAGTGGCTGCTATGATGTTGTTGCTTTAAAGGAAATCTGGGTGATGGTTATGACGGTGATCATGGAATACATTACCCTTGATGGTAGGTACAAATGTGCCCATTCTTACCATTTTGTGTTGCTCTGTCATTTTCATCATAAGATTAGGGTGTCCCTACCTTTTTATATTCTTCAATCCCTTCGCCTTAGTATTTATGAACATAGAAGGAAAGAGAAGAAACCCATCCTACACGAGGGGCTTATTCTCCTCATTCTGAAACATATTAAGCAGAAGGCCATTTCCAGCCCTATCATTTCTTCGCCCAAAACCTCTAGTTCAACTAAGAAACATATGAGGGAGATGGTTGTTAAAGAGGAGGCTCCTCATGGGGTAAAATTAAAATATGAAAAGGATGTTGGTATGGATACTAACTCTGTTAGGAATAAGGTGTCTCAACCTTGGATAATTCATATTCTTATTATTTGTTTTGTAAATTTATTTTTTGCAAATAATGAAATTAAGTGTGAGTGTACATGTCTAGTTGGCATGTTGATGTGTCAGCATCTTGTGTGTAAGGAGATCATGACTGAACTGGTCATGACAGATTCCTATGACATGTAAGAACTATTTAAGGAATGTGCTATGACAAGTATAAGAGCATATTATGACTTGGGCCTATTTGGGTGCCCAAGAAGAAGTGGTTGGTGTGTGTAAGAGAATATGCCAAAAATAAGTTGGTATGACAAATTCTCTTACACTTCTCTTGTGACCATTATTTTTGGTGGATTCTATGACAAGCTATCATAGTCTATTCTAGGGATGGATACCTATTCTTGGGATTGCATGTAACAGCTATGTACATGTGTCTTTGTGCATGGGTCTTGGTGGTTGGACGCCAAACTCCTTTTTTGGGTATTTGTTGGGTCCTAAGGAGTCTATATCTATGATGCTGCTTCTATGGGAGAGAAATAAGTTGTACTAGTCTCTCATCTCCTGAAAGAACTTGCATTGCAAGTGTGTTGTAGTCTTTGTGTTGAAGATAATACATTGTGCAGGTTTTGGAGGGGTGGGGTTGTTTTAGCGAAAGGTTTTTCCCCACTGGCATATCTTTGTGTTTATGTGTTTCAATCTTCTCTATCTATTTTCTGTATGCATGGTATATGGCTGCAATATCTTTATTAAAGTAGTTAACGAATCTGAAATTGTAAGGATTTAAAAAGAATTTGCTCAATACTTTCCTTTAGAGATTAGTGTAGGAAGTTGTTTCTGCACCTAAGTTTCGTTACAAGTGGTATCAGAGCCTAATCAACTTTTGATCCTAGTTGTTGGGTAGGGTTTTTTGAGCTAATCTCAAGTTGAGTGGGAGTTTTGTGTAGAGCATTCTAGATCTTATTTGCAGATTGAGATGGCAAGTTCCTCATACAGTAGAATGGAGGTGGAGAAATTTAATGGCACTAATTTTGAGTTGTGGAAACTCAAGATGGAAGACATGCTTGAAGACCGCAATCTATGGGAGGCTACTTCACTTGATGTGAAACTTGCAATGATATTGCAAGTGGATTGGGAGATCAAGGATCGGAAGGCTAAGCATCTCATCAAACTCTATCTAGCAGATGTCATTCTTCTAAATGTTCTTGATGAGACTACTGCAAATTCTTTGTGGCAACGACTTGGGTCTATGTATCAGGCCAAATCTCTGGTGAATAAGTTGTTCCTAAGAAATAAGTTGTATTCTTTAAGAATGGAGGAAGGTGGATCCGTAACTGATCATCTCAATGCATTCAATTTATTGATTGCATAGTTGGCATCATCCGGTGCCAAGATCGAGGAGGAGGATCATTGTATGACCCTGCTTTGTTCCTTGCTAGATTCATGGGACCATCTTCTGATGGCTCTCAAAAGTACTATAGTCACATTCCATATGGATGATGTGGTGTCTTCATTGCTATCTAAGGAGATGCGAAGAAAGACTTCGGATTCATCTAAGGAAGCCCTTGTTGTTCGTGAGAGATCCAACGACAGAGGAAAGTAGAATGACAACAAGTCAAAGAAGGGTAGATCCAAATCCCATGGGAGTTCTAAGACTCCTGGAAAGTCCAAGGCAAAATGTTGGAACTATGATAAAACTAGGCACTTCCGGAGGAACTACAAAGAACCGAAGAAGAAGAAGAAAGGCTCAGATTTAGCTTCCAAAAAATCTCAAGAAGATTGAGATGCTTTTATTGCAGCTTTGGCAGCCCATGCATCTGATGATGTGTGGTTAGTTGACTCAGGTGCTTCTTTTCACATGACCTCTCATCGAAACTAGTTCTCAAAATATGAAGAGTTTGATGGTGGAAAGGTGTACTTGGGTGATGATTCTCACCTAAAGATAGTTGGATGCGGAAGGGTCACTATTAGATTTCCTGATGGATGAGTAAAGGGAATCAATGGAGTTATGCACATTCCAAATTTGGCATGAAACCTATTATCTATAAGTATGCTGAATGATGTAGGTGTGCAAGTTGTCTTTTTGAAATATGGATGCAAGATGATGAGAGGTTCTATGGTGCTCGCTAGAGGTACTAGGAGAGGTACTTTGTTTCAGCTTGAAGCATGCATTGCTCAGTGCAATAGTTCTTCTATTTCAAAGAAGAGAGCGGCTATCACTTCATCCCCACCATCTGAACAAGTAGTAAAGAAGACTATGGCAATGGGTTCCGATGGCAGTGCAGTAAGTGTACCTAAGGGTGCAAACACTTTGGAAGGCAAGCTTCCTGCAGAAAAGATGATGTTGTGGCATATGAGATTTGGCCACATTGGTGAGAAGGGTCTTAGGACCCTAAAAAATAAAAACCTCGTTGAGGGGTTAAATGATTGCAATCTCAAGTTCAACTTTTGCGAACACTGTGTCTATGGTAAACAAAATCGTGTTCAGTTTTACTCTAGTTCTCACAAATCTTCTGATGTTTTGGATCTTATTCATTCTGATGTATTTGGTCCTATAAAAGTTCCTTCAATCTCCAAGTCTGTATTTTTTGTATCTTTCATAGATGATTACAGTAGAAGGACTTGGATTTATTTCCTTAAAAGTAAGACACAAGTCTTTAGTCGGTTCAAGGAATTTAAAGCTCTTGTAGAGAATCAGACTAGTAAGAAGATTAAGTGTGTGAGAACTAATAATGGTGGTGAGTTTTTCTCAACAGAGTTTGAGCAGTTCTATAAAGAATGAGGTATCAAGAGGCATAAGACAACTCCTTATACCCCACAGCAAAATGGAGTTGTAGAGAGAATGAACAAGACATTGATGGAGAAGGCTAGGAGTATGCTTAGTGGAGCTGGTTTAGAACAAAGGTTTTGAGCCGAAGCTATGGCCACTGCTTGCTATCTGGTTAACAGATCTCCTACATCAGCTCTTGTTGGTAAGACACCCATGGAGGTGTGGTCTGGTAAGAAGCCTTCAATTAGACATCTTTGTGTTTTTGGTTGTGAAGCTTATGCACATGTTCTAAAGGAGAAAAGATCTAAGTTGGAAAACAAAGCTATCAAATGTATTTTCATCAGATACAGTGTTGGTGTGAAAGGATACAAGCTTTGGGATCTTGTGACTAGTAAGGTGTTGTATAGTAGAAATGTTATTTTTAGAGAGCTAACATCTTCTCCTATTGTGCTACAACCAGATGAAAAAGAAAAGGAAAAAGATGTTGTTCAGTTGCCTCCTACCCCTGAGAAGACTGAATAGAGGGACCATGTTGGGTCTAATGATGAAGAGAGCTCTAGCAGCTCTGATAGTTCAGAAGAAGAGGAAGAACAACCTCAACCTCAGCCCTTGAGGAGATCCATGAGAGAAAGAAAGCAACCAGAAAGGTTTGGTTATTCTATGTTAGATTCCAGTCATGCCTTTGCTTTGATTACTAACACTGATGAGCCTAGATCTGTGAAAGAGGCTTTGGGCATGGAAGATGCAGGTTCCTGGATTGAGGCTATGGATGATGAGATGGCTTCATTGGAGAAAAAAAAAACTTGGGACCTTGTACCTTTACCTAAAGGGAGAAAATTTGTTGGTTGTAAATGGGTGTTCAAGAAGAAATTCTATGCAAATGGCAGTGTTGAAAGGTACAAAGCTAGATTGGTTGCAAAGGGGTACTCACAGGTAGAGGGAATAGATTATGGTGAAATATTCTCTCCTGTTGCAAAGTTGACATCCATTATATTTATGTTATCTCTTGCTGCATCATATGATTTAGAGATAGAATAGATGGATGTGAAGATAGCTTTCCTTCATGGTGATTTGGAGGAAGAGATTTATATGTCACAGCCTAAGCACTACATTGTTAAAGGTAAAGAATCCTTAGTTTTCATATTAAAGAAATCTCTATATGGTTTGAAGCAATCTCCTAGGATGTGGTACCTTAAGTTTGATGCCTTTGTGTTGTCAATTAGATTTGTAAGATCAAAATCAGATCATTGTGTTTATTTCAGAGTTGAAAATGATCGCCTTCTTATTGTTGCATTATATGTTGATGATATGTTGTTGTTTGGGAAGGGTAAGGGTATGATTTATGATTTTAAATCTCAATTGTTAGCATAGTTTGAGATGAAAGATCTTGGGGTAGCTAGGTACATCTTGGGTATGGAAATCAGTAGAGACAGGTCTAATAAAAAACATTGGTTGAGTTAGAGTAAGTATGTGAAGTCTGTGTTGGACAGGTTCAGCATGGCAGATTGCAGACCACTTTGTGTTCCTATTTCTATGGGAACAAAGTTATCTGTAGATGATTGTCCAAAATCTCCTAGTGAGGTGGAGGACATGAGTAGAGTACCTTATGCTAGTGCAGTTGGCAGTCTTATGTATGCTATGGTTTGTACTAAACCAAACATTGCCCAAGTAGTGGGAGTCCTGAGTCGGTTTATAGCTAACCCTGGATGGGTACATTGGGATGCAATTAAGTGAGTATTCAGATATTTGAGGGGTACATCAAATTACTCCATATGTTATCATGGTAACTCTTCTGGATCTCCGCATTCAGTTTGTATTCATGGGTTTTTGGATTCAAATTGGGCAGGTGATATTGATAGCAGAAGATCCACCAATGCTTATGTGTTCACTATGTTTGGTGGTGCCATTAGTTGGATGAGTAAGCGACAACCTGTGGTTGCTTTGTCCACTACAGAAGCTGAGTACATGGCTACTACTCATGCTTGTAAGGAAGCCATTTGGTTTAGGAGATTGTGTTCTGATGTTGGTGTTGATGTAGAATAGATTACTATTTGGTGTGATAGTCAGAGTGCTATTTTCCTTGAAAAAAATCTAACTTTCCATGCAAGAATGAAGCACATTGATGTGCAGTTTCATTTTGTGAGAGATATGGTGGAAGATGGAAAGGTAAATTTAGAGAAGGTAGATACTGTGAAGAATGTTGCAGATGCATTAATGAAACCAGTGGGCACTGAGAAGTTCAAATCATGTTTGGAGTCTATGGGCCTTTTGGCCTATAGCGGTTAAAGTTCTTGTTATGTTCCTGTTGCTCTTACAAGGTGTTCGACAAGTGGGAGAATGTTAGGAATAAGGTGTCTCAACCTTGGATAATTCCTATTCTTATTATTTGTTTTGTAAATGTATTTTTTGCAAATAATGAAATTAAGTGTGAGTATACATGTCTAGTAGGCATGTTGATGTGTTGGCATCTTGTGCGTAAGGAGATCATGACTGAAATGGTCATGATGGATTCCTATTATGCGTAAGAACTACTTAAGGAATGTGCTATGATAGGTGTAAGAGAATTTTATGACTTGGGCCTATTTGGGTGCCCAAAAAGAAGTGGTTGGTGTGTGTAAGAGAATATGCCAAAAATAGGTTGGTATGACAGATTCTCTTACACTTCTCTTGTGACCATTATTTTTAGCAGATTCTATGACAAGCTGTCATAGTCTATTCTAGGGATGGATGCCTATTCTTGGGATTGCATGTAACAGCTATGTACATGTGGCTTTGTGCATGGGTCTTGGTGGTTGGATGCCAAACTCCTTTTTTGGGTATTTGTTGAGTCATGAGGAGTCTATATATATGATGCTGCTTCTATGGGAGAGAAATAAGTTTTACTAGTCTCTCATCTTCTGAAAGAACTTGCATTGCAAGTGTGTTGTAGTCTTTGTGTTGAATATAATACATTGTGCAGGTTTTGGAGGGGTGGGGTTGTTTTACCGAAAGGTTTTTCTCCACTGGCATATCTTTGTGTTTATGTGTTTCAATCTTCTTTATCTATTTTCTGTATGCATAGTATATGGCTGCAATATCTTTGTTAAAGTAGTTAACGAATCTGAAATTGTAAGGATTTTTAAAAAAATTTCTCAATACTTTCCTTTAGAGATTGTAATACCCCAAAAATGGGCTATAGGTTCATTAATCTCCTATATCGACATATCGAATGAAATTGACATCGAAGTCCTAACCCAAGGCACATTTGAACATCATCAAATCCTAATTGATTATCATAAATTCTACATTGGGGAATATTCCTAGTAATATTCCTAATTATCATAATTATCTTTAATTTAATAATTATTTGGTGATAAGTCCTATTTATCCTAAAGTTTGATTAATTGAATATTCTCAATATTTAATTAATTAGATTTAATTCTGCCACTTAATTTTTTAATTGAAGTTAATTCTATTTATTCCTAAATTGTATTATTTAATTTTGACAATAAATCCAAAATTCTATGAATAATTGATTAAATTCTTATTTAATTAATTAAAGCAAGTTGTCAATTTTTAATAATATTGTTTTTGAATAAAAGTTTGAAAAATAATTGATTAACCCATAAATCAATTATTTTATTGATCAAAATCAATTAAGTTGGAAATAAATCACTTTATTATTAAATTAATTCATATTAAATCATGCACAATCAAGAAAAGCAGACAACTATCAATTATCAATTAAAGCTAAACTCTATTTTGAGTTGATCTCTGCTTTTGCATGTTTTTGTGAGTTAATTATCCTTTATTTAAAAATAACTCAAAAATCAACCTAAGTTTATTCGAGTGATTTATGGCTTTTTTCCCATGCACCTCCAAAGCCCTGGATTTCTATAAATCAAGGCTCAGCTCTTCACAAATCATCTCATAATTGTGCAAACTTATGCTAGCGAATTGGTGTCTGAAGAATCAAAGCTTCTTTTGCAAATCAAAAAACTTTGTGAGATCATTCATATTTTAGCATATCATATTAGAATTTCATTTCTAGATTAGCATATCATATCAAGTTTTCATATGGAATAGTTTCATATCATTTTTTCATCATAATTGCATCTAAAAATCCAAAAAAATAGATTAATTGCATTCATTCCATATTTAGATTAATTGCATTCAAATCCTTCATTTAGGTGTCGTCAAGGTCACTGATCTTGATACAATCTAAGAACATCATACTTGCACCTATTAGAAGGCATTAAATCACCTGGTTAGTTTAGCTTTCATTTATTGCACGATTTTGATTTTAGCTAACCTCTAATGTTTTACTAAAGTGTTGTGTCTATAGATCATGTACAAAATTCACACACACATTTATAGCACCCATCATGGGGCCCTGAAATAGGTTTTCATTCTATTCTATCAATTTTTTATCATTTTTTTCGAACCCAGGACCACAAGGTTAATTTTTGTGAGTTTTGTGATAAATTTTTAGGCTGTTTTTCCAGAAATCCGACTGATGTTTTTATTGGTACATGCACATATGACATGATAAAAATCTGAAATTTATATTTTTGGAAATTTATTTGAGTTAGCTTTCATTTTCCATTGATTTGGATTAATTTTGTTTTGATTTGCAAAAATTATGATCATTTTAGTGAAGACTGGTCTGAACCTGATTTTATGAAATCTAACTGATGTTTTTATTGGTACATGCACATATGATATGATACAGATCCAAAATTTATATTTCTAGAAATTTATTTGAATTAGCTTTCATTTTCCATTGGTTTGTATTAATTTCATTTTGATTTGCAAAAGTTATGATCATTTTAGTGAAGACTGGTCTGAACCTGATTTTATGAAATCCGACTAATGTTTTTATTGGTACATGCACATATGACATGATAAAAATCCAAAATTTATATTTTTGGAAAGGTCTTTGAGTTAGCTTTCATTTTTCATTGGTTTGGATTAATTTAATTTTTATTTTCAAAAGTTATTGTTGATTTAGTGCAGACTGGTCAGAATCTAATTTTTTATGACAAGAAGTTTTTCGATTATCAAATGACATATTATCTTTGACTAACCTGATTTTCTACCACATGGGGTTGACAAGTTGTGTTTATTTTTTTTATGGATTTTTATAAAATTGGGTTTCATGTACAAGAATAGGTAATTTTTTCATAACAGTGGGTTGCAGGTGCAAGTGCAGGTACATCTTATGGGTACAAAAGATAGAAGACAAAAAGTGCAAGAATTGTTAAAAATAGGTAAAAATCTACTAAGCGCATTGCAAGGAATTTAGGTAATCTTCTCAGCTGATAAGACTTTGATTTTGGATCTAAAACAAACATCTCATGTGTCTAGCCTGAGTGACTTTTATTGCTTTCCTATCACAGACTTCATTTGGGCTATAAAAATGAACATAGTTTGCTTTCAGCATCTTTGTTACACATAGTAATTAGGCCCCATGAACACTATTTGTGGATGTTGAAAGAGTGGGTTTCCAGCGAAACTCTTCTCAATGAATGATCCCTTGTAGGTGGGGAGGATACTGAGGGAGTCTCACGTTCCACTAGATCCGTGTGTCTTCAACTTTTGATCGAGGAATTCTCTTTCTGAAGAGGTTGATAGATCCCAAGGGGTTGATGTCATAGATCTTTGTGAGATAATCTTGGTCTTAGCATGTCGGATTAATCTGTCTACTTTGTTTGGGTTAAAAGCGAAAAGGCTAGGGGATTATGCTCTACTTCCTTTTTGGATAGTACCAGAAAACCAAATTCTTGAATCTGGAACCAATCTCCATGTGGTATATCTTGTGAGTCACCTTTAGAGAGGGTTAACCGTAGTGGATATTCCCTTAATTGGGTCAACCACGTTGATGGAACCTCAAGCGGTAATAGCCATTTTTGCCATGGTAGTGACAGTCGCTATATAAATGTCCTTGTGGAAGAAATCTTCACAGGTGTGGTTCATTGTTGGGTTGTCAGATCTCCCTAGCAGCTCCTGATTGATTAAATTCTCGGACTATGTCAAAACTCTAGTGCACTGGGATTGGAGTTCACCCCTTTGGATCATAAAAGTTACAGAGTCAAACCATTACTAAAAACCCTAGCGATGCCAAAATTTTATTTTCTAGGGTATATGTGTGATATTGCAAAACATTTTTGGAACATACACAATTAGCGCTTCTGAGGATTAGAACAAATAAGTCACTTGATTGTTCATGAGCAAGGTTGCTTTTGCCCTTGTTCATTATTTTTAGACATGCTTGAAATCACTTGCTTTCTATTTTGCATGTTTGTTTATCTATCTGGTTATTGAAAATGAAAAAATCTGTTACAATCCTCAAATCTGGACATTAAAATTTGCAAACAATCCGAATCTGAAAACTCAAAATTTGCAAAATCTGAAGTAAAATTCTTTTCTGGAGTCAAAAGTCATCTCAGGAGGTCAAAAATTCATACGAGTTTCTATCAAGTGTCATTTCATTACTGCCCATCTGTCATATGGTAAAGAACCTAGTGTCGTACGAGTCTTTCTACCAGTCAAATTCAAAAAGTCAAATCCTACTAGCAACTATCGTGTCAGATACTTAGCTTTTTCAGCCTATTTCCAGAATATGTCAAACAAATCATTGTGTCAAGAATAGAACAGCAACTACTAAGAATCCAATCATTATCCCAAAGTGGTCTTTTGAATCCGATCTAGTCTTCTGTTTAATCGATTTGAGTCTTTATCATCTTGTGTCAAAACCTTGTCATAACTATCAATCTTCAATCAATCATCAAAATGACTAAGTATTGTGATATCTTGTCCACTATCTTTTGGGAACCTACCCATACATCTAGGGCACAGTATCCTTCACCCATGTCTAATTGAATCTTCAATCAATCAAACCTTGACAAGGTTGCATCATCTGATCATCTTGATTCCATTCATTCTTCAGTTGTCTTCATCTTATTCTTTTGCTTCACCCAAGGTTAATGGTGGAAACTAGAGCTTTCTCTCACAAGAAATCTGGGGAAATATCTCATACTTTACCTTTGACCTACATAGGTCCAACTTTTGAGCAACTCCACGATTCTGGTCTTTACAAAGATGACGGCGCTAGCAACCTTTGATTAAAAATTGGTCACATTCCTCCTTCATCAACTCACGGAGGTACCCAACAAACCCCACATCAATCTATTTTGGGGAGTCCACAAACTCCTACCATGTCTCAAGTAGGGACAAACTTTGGCTCTCAAAGAACTCAATCTCAACATGGTGTAGATCAGGAACCCACACCTGAAGAAATTGCTCAATATCAAAATGATGATAACTTCAAATAAATGATGAAGCATTTCTTGAAAGAAGATAGAGAGGCATACTTTTTACAATTAGCTCATCAAGGAGCTAAGCTTCCTCCTAATTTTAATGTTGAAGCTATCATCACACATGAGGAAGAAACTCCACTCATAGCTATGATGAAACAAATACATGCTTGACAAGTCAAACTGAATCAACTCGAAAAAGAGAAGGAACCCAAAGAGTTCTCCATGGAGGCTCTATGTCCTTTTCCATTTGACAAAGACTTGTACATGTCACCATTTCCAAAAAGAGTGGAGTTGTCGAAGTATGATAAGTATGATGGACACTCAGATCCTCAAGATCATGTCAGAGAATTCTATACACAATCAATGGAGTTCATGCATGAACCAACCTATCTGATGTGTCTCTTCCCTCGATCTCTAGGAGGAGCGGCCATTCAATGGTTCTCTCGATTACCTTCCACTATCAAAACTTTTGAGGAGTTGATCAAATTTTTTTATTAGCAATACTCCTACAATATTCAACATCCAATCACCATGATTGATATCTGTAATCTCAAGCAATATCCAGGAGAACCATTCCTAACATTTCTCAAGAGATGGAGGAAGAAGTCCTCTCTATATGCCAGACCTATTCTAGAAATAGAAAAATTGGAAATCTTCATCAATAACCTTGTTCTACAAATCAATTATCCTCTAGAAATGCAAGATCATACATCTTTTGATAAGATGGTGGACAATGCTATCAAAATTGAAAAAGTGTTTGTGAAAAAAGGAGAAATCACACTTCAAAAAGACAAGTATGAATCTGGATCTAGTTCCAAAGATAAGAACAAAAATTGGAACAAGAACAAAGGCATCATCACAGATGACATTGTTGACACTATTCATGCCCCATCAAAGGCACCAGCCTACAACCTAACTCTTGGTTCCCAAGCCATTAAAGCTTCAGAACAAAAGTCATCTGAACCATTTCAAAAGAAGCCAGAATACAAATCTTGGGATAAACAGCGAAAGTTCACTCCTCTTGGAGAATCTTTAGAATTAGCTATGAAAACTCTACTGGCTGATAACATCATCTCTTTGCTAGTGATCCTACCACCTGATTCTGAGCCTAAGCCAAAATGGTGGAGAGAAAATGAATTATGTGATTTCCATCGAGGTAAAGGTCACAAAACTAATAACTGCTTATGGTTGAAACACACCATTCAAGATCTGATCAATAGTGGAGACATCACAGTTGACAATCCTAAGAGAAATAACAATCATACAGCATTCATAGAACCATTTCCACAACATGGTCAAGGATTTTTAACTTCTCAGCCTAATATGGGGGCAAAAGTCAATTATGCCTACCTTGGAAATAATGTTGTCATCAATATGGTTGAACCATGTCTCTCTGAAAGTTGCAATGTCATCACAATTATATGAAGAGAAAGAGATCATTCCTTAGCTAATGTAGTTACTCGATCACAAGCTCAGGCACATCTGAAAGGACAACTCCCAAATTCATCTAATGTCCCTAAGATACCCTTCAATCTTTCATCTGCTTCCAAATAGAAGTCTGCTTCCAAATCTTCCAATCCAAAGGATACAAGGCCAACATCTTATAGCATTGTCCAAAAACTCCAGCACACTAATGCCAAAATCTCTATGTTTGAGTTGCTTCAAATATCTCTAGCTCATAGAGCTATCCTAGACAAAGCTTTGCTCAGTTCCAATGTTCTTGATGACCTTGATTTAGACAGGTTCCAGACTATGGTTGGACATCTTACATCTCCACAATATATCTCCTTTTTAGAGGAAGATGACAACTCCTTGAGTCACCCACATAATCAGCCTTTGCATATAGAGGTCTTGATCTAGAATTGTAGAGTCAAACGTGTGTTGATAGATGGAGGTGTTGGCCTAAACATTTGTTCTTACAGCTTGATCACACAATTGGGATTTTCAGAATTGGCTATTGATCCTAGAAAGAAAATAACTATCAAATCTTATGATGAACAAGAAAGATCTTCTAAAGGCACCATTGTCTTACCTATCAGAGCAGGTCCAGTTATCAAAGATACCATCTGTCAAGTGCTTGATCTACCTTTGGCCTACAACATTCTTCTAGGGAGACCATGGATACATGAAATGCAAGCTATTCCTTCTACATACCATCAATTTTTGAAGTTTCCTTATGAAGGAGTAGAGGTTACTATCCCCACAGATCTGAATACAACTTGCAATACATTGAAGGAAAGTGCAGATAAGCTTGTGCCTAATAATAGAGAATCTTCCATTGAATCAACTAAAGAGGCATCCACATCTAAAATGGAAGCTCTTGAAAAAGAGGTTAATATCAAAGAAAATAGTATGGGAGAATATACTATGGAGCCAGTCTTATCTTTGACATCTCTCCCTATCTCACCTAAGTCTTATGGACAATCTTTGAAACAATCCAAGCCCGAACCTAAGGAACCTCTTGAAGCATATAAAAACAATTTTGTAGCAAAACAAGTATCCAAGCAAGAGTTTGAAGAGGATGAAGTTGTGCTATCATGGCTATACAAAGATGAACTTGAATCCCATAATGTTCAAACTAGCGACTCTACAGCACCATAGATCTCTTCTAAGTCATATGGTCTAGGAAATAAATTGATAGCTAAGATGGGATATCTAGGTCAAAGACCTCTAGGAGTCAGAGGAAAAGGTCTTGTGGCACCTCTCCCACATACTAGTAGAGAAAATAAAGACAAAGTTGGCTTAGGCTTTAAAAAGAAACCCTTCCACCTCAAAGGTAATTGTTCTCATGTCATAGAGCAGATCACACCAGGAGAACCTCTTCTTAAGAAAGAAGAAATAGAACTATCAGATAGTGATTCAGATAGCTCAGAACTCATCCCCTATGAAAAATTTCCTAAAGAGATCAAAGACCTTCTTGATGATAAAGATGATCCACTCAAAATAATTAATGTAGTAGAAACACAAGAACCTACTATCAACCAAGAGATAGTTGCAACACAAGAACTAGCTAATCTTGAAAACAATCAAGAAGAGGGAGGTGGTAGTGATTTTGAGACAAATTCCCATGAGTATGAATTCAAATCAGAATCTAAGGGTAACCCTTCTTGGGGTATTCACCCTGACTTTACTCATGTTTTAAGATTTCCTAGAGATCATGAATCAGAAGTTGAATCAAATGAATATGAATGGGGAGCCATTCTAGAACCAGATGAAGATGAGCTTATTAGAGAGAAACATGTTGATGTTATTCACCAATATGCACCTAATCCCAACGTAAGTCTAGAGTGAAATGATGAACCTATCGAGTCTGATCCACCTATGGCTGAATTGGACTGCCATGATGACATTGAGCCTATTCATGAATTGAATGTCTTAAGTTGTAATATCACCTTTGAACTCGAGCATCGGGTTAGGACCAATGATGACATATTCATATCCATAAACACTATCTCCCAATCTTTCCCCACTTTGACTATCCAATATCCAGAACTTATTGATCAAACCTCCAAAAATCTGAGCCATGGTATTTACACCTTTCCCAATGACTATGCCCTTGCTTGCTACCTCAATGCAGTTGAGCCTATGAGTACTTCCATCAGTGAACCGAGCGTTAGCATGACAGAGTCGGACATCAAATATCTTAGTCAGAAAAAATAAGAATAAAAAGAAAAAGAAAAAGAGTTCTGAGGGTGAAAACCACTTTGTGGCAGTCTCAGAACCTACAAAAGTAAAAATAAAAGATGTATCCAAAGGTGAAAACCTCTCTGAGGTGCCTAAGGATGAGATATTTGATGTCCTTCTGAGTCATTTACAGGATAGATCTCCAAATCTAATTGAGCCCACTCAATCTATCAATTTAGGTACAATTGAAGAACCACAGTTGATTCATGTAGCACAATCTCTATCAGAAGAAGAGAAGCAAAAATTTACAACATTCCTAACAAAGAAGAAGATCAACTTTGCATGGAAATATTCAGATATGCCAGGATTGGATCCTAATCTTATAATGCATCATTTATCCATAGCTCCAAATGTCAAACCTGTTAAGCAAAAGTTGAGAAAGATGCATCCTCACATTGCACTCTTGGTAAAATTTGAATTAGAGAAGCTCCTAAAAGCCGGATTCATCCGAGTTATTGACTATCCAGAGTGGAGCTCCAATATTGTACCTATTTCTAAACTAGATGGTTTAATCAGAGTATGCATAGACTTTAGAGATGTGAATAGAGCATGCCCTAAGGATGATTTTCCACTACCTAACATTGATATGATAGTGGACATGACTGCGGGCTTTGAGATGTATTCTTTAATGGATGGTTTTTCCAGATATAACCAAATAAAAATTGCTCCAGAAGATCAAGAGAAAACTACTTTTACATGTGCATGGGTTACCTTCTATTGGAATGTCATGCCATTTGGGCTTAAAAATGTTGGTGCTACATATCAAAGAGCCATGACTTCTATTTTTCATGACATGATGCATAGGACTATGGAAGATTATGTTGATGATACTTTAGCAAAATCCATGATTAGAGCTACACATCTAGATGACTTGAGCAAGATACTAGACATAATGGAAAAATTTAGTCTCAGACTAAATCCTAAGAAGTGTGCTTTTGGTGTCACTTCTAGAAAGCTCTTAGGATACATAGTCTCAAAGAAGGGCATTGAAGTTGATCCAGCTAAGGTAAAGGCTATCATGGAAATGCAACCTCCAAAGAATATTAGTCAAATGAAGACATTGCAAGGAAGAGTTCAATCTATCAGAAGATTCATATCACAACTAGTAGATATATCACAACCTTTTACAAAAACATTACATAAAGGTGTGACCTTTGCATGGAATGAAGAATGTGAGAACAACTTTAACCATATCAATAAGTATCTATCAAATCCTCCTATCTTGATGCCTCCTATTCATGGGAAGCCATTGATTTTATATGTCTCCACTACAAATACATCACTAGGGGCATTGCTAGCACAACATGATGAGAACAAAAAGGAAAGAGCTATATACTATATCAGTAGAACATTGGTTGCATACAAGAAGAACTATTCAATGATTGAGAAAGCTTGTCTAGATGTGATCTTTGCATCACAAAAATTGAGACACTACATGTTAGCTCATACTACAAAATTGGTAGCTAAAATTGATCCCCCCAAGTACCTACTAAGCAAAGCTGCCCTCACAAGTAGATTAGCTAAATGGGTTATGCTCTTAAGTGAATTTGACATTGAATACGTGGAAAGAAAAGCTATAAAAGGACAGGTTATTGCTGATCAATTAGCAGATGCACCTATGATTGATAATACACCAATGCAAATGGAATTTCTAGATTCCTCTATCATGACTCTTTCTTCTAGAGAATGGCAGTTATTCTTTGATGGCTCCTATACACAGAATGGATCTGGAGCAAGAATATTGTTCATAACTCCTCAAGGATACTCAATCCCAAAAGCATTCAGACTAAAGTTCCCTTGTACAAATAATATTGTTGAATATGAAGCCCTTTTGAATGGTATGAAAATAGCAATTGAATGGAGAGTAATAGAGCTACACATTCATGGAGACTCTCAACTTGTTATTCATCAAGTCAATGATGTGTACCAAACTAAAGATGAAAAGCTCATTCCTTACAAGAGAATGGTAGATGATCTGAAGAAATATTTCATATCTATCACATTTGAGAAAATTCCTAGAATGGAGAACAAGGTTGTCGATGCAATGGCAACACTATCTACTTTATTACAGTAGCCTGAATATGAGCTATGCTACGAGTTCCTGGTGGAAGCACTATCTTATCCTACATATGATTCCCCTAAAACCCACATGATCTGCACTGTTGTAGGTCATGATTCATCTAGATACAAAAACCTATTTTCCTATCTCCAAGACCATATCATTCCCGATACCTTCAACCTCCATGAAAAGAGATACCTTATCTGTAATGCCTCCTGATATGTCATCATTGGTCATGATCTATACAAACAAGGTCTAGATGGTATGCTACTTAGATGTTTAGAACGGAAAGAGTCTCAACATGCATTAGAGGAAGTCCATGATGGTATTTGTGGGTCACACTCGAACGGTTTAACACTAGCTTGAAAAATTATTAGGGCTGGGTACTATTGGCCTGAAATGGAGAAAGAGGCTATTAAATTTGCTAAGAATTGTCAAAAGTGTCAAGTACATGGCAACCTAATTCATGCTCCAGGGAGAGATCTAATTCCCTTTACTACACAATGGCCTTTTCACCAATGGGCATTTCATCTTATAGGAGCTATACATCCTCATTCTTCCAATGGACATACCCATATAATCACAACTATAGATTATTTTACAAAATGGGTAGAAGTAGTCCCTTTGACACAAGCCATTGGCAAGCAAATATCTATGTTCATATTGAACTATATCATATGCAAATATGGGATACCTCATTCCATAATCATAGATAATGGTGGACAATTCAATAACAAAGACCTAGATGATCTATGTGCCGAATTCAAGATCACACAACATTGGTCTTCTATCTACTATCCTTAAGGGAATGGACAAGCAAAGGCATCTAATAAGAATCTATTGAAAATCTTGCATCGAACAGTTAATAAGATAGGAAGAGACTAGCATCTCATGATCAATCCATCTCTCTGGGCCTACAGAACAAGTATCAGAACACCTACTGGGGCTACACCTTTCACTTTAGTTTATGGGTCTAAAGTAGTACTACCTATTGAGGTTGAAATCCCATCACTAAGAATCAGAATGCATGGTCTA
Organism: Chamaecyparis obtusa; assembly: GCA_027943335.1. Classification (NCBI taxonomy): domain Eukaryota; kingdom Viridiplantae; phylum Streptophyta; class Pinopsida; order Cupressales; family Cupressaceae; genus Chamaecyparis; species Chamaecyparis obtusa. Next base: position 198,477 of record BSBK01002578.1, on the reverse strand, counting down.
GTAACTGATGATGACTACAAAGTGTCTAGGTTGCAAGAACTTGAACTACTAGATGAGTGCAGACAAGCAGCATATGATCATCTCAGAGTATATCAAAAGAGAATGTCTAGAGGTTACAACAAGAAAGTCAGACACAAAGAATTTAAGGTTGGTGATCTAGTCTTGAGAGAGAATCCTAAAAATCAATCCCATCGAGAACGCAAGGGGAAGTTTGAACCCAACTGGCTGGGTCCCTTTGTAATCGCTACTACTTTTGGCTATGGTGCCTATCAACTCTCAATGACTAAAGGAGAATAGCTCTGAGAACCAATCAACATTCTCCATCTGAAGAAATTCTATGCCTAAAGCATTCAGTCTATGGTAAAATATCCTGAAAAAATCTTCAAAAATTGGAAAAAGTCCTGAAAAAATGAACATCTTGGTGAAAACCTATCAATAGGCACCTTGATGGTTCACAAAAAAATTAAAATATCAAAAAAAATTTGAAAAAATGAAAAATACAAAAAAATGAGAAAAAAAAAAGTGCCTTGGTGAAAACCTGGAAATAGGCGCCTTGGTAGCAAAAATAGAATCTCTGCCAAGATGGTGAAAACTCGGCAAATGGGTGCCACTTGTTTCAAAATGCTCCATCTATTAGCACAATCTTGGTCTTTCCCAGCTTTTAGTCTTGCTTTAGTTTGTACATATCTCCTGGTTTGTTTCTGTATTTCCAGTTTTTAATAAGTCAGTCTGTACACCAATCAGCTCCAACATCTATATCCTATCAATGTTCAAACTTGGGGGCAATCAAAGTCATATCCTATCACCTCCAATGTATCTGAGACATATCATATCCAGTCAGAGTCCTTTGAAGCTTCATGTGAGTCAGTCAGTCAGTCTTGTCTCCAGAAAGGATTTTGCATCTACAACAATGCAATCAAACATCAAACTGAAAACTGAAAACAATCTATGCTTTTTACATGCTTTTATCTCCTTGTATGCTTAATGATTCACATTGAGATTTTTGCATATTGTGTCCCTTCGAGCTCTTCGATGATGTCCTTTACAGGATTTAGAGAGTGATGACTGGGGGCATAATCTTTTCTTTGTCTTCTACTTGTATGTGAAAATCCAACAACTTTGCAAATTCTAGATTGAAATGGTGTCCGACTGTAAGAGCCTCTATCTCGAATTAGATGGCCATGCATACCTCGACCATTGATACTCAAAAAATTCAAGGAATTTTGATCTAACTATTGTCTTTTTGAGTGAGTTCTTTCTCCTATTGTGAAATGCGATCTTACCTAAGGATGTGAACGATAAAGGGTCACTACGGGTAATTCACATTGGATTTAGAATGATCTCTTGACTGTTTGATGTGTTTGTCACCGCAAGGCATATTCAGGTCATCATGACATTTATGTTTTGATGCTTATACAAATTTCTATATCAAAATGGACATGATATTCAGGTCATCCTGGCATTTATGCCTTGGTGCTTATATATAATCTGACATTCCAAAAATAAAATCAATATTCATATATCCATGGTTGTTGACCAGTGGGTATTGTATTGATTCTTGCGCATACAAATTGATATTCAAATGTCTATGGTTTCATAGCTAGTGGGAATTGTATTGATTTATCCGATTACCTAAAAGTTCAATGATGATAACAAATCGACACATGATCAGTGACTAGGTCCTAGGTCTTAGCACTAGTGCATTTGACCACAAATTTCGACCAAAATTTTTGACCAAAGTGCAAAATGGTTTTACTTGGTCGCATTATAAAGGATAAATTTTGTTTTTTTTTACTTTTATGCCCATGTTGGTCAAAATTTCGACCAACTATGGGTTGGTCAAAATTTTGACCAACACGGGCATAAAAGTTAAAAAAAAAAAAGAAAATGCATCTCCATTTCATTTTATGTTGTGCGCACACGAAGATCATATACGAACGGAGTGAAGCTGGCAGGGAAGATTGAAATTTACTACCTTTCTACCACTGCTCTTCACTATCAATAATTCTGAGTATGTTCTCTGCTTTTTGTTTTCCTATGAATTGTAATGACAGTGATCTCCACATTGTGAAACATTAGTAGTTCATGTTGCCACTTGTGTTTCATTTTGCTTTGTCAACTAGATAACAGTAACCTTTGGTGTTTCATTTTTCTTTGTGAAAAATTAGTAGTTCGTGTTGCCACTGGTGATGGTCCTTCTAACCTTATGGCCCTTCTAACCTTTTCTTTAGCCATCCCTAGGCTTCACCAGGAGATTATCGATGATGCTAGCCGAAGGTTCTATAAATTGCGCTAGAACTATATAGTTCTAGCGCGATTTATAGAACCTTCAGCTAGCATTGAATGAACCAAATGGGTGGATGAATCAGTAATTTATAGAACATAGCTCAAACCATTGAATGAATCAAATGGTTTATGCAGATTATGGGAAAATGTTGTGATCACAGTGAAGAGCAGTGGTAGAAAGGTAGTGTTAATGGTGGCTCGGTATAACAGTGGGTGAACCGACCACATAAGTCATATATTTTATGCTAGGAAACATTCTCATATGTTGATTTGATGGTTTTCCAATGACCAATTTGACACAGAAGTGTCGATGAGGACACAAAGATTGATAAAGCCCTAAGTTTCAAGGGTTTGGGGTCCCAATTTGGGGGTTTGGTATCTGCAGAGCACTGGAGTCTAATTGCTTTAGGATTTGGGCAATTTAGGACATAAATAGGCACTATCTAGGAGTTGAGGTGTATAAGAGGTCATTAGTTTGCACTTCCTTTTTTATTTGAGCATTTTCATGTGTTAAAAATAGGGTATCAGTCATACTTACCAGTGTTTGTCCAAAATAACAATATAGAAGCTTTTGGTATGTTGTAGAGTCTTGTAAAAGGTAACTATAAATGTGGTTATCTCATTAAGTTCTTTGAGAAAAGAAAGAGTCATTTTCATTACAAATTTGCAGCATGGCCAATAGGCAGGGTATTGGGCTTTGGGGTCCAATTTGTGAAAACTTTGTGAAGTGGGATCATAGGTTGTGTTGGGATATTGTAACCAAGCAAAGTGAAGACAATAAAATCAATTCCATCTTTTAGGGACCCTTTGAGATTGCCTTGAGAAGTCAGGCTCTTGAGCATTATAGGTTTGGGTAGGCTACAGTGCCTATACCTCTGAAATTTCTAAAACTTATTGTGAATTGCAGTCATAGACTCCCTAGATCATCATGGAATTTTGTAATTCAGACAGTTCATTGCCTTGTCTATGTTATTTCTTTCTATCATTTGTAATTAGGATTGCCTCATCTTTTATTGGTGAAAACTTATCAAATAGTTATATTCCTTGTATATTCTATTGCTTTCTATTAATGCTTCAATATATATTTTCCTAGAAACCTTATCTTTTTCAAAAGAACCCATTTTAGGCTTTTGTAGACATGCATGAAAAATGTGGTAATATAGATGGGCAGTGAACTAGTTGAAAAATTACCTCAATGAAATGTGGTCTCATGTTTCTTAATTTGTCCCGAGAGCAGTTCAGAAAGATACTACTCATAGTTCATAGAATTAACTTATCTCGAAGAGAAATATCAATAATAGAAGTATACCTTTTTTTTTTAATCAATATAATTTCATGAATTAATGACTATGAATGAAATTCATGAACTTTATAAAGTACTTATCTCTTTATGTTAATTCTAATGGAGACACTTTATATTTCCTGGAAATCTCTCCAAAGATGCACTCCAGTCTAAATTGTTAGTTGCTCCAAAGAATGATGTCAAATTGTACCATAAAAGCCAAGAACATTCATGAACATCTCTCCAGTCCACTAAAAGAAATTACCTCCACATTGAAGAACCAAATCACAATCTACATAGACTCTTTCTCTTTGAGAGATGTCTTAGTTTTTCTCTATAAATCCTAGATGCTACAATCACTTTCACAAATTCCTTGAAAAATTTTCTAATGCATTGTTCAGTTAAGAAGAATGAGCGTTGAGAATATCGGTAGCCTCTGCATGAACTAATGCTTTATTTCCACCAAAGAACACTAAGGGGATTTTTAACAAAGGTTATAGTTGTATGTGCCTTTCTCAATATGTACAAAAATGAAGAGAAAAACCAAGCATGTGAGCTGCTTCACACATAGTTATGGGTTTTTCTATGATTGACATCTTCTTCAAATGGAACCTTCTCCCCTTTATAACATCCAATACGAAGGAGAAGTTACTCCTCTTCCTCATGTCTATTAAGAGTCACAACCCTTCACAATTACCACTTTTTGAAACAACACAACCCTTCATAATTTTCATTTTTTGAGAAGGTCACAAGCTTTCTTATTTTTATTTCTTTCTTCTTTCATTAATCCTCTCTTGATTTATATCCTCCATTCCCTCTTCTCCATAAATATGGATCCCTCTCTGAATTAAGTACTGTGTCATATTATTATTGCCTGATAATTCAAACTAAATCTCCTTTTTCCACTATTACCCTATTTCCACATCTGATTTCATCTCAAATATTATAATTCTTATTTTATCTACTTTTATTTCTGCCATAATTGTGTTGTGGACCCACTCTAACTTGAGAATGCATTTTCCCTTGTATTCCTCTTCCATTCAACACCTATTTGTGCTTGCATATTTTGAGGAGACACATCTCTTTGGAAAGATGCACCCATTTAAAGGGGTCATATCTCGCCATTGTTGTCTTGTTGATTAGATCTGCACTTCTCATTCTTGATAAAAAAATTGCCCCCTTTCAAATGAAGTTGCCTTCTCCCTTTTATACCTCATAGTTTGAGGGAGTCACAACTTTTCCTCTCATGCCTTTTGACCATTCATTAACTTAATTTTAATTAAATTTATGTTAAATTTTATTTTTATTTTTTGTATTTTAATTTTGTTATTATTATTATTTAATATTAAATCCTATTTCAGAAAGGGGACATTACAATTAGTGAGACCATGTATCAAACATTTCGTTATCCTTAAATTATGTAGATAGTCTGAGTATTCTTACCAAATGAAAACAAGTCTTCCCCAATCCAACTTGAAACAATTTTTGGAAGCTACATCATATTTTGTGAAATGTTCAGTGCAGTCAATATGTTATAATGCTTCTTTCCTCCATGAATATGAACATAGGTGTTCCAGAAGTGATTTGTGAACCTCTGACACAAAAACTTTGAATTTAAAGGCCCCATAGGATTCAGGATCACCTAACTGAAATTTTTCCATGTTTAGCAATTATGGAGAGCATAGGATTTATCAATGTAATAGAGAATAAATATAATCTAACTTTATATTTACATATTTATCAATGTATATAGTAATATCAATTATTGATATTGATATGTATGTATATATATAATAAATTATTTCTCATAATAATCATATAGTCAATATTATTTATCTAATCGATGTTACAAACATCAACTCTCCAATATTATTTACTTGCAAATATGGACCTCAAAAATATCAAAATATAATATGAGAATTGGAAAATTTGATTCGCTTGAATTTTGAAATCTTCACGTAGTTTAATCTAAAAATAGATTTAATTTACTAAACTATTCAAAACTTTCATCAAATTCAAAATTTTCTGTGTTGTGAAATGTGCTAACTTTTTAGTTTGAGTTTTTTCCCTTCATTTTAATTAATCAATTTAACTTAATTATTCTTTAAGCAATGATAGAGGTAAAAATGGTGTGATTTCTAATAAAAGTTAGTCATAATTTAGATAATGTGTGGTTCTATTTATACAAATTTATACATTGGGTTTGTAAGTTTTTGAATAAACTGTAAACCCTTGTTTGCATAGTCATGGCCAATATAGAAAAAAAAAAATTGACCAAAACCCAAAAACTGACAGGATCTTCCTTCTCAGATGAGGAAAGCCTCAATTCATTGATTCCCTCAACTAATATAATTGTCTCTTTATCCGCTCCCTATAGTCCTAAAGAAATGAAAGGTATGAATTAAGCTTCTCAATTTAAGCTCTAGTTTCTGCATCCTTATCCTTTGAAATATTATATATATTATTGCCAATTGTGTGATCTATGACTCAATGGAGTCAATCTCATCCTTTATGCTTTTTTGAAAAACTAGGTCATTTCAAGAAAAATTGATAGAACACATACTTAACTTCATTAGCACATTCCTTAAATAATTTCAAGTGATGCTAAAATATATCAATTGTGTGCATTTTCATACTGATTAAAGGCTTCTACCTTTCTCTTGTCTTTTATCTTACTTAAGGCATCCCACTCTTCTTTATTCTCAATGAGAGAGGAATGATCCTTGAAGGAACCTATCGAAAGCTTCAATTTTTGTTTTAGAAGCAATGAGGAATCAATGTTTACCACTTAAATTCATCACTTGTCTTAGTAGTGTCTTGAACCTTCTTAGTATTTTCCTCTTCCTCTTTCTCATTAAGCACTATAGTTTTCTCTAAAGGAACAATGTCCTATTCTTTGTTTCTAGTTGTGTTCCTTGAAGGAGGGACACCTATTTCACTTTGATCTTCTGCACCACTACTCTTTGGATGAGCAGTTTTCTTATCCTTCTTATCACTCTTCTTTGTTGTATCCCTCTCAATCATAGTAGCATCAAAGGAAAATATATATATGTCTTGTGTGGATGCATAAGGTATATCCTAAAAATTAATATCATCTATAAGTGCTTATTACATAGGAACAACTTCAACCTTCTTCATCTCCTCTACTATTTTAGTAGTCATCTTTTTAGTTTGTTTCTTTTTCCTCTCTTTCTCTTCTTTGTCCATTCCCATGATGGTATTCACCCATTTTTTGGGGCTGGAACTCTTATGCCTACATTTGAGACAATTGGACTCTTTCCTCATTTGAGAAGGAAGACCCAAAAAATGAGGACCCCCTCTTTTCACTTGGCAGTATTGTGAGGTTTTCACACCATCACCCCCATTTCAAATGGGGACCCCCTCTTTTCGCTTTGGCAGTATGAGTAGTGGTCTTAGTTGGTACCAATTTTCAAGTCTCCAAGTTTGAGAGATGAGTTTGAGCAACTTTGCCTCATTTACGAGTCAAGAGTCAGACCTTGAAATGTGAAGAGGAGAGCAAGATCTAGTGTTTGAGACTTGAGAGGTAAAGAGAAAGTAGGATGCACCATCAATGGTGACGGTGCATGAAAGTTGTTATGAGAAAAAAATCCAAATGGCATTGATATGGGTGTGAATTCAAGTCTGAATTAGATTGTGAACAAGGTATGAAATTGAGGTGAGAATGAGTAAGATCCAAGTATGATAAATGGACAAGTATGAATGTCAACATTCAATTCAGGAATGAATCCCACTGAAAATGGAGGCAAAGAGAGTTATCACAGACCTAATTTCAATGAGGAATGACCAAGCAGAGTTTAGCTTTGGATGAGCTATGCCAATAAAGTAAATCCCATTACAACCACTTTGTAGCTCATTCAATAATAAATAGAGGCCACATACATTTCTTTTTAAATAGTGGCTATTAAATATATCATGCTGGTAGACCTGATGTTAAAATACATTTTGCATACAGGCATTTATTGCTTATGTTAATGATGTAATAAGACCCCATTAGTTATGCCAATAAAGAAACTCCCATTACAACCACTTTATAGCTCATTCAATAATAAATAGAGACCACATACCTTGAAGTGTGTGCCATCCAATTCTCTCAAACTTGATGAATCTGTTCTTTCAACATTTGTAGCAGAGAAAGGAATCCATAGGAAGTGTATGCTGATTTAGAGAGAGGAAACCCAAAGAAATAAAGTTGGCATCTAAAAGGGAAGAAATATGTTGTGGACCTGCCGTCTGAGGAACAATTGCAGCACAGATGAATTGTGGTAGAAGGCATGGGTAAAATGTGATTGGGTATGGATAAAAAATACCAATAGTTTACTATCCAGATGAAGAATTATCTAATACATCTAAAAAATAAATTGGATTATGGAAGCTCTGAAGATTGCTTTATGGAGATTTAGAATTTAGCAAGCATTTTTCTAGCATCTCTTTTGTGCATTTTCATCATGAAGGTAACAATGCAAATAATGCCTTAGCTAACGTGAGGATTCTCCAAGACCATCTCTTTTTTCTTCAATGATGATGTGGAATCATGAACTTTGTTAGGAAGCATTCTACTAGATGATAAGTCACCTTGATTACTTTAAAGAGTATCAACTTGTCATTCCCAATGGTAGTTGTCTCTTAATCATTGGTTTGTTATATTTTGATGTGACCCTTTGTTCTATCCTTGGTGTATGTTGGTATTGAAGGAATTTGTATTGATGAGAGCTATTTATTTCGGTCGCTGCTATGTTCTCACACATGTCATTGCTCTATTTCTCATGGTATTCTAGGTTTTGAGTTATCTTGCTTGTTTGATGCTTTAGTATGTTTCCTAGTGTCTACATTTTGGTTATGTATAAGGCAATTTAGTTATTCCCTTGTGTTCCATTTATGGGTACTAAGGGCTTCCCTTTGGTAACAAGAGACTTGTTCATGTTTATCTGCAGGTTGCAAACAAATCATCCTTCTTCCACCAACGAGTCATTCCATTCAAGAAAGACCATGTCTGACGATATCAACACACAAAAAAATAGGGAGACAATTGCTAGACTATGGTCTAACTTAAAAAGAAAGGGTGATGGAAAATGTTATTGTCCTTGCAAACTTTGTAAGGGCTTAAAGACTCGAAGATATCTAATCAAAACAGCTGAGGAACATTGTAGGCAACATGGTCACATTGAAGGGGGAAATGAATTTCGTCCATTGGTATGTATTTTAATATTTTATAAAATACATAAGACATGATTTGATGATGACAACATGGTCATGGTTAATATAAGGTCATCATTTTCATATAGGTCAACGTCCCTCAGTTTCATGTTATGGACCATGACAATCTGGAGAATGTGGATTTCCAAATGAGGGAACATGGAGGTGTGAATATAGAAGTAGAAGGTAATGATATCATGGAAGAAGACCACGATGATGAAGAAGATCAAGATGATCACAATGATCAAGATGATGATGATGTTGGTGCAGAGCTTGATGTACCTATACTTGAGAAGGCACACGAGCCCCTATATGAAGGCTCTGAAACAACTCTTCTTGCCACTATATTGTTGTTGGTGAACTTGAAGGTTATGAATGGTTTATCCAACATAGCAATGACACGTATGTTAAGGTATGTCATCTTTTTTCATTATTTTAGTCGTAATTTCCTTACAATTAATATTGGGTGAATTGTGTAGCAATTAATATTCTTTAAATTAACAAATTATATTTTTGGTCGTAGGTTGATAGGTGAGTGTTTGTTACCACCATCAAACATTCTACCTCACTCATACCAAGAATTATCTGCCATTATGAAAGATATTGGAATGGAATATCAAACAATACATGCATGTCCGAATGATCATATTATATATTATAAATAGCATGAATTTGCAATAGAATGCCCTATTTGTCATATTAGTAGATATCAATCAAATCGAATAACTAAAAAGGTGCCTCTCAAGGTTCTTCGACATATTCCCATTATTCCACGTTTGCAACGATTATTCAAGTGCAATAGCTTGGCACAATTTATGGATTACCATGCACGCAATAGAAGTCAGGATGGCATTATGTGAATGTCTATAGATGGCTCGGCATTTAAGGAAATAGAAGAAAAATGGCCACACTTTAAAGAAGAACCTCGTAATCTCAAGCTTTCATTGGCAATGGACGGTGTCAATCCGTTTGGAGAGATGAGATCTACTTACTCGGTGTGGCCTGTTTTTGTTATCAACAATAACATTCCTCCTTGGTTGTCCATAAAGAGGGAGCACATAATTTTTTCACTGATTGTTCCAGGTATTTTTTGATTTAATGGTCATCTAAATTAATTTATTATTAATAATCCATCAAAATGGTCATAATAATTATGTAATGTTTTTGTTCATTCAACTAGGTAAGTACCAAGTTAAAGATATCAATGTATATATTGAGCCCCTTATCGACGAGTTGATGGTGTTATGGAATGGGGTCACTATGTATGACATCTCTAGACCAATAGGACAAAGAAAATTTCAATTCCATGCAATGCTTGTATGGACAATACATGATGCCACTGGGCTAACACATTTTTGTGGTATGTTCTCTTCTTAACGCCTCTTTTTTGGTATGTTATAGTGCTAACACAAAGTTAACACATTTAATCCAATTATACATGATCTTGTAGGTCTTCAGAAAAAGGGAAAATTTTCATGTCCATTTTGTGGTCCAAAGACAAAATCTCATCATTCAAAAAGTTTGAGAAAGCAGGTGTTCGATGAGAATAGACACTTTCTCCACAGAAATCATAAGTACCGAATTACTGAAAAACATCTTTTCAATGGGAAAGAAGAGACTACATCAAAGCCATGGAGAATGACACCTTGCCTATGGAAGTTGGCATACAATAAAATAAATCGTCGAGGTAATGTCATTCCATCTGATGGGTTTTGTTTCAAATTTATATTTTGATATTGTGTTTTGTTTACTGATGATGTAATTGATGCTTGTGAAGGTCATCAAGGCATCAATGACCAACTTCCAAAAGGACTAAAAATTTATCCTACGCAATTTAATAGGTTGTCGTACTATGAGCAACTTCCAATCATGCATTTGTTTGATCCTCTGCATATTGGAAAGAATGTAACAGAGACATTATGAAAAATATTGGATGGAAGGCGTGACAAAGACCAAATTATCAAAATTTGTAGTGACATTGAAGAATCCAACCATGCAATGAAAAATTTTATTCGATCAAATAACAATGGAGACCAGATTGATACAAGTGCTCTTCCATGGTTATTGTCGGAGCAGCAGAGCAATGCTATAAAAGAAATTATAAAAAAAATATGATTTCCCACAGGATTTGCTGCGAACATAAATGATCTCATATCAAAGAAAAGTGAATTTGGGCCAGGGATGAAAACACACAATTGGCATATATTTATTAAGGTAATTCATATTATTTTGTATTCACTATATATTTGTATACTGCATGTGGTTTTCATTGCATTCTTTTATAAAATATTGACAAGATCATTTTACAAATATTGCAGTACGTTCTACCTCTATCTATCCCACACCACTTTGCCAATGGTGTCAAACAAGTTATATATGATCTTGGAGATTACATGAGGTGGTTGTCATCTAAAAAAATCAATAAAGAAGATATAAAATACTGGAAGAGAAAAATTCCTCTTCTTATGTGTGAAATGCAAAAGTGTCTACCTTCAACTTTTTTCAATGCACAAGAACATTACCTCATACATCAAGTTGAGGAGATTGAATTGTGTGGACCTGTACCAACTAGGTCAATGTGGATGGTTGAGAGGCACATGAAATTTTTGAAAGGCTTGGTTCGACAAAGAGCACATCCTAAGGGTTCTATGGTGGAGGGATATATGGTATACCAGACCATGGTGTACATTAGTGAATATCTTCCTAAGTTTGCAACAAAGATCCATGTAGATCGTATTTGGGATCCCAACTCCATTAACAAATTTGAAGGGGAGTACTTAATGGGAAAAGGTAGATTGAGGAAAGTGAGAGGTAAATCTAAGATGTTATTGTAGTTAATTAATTCTTATAAATCTGGTTGAGAGTGGGATGCAATAAATCTAAGATGTTTTTGATACAGCTGGTCGAGAGTGGGATGCAATACATTTGTATATTGCAAACAATCTTGATTAGATGATGGTATGGATTGAACGATGTCAACAAAATGGTTGCTCATTAACATGGGAAGGTGTTGTTTCATTGGTTATAGAAGCTCATCGTAATGGAGATTCCAATGTTACTCCAATGGTAATTGATCTAGCACATGGTTTAAGAGGTGGACAGGTACATACAAATTTATTAATGATCATGACTCGTATGTTTCATATCAACTCATGATGCAAATAATTTACACACTTGAAAAATTGCAGGTCAAGCACCACAAAGCTATGTACTATCATGGCCACAAATTTCACATAAAAAAGTTGGATGACACAAAGAAAACTTGTGATTCTGGGATAAGTGCAGTTTTTGAGGTCACCAATATATCATCTAGAAATGACATACATCCTCAACAATCTCAAAATCAATACTATGGCATCTTAGATGATATAATTGAGTGTGACTTTAACTCCTTCAAAGTAGTTCTATTTGTCGTCAAATGGTACAAGCTACGACTGAATCAAATGATCCAGATAGAACTATTATTCAACATGATAATGGATTTACAATGATTAATACAAGTTCGTTTGAGCCAGTTGGAGATGAGCCCTATGTTCTTCCAAGCCAGTGTGAGAAAGTGTTTTACTCAGAGGTTCCACATAAATAGGGTTGGTCATTTGTTGTTAGACATGATCCAAGAGGAAGGCCGATAAAGTATAATGTTATGGAAGAAGAAGGTACCGAAGATGATGAAGAAGTAGATGATGATGATGATGATGATGATGATGATGATGATGATGATGGTGATGGTGATGGTGATGGTGATGATGATGATGATGATGGTGATGATGATGGTGATGGTGATCATGGCAATGATGATGATGGTGATGTTGTTGATGGAGATGATGATGGTGATGATGGCGATGATGGCGATGATGATGATGATGATGATGATGATGATGATCAATGACATAATTGAAATGGTTACATATTTATTGTGTTCAATTCTAATGATTACGACATATGTGATTTATAATTACCAATTTTTTGTTTACGATGCTCAATTAATTGCTGTTGATACATGTATATTTGTGTTTGATTATCACCTTTTTTGCAAACAGGCAATTAACTACAGACATTGTCACCCCGGCCTTCTGTTGATGATCTTGCATTCCATACATAAGGTAAATTTGTTCATGTTTACGATGTTGCATATTGTTCATGTTATCTTCTAAGTTATTTGTAGCATACGTATCATGTAATATTTAGCTAACTTAAGATAAATGATTAACATATGCAGGAAATTTGACCCCTTTGGCGTGGATCGTGCACAGTGACATGGATCGGCAGGTATAAGTCAATAAACAGACATAATTTTCTTATATTCTTCTTGTTTATCACTGAGCACGTATGTTATAAATAGACATATTATATAATCATATAATGTATAGATAGACAAAGAAGAACCGTACGTATGGGTCACGACTTGATTATTCTATATATATTGACATGGCAATATCTCATTTGATGGATTGCAGCACCCACCAAATAGGTACTTGTCAGATCTATCTACATCGAATGAGGGAAATGAGGGAATGCTAGATGAAAGTTCTACATGTAGTACGGCTAAAATAGGGAGATCAACTAGAGGTCAAAAGATTAGAAAAAAATTTGGTAAACGCATGGAATATTTCCTTGCTAATGGGGGGTCATGTTCTTATGATGATGAGACCAAAGGTGACATCAAGGTGCCCTTTCAGTACATGCACATTGAGAAAGAATGGGTACCCAATGAGCTACCTCCAATTAATACTGATTTTTGTGTTAATGAGAGGATATATCGCATTGCTCCATCCTCATTACATGGTTTGGGCCTATTTTCCATGGATGGGATAAAGGTATATTACAACAGAGTTGTTGAATTGTTCAAGTATGTCGGTCCATGTTACAATTACAATGATTGGATGTGGATTGTTCAATATAAAAAAAGTATGTGTAGGTATGCACTATCAGCTAATTATATACAAAGAAAAGAAAATGATCAAAGTAAAAGATTTGCAATGTACATTGATGGGAGACCAAAAGCAAGAGGTAATATTGTGGGTTTTATAAATAGTATACAACCTTCGTCAACTAATAAGAAACCCAATTGCATATTTGAGGTGCGTGAGGGGAATCAAGTTTTTGTATGTGCAATAAAATCAATAAGTGTAGGGGAAGAACTGCTAATAGATTATCATTTAAATCACATAGATACAAACAAAGTTACTATCATGAGGGTGGTAAGTACTATATACCATTTTATTAATATTTTTTTTTTTGCTAAGTCTATTTCTTTTAGTTCGCTAAAGTTTTTATATTTAATCTTTGTCACAGGACGATATGGATCCCGCACATGATAGAGGCCATGAGGATGCTCCTCCCACCTGTTCTTCAGCAAAGGTAAACCTTATTAAAATTGTACAAATTAGATAGTTGAAAAATGTTATATTATTACGTTATTTTATTTATGGTTTTGGAGTTTTTATGATAGTTTTACTGATATTCCTGTCACAATTTGATGTTCAGGATAAGGGAAAAGCACCCTCGACAGTAGAGGCAATAGCTACCCCCAAGGATGATGATCTTTTTGCAGATTCGCCTAATGTTATAATCATGTTGAAGAAAAAAATGAAACAAATCAATAAAGATATAATTAATATTTTGTATGAAACAAATCCAACTGAGGAGATGCTCATGAGGCTAACTGAATTGAAAGCACTCGCACGTCGGTATCAAGTAAGTAGTAATGAATCTTTAGTTATAACAAATTTCAATAAAGGTTAATATTTTATACTCTTTTATGTTGTGAAGTAAAATATATGTAATATGTGTTCTTGTTGCAGGATTTTATGGAATCTCTAGTACAAGGACAATGTGCGGATGAGGCCGGTACTAGTAGACCTCCGGCCACCTCAGGTAAAATAATCCTTTAGTTGACAAGTTACAAGGAATTTTTTTTTTGGAACATTCAAAAACTTCTCAAGTTAACTCTTACTTTTATTATTTCAAAATGCCTTTGCTAACAATGTATTGTTCAGGTCATCAATTGTAGGAGACTCCTCCTAGCCAGGTTGTCCATAGAAGATTGCCGAGTGCAATGTCAGCCACAAGGGCCATGCAAACATCAATGCCTTTAAGGGCTATGGCAACTAGTAAATCATTATTTTACTATATTTGGTTTTGTGCTAATTATGATTTCATAATTTGTACTTTAATCTTGGGTGCATCACATAGTGGATTATTTTTTTGGAGCAGGAGATACCCCAGTGGCACCACTTGGTACACCAGACACTGATCAATCTACATGTATTGGTGATAATTCACCACCATTTCCTGGATCTACCCATGTTACTAGCACAGGAGCTACGCAGACGTCATTATTGATTGACAATAATGAATCAATGCATATAAAATGTCCTCAAATTCCAGGTACTTTAAATAATTATTTTTTATATTGTAATATGCATTTACCTATTCATAACAAGTTTTGGATTGATTATCCCATGACATTTTTTGCAGGAAATGATATGTTTTATAAGAAGCTTTATGACCTCACATTGCATATATTCGGGTCCACCATACGTATAAGGTGGAACATCATAAGCGAACTAAGTTTATCCCACTATTTTTTTTTCATATCATTAATTGGTACAATATTTTTCCTTTCATTCTGGTCTTTTCTTTTAGTGGCTATATCTAACAATTTTGTGTTTTTCCTTAAAAGGTGGAATTTGCAAGAAAAAAGTTTAAAAGATCAGCTTGTCAAACATTTACAGCATGAGTTTGGTAATAATATTTTTGATGAGAAGAAAATTTTAGAAAGAGCTTGCAAACATCTTAAGACCGTGAGGGACGCATATAGAAAGAGTCTCGTCCAGAACCCAAAGTACGAGCATCCTCCCTTTATTTTAGTGAGGGATTGGAATGAATTTATTTTAGATGCAAAGGAGAAAGCGGATGCTCAAAAAGGATTTTCACCAACAAATGCGAGAAGGTATGCAATAGTATTAACTACTAGTGATAAGGTGTTTGGCATGGACTTTTGAGATGATAATTAAATTTTGAATGCAATCATCATTTTTCAATATAATATCTTGGTATGATGTTTTAGACATTTTCACCATTGAATGCAATGTGTTCAGCATTTCAAAGTTTCATTTGTTATTCCATATACATGTTTTTATAACCATTTTTTCAAACTTTTCATAGGTTGCAGGACACTTCAAAGGCAACAAAGGCCAGGCTGCAAAAGATTGGGCAACACAGACTTGGCGTTGGAGGATATTCAAAAATTAAAGCTCGCATTGTACGTAGCAGTAAATGAATTGTAGAAAAAAATTATTTATAAAATGCAAATAATTTTGTTTAATCAAAAAATGCAGGGCTCTGATTTTAATGTAGAGGCCACGGAAGAACACAGAAAAATTGCCTTCAAGGAAGGCTATCAAGTCGTGGTTGAACGCCTACGGCAAGCTTCCACTGGCCCAACCGAAGAGAATCCTGCATCATGTGCATAGGTAAATATGCCAAAAAATATATTAGAAATTGAATACTTGAGCAACAATCAATTTGATAATAATGTCCATTACATTGCAATACAGCCTCTTAATCATGACACAGATCATACGCCGCATCATGAAGCCCCTGATGTGCATCATACTGTCCAAGGAGGTGCTCATTTGCTATTTAAAACTAATTATGTAATTATTAATACAATTTAACATCTTAAATTGAACTTGGTGTAACATTTTTGTGTATATTTTAGAGGATACAGAATCAGGTCATGCTAAACGAGTGCCGGAGGATGTTCAAACTGATCACCATGTAGATCATGTGGCACATTCAGGTAAAGAAAATCTATGTTTTGTTCTTTTAAATTATTTTTTTGATTTATAGTTCTTTTACTTACATAAATACTTGTAATTCAATAATATAAAATAGTGTGAATTTAACTCATGAAGTAGTTATTGCAGCAGACCCCCCTTCAGCGCAGCGGCCTCCTGTTCCTGAACAGATGAGGAGGAGACACACGTTGGGATTAGAATCAATAGAGGAGGGGAATGATGAGGACATTGATCTTCCTCTTAGAAATTATATGATTAAAAAAAATAGCAAGAAACCCAAAAAGAAATGATTGTAATTAAAATTTATTGCTAATGAAAGAACATTGCCTTAATGGATGTAATTTTGTACTAGTAATGTTGATGAATGATGTGTGTTAATACATGTTAATGAATTATTCATGAATGTTGTGTGTTAATGAATTATGTGTTCATGAATTATTTATGAATGTTGTGTGTTAATGAATTTTATGTGTTAATGAATGTTATCATGTGATTATAATGATTGAATGTTATATTTCAAAAATGGATGAATGAATGAATGAATGAATGAATGTTATTAAATGTTAATGGGGAATTTAGAGTGATGTTAGGGGGGGGGAGGGGCCAAATGAGCTTCCACCTTCACGTGATTGGCCTTGTTTAGTAGAGAATATTAAACTATTCTTGAAACCAAGTGAAGCTCAAACTTTAAAGACAAGCTTAGATTTTTTGATGCAGAGCCTTCTAATATCCCCTTAAGGAACCCTGTTCAACTCGAGGATTCAACAACGTCTTGGAATCCACTCAAGGAACTAGAGTTTAACTTGAGGATCAATAAGAATTCCCTAACTTTAGGATATCAACCAAATACTCCTCTACAATAGGTTCACTGCCTTGATTCATTTTAGACAACTTATCAATTCACTTTGTCCATGTTCCAATTTCCCTCTCCTTGGGAACACTCCTAATTCACCTTTCATGCAATCACCTCTTGATTTCTATCTTCAAGGATTCCCTTGATCCTTCTAAGGCTTCAACAATCCTCAAATAGCCTAACTAAGGAGTTCCAACCCCTACCAAGCATTAACTCTATCCCAATCTTCAAAACTGCCTTTTCTAGGACTGTCCAATTAGCCCTGTCCTGCCAGTAAATTGCACTTTTCTCTAAAATTCCTCAAAAACCATGGTTACTTCTTCACCTTTCTAGATACCCTTTATGGATTTCTTTAAACCCTACTAATACCAATCCTTCAACTTGTGACTGTTGCACACTTCTATGACTGTCCCTATCAGCAATTAGGCCTAATTAGCCCTCCTCTTCCAAAGCAACTCCTATTTACACTTACTCTCAACCTTCCAACCTTTATAAAGTCTCAAGGCATCTAATAAACATCATAATTCCTCAATTATTTTGACCCTCCAAGCTTTCCTAGATACTTTTTCATCAAACCCTCCCTTTAAGGGTTTCTATCCTAGGGCTTCCTAGAAAAGACCCTAAATCAACTCACAAAACCTTTCTAATGGCTCAAACACCTTCAAAAAAACTCTCTCGATCATTTCCAACACTCATTTACCAATTCCACCCTCAACTTGTTCATATTCACCACGTGGTGCTTCCCAAATGCACCCTTCACTGCCTGTTCAACAGTCACCTACTGTTCCTTTCTTCTTTCACTGACACCTGCATCCAAATCATGATAAAAACATAATATTTACAGGCCTTAGTACCTCTCCCATAGGTGATTATTAGAACACAAACAATTACGGGTACTTTCCCCTTTTTAATCACAACAAAAGTTGACAGTTCCGATTTACATGGAGATCCAATTAGAATCAACTCTAACATACTTCACAGATTAAAAGCCCGTTGTTTAAGCTTTACATAGCTTGTTGCCTATAGATTGTAATTTGTAGTATGTACTTCATTCTATATATGAATAAGCCAGCTAGTTTGTTAATTAATGGCCTAATTTCTTTGAGAATTTGCCAACCTTTTCAGAAGTATTTTTGTTTAGGATGTCAAAGAGATATGAAGAAGAAGAAGAGAACTTCTATGAATTGAAGTGTCAAGAGGGTGGTATTTATCTTTTGACATTTGGAGGGTGTGACAAGCATGTGTAAGCTGCCTCACTTGCATTTTGAATTTTATAATTCTATCAAATTTATCTTGCTCATTTGGTTTCGCTTGTGCAAGTTTGGGCCTGGGGCAATCCAAAATATCAATGAAGCTTTGAATAAGGTATGAAAATATATTCATAAATTCACAAGGTATGTGATATTTGTTGGGTCATTGTATTTCATTATATCAATGATTCTAAGGATAATTTGGCAGGTCGAGGGGGACAGAGATGCAACAGTTCTTGTCACAACGAATGAGGTAATTTCCACCATTTTTACAGGTTGGGTTGGATCATGAGAATAGTTATATAATTTAATAAGTAGGAAATATTTTTTTACAGTAAGTTAAATTATGATATTATTATCAGAATTTAACTATGTAGTTTTATAATTAGTTTACTAACAAATGTTTCATGAATAGTAGTTCATAATAACCTTTCTTTTATGAGAATGAATGGAACACTTAGTACTCATTGCATCTAGATGATGCTCATAGAGGTGAAACGCTACTTCCCAGCAGGTCACTCATCCCAATATTATTCTAGTTCAAGTGCTCTTTACTACGAAGGTTCCTCCAACGTTAAGCCCACTTTGCTTGCAACCCCATTTGCAAAACATTCAACAAGTTTTGTGCCTTGTGAACCATTCATTAAAAAGCCTCTTAAGCTCATCAATTGATAATTAAGAGATATTTTCCACAAGTTGTCAAATTGTGATATTGCAATCACCATTCAACCATGTAGCTTTATGGTTAGCTTATTGACAAATATTTCATGAGTAGTGATTCACATGAATCCATCTCTCATGAGAATGAATGGAACACTTAGTGCTCATTTCATCTAGGTGATGCTCACAAAGGTGAAGTGATGCAAGGGCATCCATCATGCAACCAAGGAATTCCATGGTACCAGGTGAAGACAAGAAGGACAAGGCATCTAGCCATGTCAACTGGAATATTCTAAAGCCAATCATGGCATATTTTCATGGCCAAAGTACTTTAATGGTCAAAGGTCCTGATAAAGCCTATGGGCAAAATGATGTAACAAATGGCATATGAGCCATGAAAGGGTAGTAGGATGTAGTTTCATGTTTTAAGATATTCAATAAGGTCATTGGACCAATTTTGAGTCATTAGCATAGGTCTAGATATTAGAAAAAGCATAAAAAGCATATCTTATAATTTGAATTCAAACTCCAACGGTCACTAAGTAGTTCTGGAGGGAAACTTAAGATTTAGTATTTGTCTTGTTTAAATAAACATTCCAACTACCTTGGTTGGTTGGGTAGTCAGTTAGAGGTCTATTTAAGATGTCACGGCCTTAGGCAAGGAGGAGGCATGGTTTTGTACGAAGTACACAAAAAAATTATACGGACAGGCAATGAATCAATGAGATTTTGAAGTTTTCTTGCTAATTTGAAGCCCTCTTTGATGTAGAAATCTTCCATAAATTTTGGTAAGGTATACTTAAGTTGTTTTGAGTTGAATTTGGTGAATTTAATAACACATTTCAAAACTTATTACTACTGTCACGCCAAACATACAGTTTTGCATTGTTTTTTTCAAATGAATAAGTGAGGGTTCCATCCTATGAATGTATATCTAACCATGGGATGGACCCTGATGATTCTAAAATGTTTAAATAACCATGAAAATGCAAGGAAAGTGAAGACTTGCAGGATAGGGTGAAGCATATGCAAATTTGAGTGGTGTAGGGATTGATTTGGGTACCCAAATGATGCTAACAGTCACACAGCAGTACATCTAGCTTAAGGAGGTGTATTTTTTGTTGGAGAATCTTTTAACACATGTTGAATACATGGTGAAACCTGAATTTTGGGTCTTGGAAGTCCCAGATTGACCTAGTTCAATGATGCCCTAGGAAATGAGGGTTTTAATGCATGTAATTGGGGTTTTTGTACCAAAACACTTCATAGTCTAAAATTGATCAGTGATTTCTTTAATTGGACATAAATAATGATGGTCCTATGAATTTCATGGAATTTGGATGCATTCGGAGCATGGTTGCTTTGTAAACCCACCTAATTAGCCCTCTAAAAATAGTCTCAATCATGTTTTCTGGTAATATTTTCCATAGTAACAATATTTAAGTTTTGGATATGTTTTAGTAAAATAAAAAGGGTATTCATAAATATAATTACCTTATCAAGTGTTTTGGAAAAAATTTGAGTTATTTGGGTTTTAGTGCTATTGGAGGGCTACTAGCCTGTCAACTAGACCTAATAGTTAGTTTTGGGGATTTGATGATTGGAGTTGCATAAAAGGTTGAAACTGATTGATTCTTGTCTAAAACATCTAGTTTATACCATTTGTGTCCACCCCAGGCATTTGGAGGCAAGATTGAGTGTTTTGTGGGTATTTGACCTTTGGAGTACCTTAAATGCTTGTGGGATCCTTGTAGAATTGAACAAGTTTTGTGTGAAACCACCACTTCTGCTAACCACTCTACATCATGAAGCACTAGGACTATTTTTTTAATTTTTGATGATTTTGGAATGCTAATGAAAACTATGAATGAATGTTGTCTAAGGTGCATGTAGTATACCCTAAGATAGATAAATGTAAACCTTCTAAGGAAATACCTAAATGATGTTGGGAACTATCTTGAATTCAATTTTGAGGAAAAAAAACTTATAATTATGACAAGGTGTTTATGAATAAGAAAAATTTAGACAAGAATGACAAGCATCCAAGAAAAGGTGGACATGAAAAGAAGATAACTATATTTAAAGGAAGTTGAGATAATGTGCAAAGCCACTATAGGAATGTCCTCAAAAGATGTACCCTCTAATTTGGAAAATGACTCTAGAAAGTGTAATTCTTGACCCTAGGATGTGCAAGCTATGTTTTTAGATTTTTTGATTTTTTGAATCTAAGATGAGGACTATTCACTATGAAAATGACTAAGAAAGGTTATAAACTCTCAATATAAGAATGCCACTAAAATGCAAGGTATGAACTTATAATTTGCAAGGGTTTCCAATCAAAATATTCTAGATAAAGGAAAAATGATATATTTATGACCCATGCTATTTTGTTTCTCTATGTGGGACATTTTTTAGGACAAATTTTGATGATTCATAAACACAAAAATCACACAATCACTTATGGCTGTAGGTATGACTAAAATGAAATGTTTTGTCTTTATTCTGTCTACTATATGAAAAAAGGCAAAGTGTGAAATCTATGAAAATCACTTTCTTGCATGAGTTTAAAATGAAATAAGGAAAATTCTATGATGCAGGAAAAAGAAATGAATCTAATAAATACCCCTCGGTATTCAACATTTCCCCCAGGTTATGAGCTACCAACAAATATTGCAATAATTACACTTCAGGTAAATTTCACATTCTTTTCGAGAGGATGATGAATATTTTAAGGTTTATTTCAAGTAGATTGTTTGGGAGAGTCATTTATATTTATTTTTTCCTCTTTTAGTTTTTATTTTACATTGAACATGCAATTTGGAGAACAGGAACTGGAGGATAAGCTTACTTTATTGCGTTTAGCACATCTTTATGAGGTAAATTTGAACTTTATATAAACTGAACCATTTTTTTTGTACAAAACTATGGTCTGAAATTGTAAAATTATAAAAACATTTGGAAAAATGTGTGTTGTCCTGTATTCTTGTGCAGATTGGAGAAGATGACAAGTTTTCAACCCCCGCAAGAGTTGATCTTCAAAAACTATTTCCAGGACGGAAGGTATACTCTTTTGCAAATAGACCTTACTAGCTTCTGATGCCCTATTTTTTCATGTGGATATCCAATTACTCCTTTGTAAGATTGATGGCATGTGTTTGTCCTTAGTTGTATAAAGCTTGCCTCAAACATTTATTCCAATGCGCTGCCTTCGTACAACCAAAAAATCATATTTATGCATGTCATAAATGCAATTTTTCATATTTAAGAATAAATCTACTTTGGCAACAAGTAATAAATGAGAATGATAAATAAAGGCTTTCTATTTGTCCTATTTAGAAAAACCTCAATTGTTGAGTATATATTGTTCTAAAGTTCAGTCCTTGATGGCTGTTGACATTTATTGGTGATTTCTGAAGAGGAATATTGAAGTCAGTCATATACATCTTGGTGGCAAACCAGAAATAAATGTTCTTGAAATAGATATATGAAACAGCAAGTGAACACTCTAGGTACTTGCAGTTGATTTCTCAATATTATTTTGTTATTTTCTTTTTGATGTTATTAATTAATGCCTTTTAAAAAATTTGAAGTTCAAATATGTAAACTTATATTATTGAGGCATGTGAACTGAGGGGACTTGCACCCTGCTTTGTCTGTTGGAACATGTCACATCAGCAAGATGGATGTCATATCATTTGACCTAGTTTCATTGTGTTATTGTATCTCTTAAATAGTTTGACCCGGCTTGTCCATACGAATTCCTTTATGCTTTTTCACATGAGCTCACTACATTAAACAATTTACTGCTATGATTTTGCATGTATAAAAACCATCCCAATTTAACATTTCTAGGTTATACCATCCCAATATCATGTGTTTGATTAAATATGTTATCATGTGTTTGATATAACCATATTATCTCCAATCTTCATCACTGTGCTATTTTGGTCAATTTTTACTTTTCATTTCCTATGATAACCATTGAGAAAATAAACACACTTTCCTTGAAGGATGGAATAAGGTCTTGAAAATATAATCATAACTATTTAAAATGTTGTAGACAACAAGCAATGCATAACATATGATTACCCTTTATTGCTGGTATTTTTCTTCCAAAGAAATCTTTAATGGGCAGTTATTATAAAAAATACAATTGAACATATCATTATGGCTTTATTTAATTTAATATTTGCCTTTTAGGTCCTTGCATGATCTTTACTCTCCCATCGCTCATTCCCTTCTCATGGGTGATTGACCCTATGTATTGAATCATTTATATATACATCAGGGGATTAAAAAAATTGCATGTACACGTTCACATTTTCTTTGAGTTGGAATATGAAGAACAGTAGGAAGCTGTGGTCCCTTTAATGAGTTTAGATGGTAGAGTCAAAGATTAAATGGTATATTTGCTCTAATTGTTGAAATATTTGTTTTACATGATTTTGTAGATTGAAGAAGTTGTTGAGCTCAATCTTTCTGCAGTTCAGGAAAAGTTAGAAATGACATCATTGGACTGGCGAATTGAAGGTGAAGAGAATGATATGCATGAGCCATCTAAGAGAAACAAAATAATGAATGAAGAATTTATTGTGGAATTAGCACCTATGGAAATCAAAACCGTTCAACTTGAGTTTGATGATTGAGGATTGTGTGAGTCCTATATGAATTTTTTACAATAGTTAAAAGAACCCATGATTGTCAAATTTTTATGACTCGGGAACCCCAGTAGCCCTTTAGGCTCACCAAAGGGTACATGCCCACAATTGAATCAACTGTGCCTCCAAACACCTAAGATGGACCAAAATGGTGTAAAAAAGGTGATTTCAACAAGAATCAATCATTTTTTATAGCCTTTACAACACCTATTGACCACAACCTTCAAATCTGCCTTCTAGCCCTATGAGCCCTAATTAGCCCTGCTGGACCAGTTTTCTCCCTTTTTCTCTGACTTTTTCCAAACAACTTGAGAAAAAAATTACAGTTTTAGACACCCTTTTCAGGGTTATTTAACATATGTAAACTTCAATGGTGACTCCTTTAGACCAGTCTTAACTTCCTTCACAAGGTACCCTCCTAATGGCATCAAAATCAAGCAAATAACAAAGAAACTATATCATTCTCTTATCCTCATCACTCCAGACTTTCATCATAGTTATAATATGGCAAAATATGACTAAATCCAAGAGATTTTAGTCCTATTCCACAAGGAACACCCAAAACACTCATTCAATGCCTTCAAACCCTTGTTGCATAGGGTTTCACCAAACACCTATCTCCACTAACCTTGGAGACAAAATAATGGTTCATACACCTTCTCTTTGATGCCCTAGGACATCTCAAATCATTAGATAACCTTCTTGTACAGCTCAATATGCTGCTGTCATACTATTCCCACCAATCCACCATGGGACATTTCCATTATTTTCTCCAAACTTGTTGTCTTCGCACTAGTGCTACATCAAAACTTGTTAGATTTCTATTGTACATGTTAGTAACATGCCTCCCATGAAGTCTGGGCCCTTGAATTCATGGGAGGTTCATCTATTTAAAGAAAAAATTTGTCTATCATAGGAAAAACTCAAGAAAACAGCCTGAAATGAACCAACAGTCGTATATGCTGCTTCAAAACAAAGTGTTATTCATTCAATAATGAGTGAAATGTGTTTAAATACCCTTCTAATTCATGTATTTGATAGTCCCAAACAAAAATAAGTTCAATACATTGAATGGAACAACACCAAAATGAAATTTTATTGCTTGCTTTCACAACAGTCTGTACAACGGGCTTTTTTTCTCCCTGTCCCCCTCCATACAATGGATCCTTTAGACATTTAATGACCCCTATCTACCTGCCTCAACCAAATTTAGACAGTTGGGAGGTTTAATTAATCCTAAAACCTATTAAAACTAATTTCCCTCCAAAAAGGTAATATGACCATTTACATTCAAATTTAAATTAATAAACTTTATTTTATGCATTTTATGACTATTCTGACTTCCCAACTTACTCCATTGACCTACACATGGTCCAATGTATTTATTGAATGCTTCTAAACATGAAAACTACTCAAATCTAATCCTATTGGACTCTTTCACTTATTACATTGCTTTGATCACTTATTACATTGTATTGGTCCTTAGACCTCTATCATGACTTTTACATAGTATATTGAATCCAACACTATCATAAGCCATTATAGGCTTCAAAACTTGCCAATCAACTTGTCTTGATACCATCTTCTCCTTCTTAGTTACTGGAGTCCTCCTTTGCTCAGATGCTCTTCTAGATGCCCCTGCATCAAATATGCTTTAAAAAAGTCTTTCTTCTTGGTTGGGATGAGTTTATTATTGGCCTATCCATGGAAGCCTCATTTTTAACCTGTTCAGGGCATTTTGTCCCTGCAACATATCTAGTTTATACTTCCCGAGTCACCACTAGAGTCTTCAAATCTAGATATTTTGCACAAGGTTAGGGCACCATTGCTAGTCATTTAAAACATGGTTTTTTCTTTAACATATGATTTTTATCATTAATATTTGTGTGCTTACAGACCCTAATGTTGTTTCTCCAAGAACCCTAAATTGGAAATCTGTAGATGGGGTTTGGTGTTAAGAAATAATACAAGATTCATGTGATAAGTAAGAGATATTTTCCATAGCAAGCCAAATTGTGATATTGCTATCAGGATTCAACAGTGTAGTTTTTTGAGTCAAACTCATTGACCTGTGATTCATGAGTAGTGGTTTACATGAACCCATCTCTCATGAGAATGAATGGAACACTTAGCACTCATTGGCTCTAGGTGATGCTTACGGAGGTGAAGCACTAGGACTTCCCGGGAGGTCATCCATCCCAGTACCACTCCAGCTCGAGCACGCTTAACTATAGAGTTTCCTCCATGGTTAAACCCACTCTGCTTGCATCCTCATTTGCAAAACCTTCACCAAGTGTTGTGCCTTATGAACCATTCATTAGAAATCCCCTTAAGCTCGTCAATTAATAAGTAGGAGATATTTTCCACATCAAGTCAAATTGTGATATTGCTATCAAGATTCAACTGTGTATTTTTTTGAGTCAAACTCATTGACCCGTGATTCATGAGTAGTGGTTCACATGAACCCATCTCTCATGAGAATGAATGGAACACTTAGCACTCATTGGCTCTAGGTGATGCTCACAGAGGTGAAGCACCGAGACTTCCTGAGAGGTCACCCATCCCAGTACTACTCCAACTCGAGCACACTTAACTACGGAGTTTCCTCCATGGTTAAACCCACTCTGCTTGCATCCTCATTAAACACACTCTGCTTGCATCCAGAGTGGGTTTAACCATGGAGGAAACTCCATAGTTAAGTGCGCTCGAGTTGGAGTAGTATTGAGATGGGTGACCTCTCGGGAAATCTTGGTGCTTCACCTCTGTGAGCATCACCTAGAGCCAATGAGTGCTAAGTGTTCCATTCATTATCATGAGAGATGGGTTCATGTGAACCACTACTCATGAATCACAGGTCAATGAGTTTGACTCAAAAAACTACACAGTTGAATCTTGATAGAAATATCACACTTTGACTTGCTGTGGAAAATATCTCCTACTTATTAATTGATGAGCTTAAGGGGCTTTCTAATGAATGGTTCATAAGGCACAACACTTGGTGAAGGTTTTGCAAATGAGGATGCAAGCAGAGTGGGTTTAACCATGGAGGAAACTCCATAGTTAAGCGTGCTCGAGCTGGAGTGGTACTGGGATGGATGACCTCCCGGGAAGTCCCGGTGCTTCACCTCCGTAAGCATCACCTAGAGCCAATGAGTGCTAAGTGTTCCATTCATTCTCATGATAGATGGGTTCATGTAAACCACTACTCATGAATCATAGGTCAATGAAAAGAACTCGGTCTATAACATTTTTTTATTTTTTTTTAAATTCGCATTGGTCAAAATTTTGACCAACACTAGAGCCAATTTTGACCAACGATTGGTCGAAAGTTCGACCAATGGACCAAAAAATCGATGACAAATCCATACTTTCGACCAATCCAATGGTTGAAATTTTGACCATTTGATTGGTGGAAAGTATGGATTCATCGTCTATGGTTTGGTCCATTGGTCGTAATTTTGACCAATCGTTGGGGCAATCAGTGGTCAAAATTTTGACCATTACAAAAAATGACGGTGATTTTTGAGCTTGGGATATCATTGAAATTTTGACCAAAACACTAGTTGAAATTTTGACCAAAACACTAGTTGAAATTTTGTCAAATAGTAGACGCGTCAAAAATTTGAGGAAAAAAGAATGACGACAGTTTTGGTCATACATTCGACCAATTACTGTCGAAATTTCGACCAATATTCATCAAAATTTGAAGTCAAATTTACTAGTGTAGGTTGCATTTCATACTGCATGTCTCTTTGCATTTTTTCATGTTTGCATGATCTCACAATGGCTAAATGAACTTCAATGCTTAAACAATTCTCCACTTGTCTCTTCAAATCTAACAAGAGCTGAATCTCACACAAAGCTTCCTCCAATGAAACAGCAAGTAGAATCCTTTTTCGGGATCAAAATCAAAATCTAAGATCATTCATATTATTAACTACTTGCATAATCAAGCTTCAATCATAGTAGAAATTCATTTTTCAACTTAACTAATTATCTTACATCAAACTATCGACATTTCAACTTGGTCAACTATGGTCAACTCATGCTTTAACCTAGTCAAACTTGGTCTTCAAGACCTCCCAATGATGCAGAATGTGTTCTCAAACGTATATAACCACTTCTCAAATCAATTAACATGCTTCTAAACTATAAATGCTGACTTTTCTTGTCAGATTTCAATTTTAATCCCGAAGGGGGCATGGTATTGCACATCATTCAAAGTCTGTAATCAAATTTGAAATCATATCTTTCCTCAATAATCAAGACAACAACCATGCCTAGTTGTTGATTCATCAAAATTCCTCATCGCTCGGGGCAAATCTATGATCGCTTGGGGCATATCAAATTCATCGAGATCCATATCAATCTGGTATTCTCCTAATCTTGTAAATTGTATCAGTTATTTCTCGCCCGAGGAAAATCTATCATCACTTGGGGCATATTAGATTCATCGAGATCCATATCAATCTGGTATTCTCCTAATCTTGTAAATTGTATCATTTTTTGCAACTATCGGTTCAATTGTGTTATTTCCTTGATTCTTTGGTAACTGAAGGGTTTAGATGTGATACCTACGTGATTCTTCTAAGGACAATCAAGTTTGGAATTGGTCACTCACTTCTTCGCAATCATAAGGTTTGGAATCAGGCGTTTTGACACTTTTTCACAATCATCAATTCATTTGTTGTTATAGTTAACATTATCTTTGGTCATTTGGCACCTAATATCATCATATCTTTCATATCAGTTTCATATCTTTATCATACACAGACTATCTTTGAGCCACTGCACTTCGCACAGCAATTCAAAGAGGGGCAAAATGTAATACCCCAAAAATGGGCTATAGGTTCATTAATCTCCTATATCGACATATCGAACGAAATTGACATCGAAGTCCTAACCCAAGGCATATCTGAACATCATCAAATCCTAATTGATTATCATAAATTCTACATCAGGGAATATTCCTAGTAATATTCCTAATTATCATAATTATCTTTAATTTAATAATTATTTGGCAATAAATCCTATTTATCCTAAAGTTTGATTAATTGAATATTCTCAATATTTAATTAATTAGATTTAATTCTACCACTTAATTGTTTAATTGAAGTTAATTCTATTTATTCCTAAATTGTATTATTTAATTTTGACAATAAATCCAAAATTCTTGAATAATTGATTAAATTCTTATTTAATTAATTAAAGTAAGTTGTTAATTTTTAATAATATTGTTTTTGAATAAAAGTTTGAAAAATAATTGATTAACCCATAAATCAATTGTTTTATTTTTCAAAATCAGTTAAGTTGGAAATAAATCACTTTATTATTAAATTAATTCATATTAAATCATGCACAATCAAGAAAAGCAGACAACTATCAATTATCAATTAAAGCTAAACTCTATTTTGAGTTGATCTCTGCTTTTGCATGTTTTTGTGAGTTAATTATCCTTTATTTAAAAATAACTCAAAAATCAACCTAAGTTTATTTGAGTGATTTATGGCTTTTTTCCCATGCACCTCCAAAGCCCTGGATTTCTATAAATCAAGGCTCAGCTCTTCACAAATCATCTCATAATTGTGCAAACTTATGATGGCGAATTGGTGTCTAAAGAATCAAAGCTTCTTTTGCAAATCAAAAAACTTTGTGAGATCATTCATATTTTAGCATATCATATTAGAATTTCATTTCTAGATTAGCATATCATATCAAGTTTTCATATAGAATAGTTTCATATCATTTTTTCATCATAATTGCATCTAAAAATCCAAAAAAATAGATTAGTTGCATTCATTCCATATTTAGATTAATTGCATTCAAATCCTTCATTTAGGTGTCATCAAGGTCATTGATCTCGATATAATTTGAGAACATCATACTCGCACCTATTAGAAGGCAGTAAATCGCCTGGTTAGTTTAGCTTTCATTTATTGCATGATTTTAATTTTAGCTAACCTCTAATGTTTTACTGAAGTGTTGTGTCTATAGATCAGGTACAAAATTCACACACATAGAGATTGTTAGGAATGAATGCAAAGTATTTTGGCAGTCATTCTGTAGCAGTTGTTGTTGCATTCATGACATGGATTGTCATTGATGTCAACACAGTGATATTCTGGATATCAGTAGGAAAGTAGGTACAGTTTTATTTTGCGCACATGTTGTATTACAGATTGGCTTTTTCACAGTTGATGGTATGTTCTTTGGTGTGTTAATAACCTATGGTTAACAACGCAAAAAGAAATTCATTCATTTATGAGAGTTATGAGCATTTTGGTGAAAGTAGTGTTTAGACAGTGTTTCTGTGAAGCAATTTTCAGAAATCGGAGGATATCTCTTAGCTGGGATGGAATCTGATTTTGTGTAGTTAAAGGAATTTTGGAGACTCATTAATGATGATGTGGTTCTCAACACAAACTTTGAAGATATGTTTGGAGAAAGTTATAGTATCTGGAAGCCGACAGTTTTATGTGAAATTTTGTGTGTAGCATGTAGAATTTATTATTTTGTAATTGAGGACCAACTCATTTGTAATTATTTGAGTTTGGTATATAAGAAGGAATTTTTTACTTGTTTCAATATGTACTGTGAAGGTTGAGATGTGAATATATGCATGAAGTGAAGAAAAGAGCTAATTCAGTGATGAAGGAAGACTTGTGAGTACAAAGATCTGAAATTGTGATCTTGTGTAGCAGAGAGTGTGGTTTTGGCACAGTGTGAAGGAGGTAATATATTTCATATTATTCTATTGAATAATTCTAAGATCTTTTGGACAGTAGGTTCAGAGATCTTGCCTTGAAGCTGTTTGGGCAGTGGGTCCTTCTGTCTTCCATAAACTCTTAACCGGGTTAGAATCTTTTAACAAGGATTCAAAATCTCCTAACAGGGATTTATATGTACTAAATATATTTCATAAGACTCCTAACAGGGTCCATCCTCTAACAAGGCACTTTCATATCAGTGCATCATTTTGTGGGCATCATTCCCACCAGGGTTTACTCTTTTCAAGAGGTTCCCTAGTCAACATATCTTGTGTTATTGTGCAATTGTGTATGGTTATCTTTCTATGGTTGATTAGTACATTAATTATATTGTTTAAAGTAGTTGAATGGTTAAATTATCAGATAACTAATTCACCCCCCCCCCCCCTCTCATTTATCTTGGGGATCTTTACTTTCTAACAATTGGTATCAGAGCAGCAGGTCCTTGAAAGAAAAGTTTAACAACTTAAGGAGATCCATGGAAAATTTCAGAAAAGAAAGCCCTAAGTTTGATGGAGTAAATTTTGACAGCTGGAAAGAAAAGATGAAGACTCATCTATTGTGTTTAGGACCAAGTTATTGGTTTATTACAAAGAATGAGAAGATTATCATTGAGGAAGACAATCTAGAGGCAGGAACTAAAGATGAACTAGATCTATTCATGTGTAACATACTTACAAGAGAAGCACTTTTGTCAGCACTACCAGAGAATGAATATAGTCAGTTAAGATGTTTGAAAACATCTCATGCAATTTGGAAAGCTTTACATTCTACTTTTGAAGGTGATGAACATGCAAAGAAGGCTAGATTACATAATTGGATTTGTGCATTTGAAGATATCAGAATGATGGAAGATGAATCTATTAGAAGCTATATTGGTAGGATGTCTGAGATTGTAACAAGAATAAAGTCTTATGGAGATGATAAGATAGAGAATGAAGTGATATGGAAAATTTTGAGAACTTTGACACCAGTATTCAAGCAGACAACACAGATGATTGAACAAGTGATACCTTGTACATCAAACTTTTCAAGAGAGACTCTTCTTAGAAGATTAGAAACAGCAGAGATGAACTTGAGATTATCAGGTGAGCTACCTAGAATGGAAATAGCATTCAGTGCTCTTAACATTAGACCCACAAGAAGTACTAGTGTGAATGGAGATTATGCCAGCAGTAGCAGATCTAAATCTGAGGAAGATAAGAAGATTGAAGAAGGTATTGCATTACTTGTAAAAAGAGAACCAGATGGTAAGAAAATCTTTAAATGTTGGACTTGTCAAGAATATGGTCATTTTGCATCTAAATGTCCTAAAAGAGTTAAGAAGTATAGAAGCAACTTTAAACCTAGGAGATCTAAAGAATGTTATTATGCAAATGATGAAGATCTTGAAGCAGGAATTGAAAGACATTTAAGTGACAGTGATAATGATAACTTTGAGGAAAAAGGATTTGTAGCAATTAAAGAAGAAAGTTCTGAATCTGATAAAAGGGAAGAAAAAGCATTAGTTTCTCAAGTTGAAAAGAAATCTGATTGGATTATAGACAGTGGTTGTTCACATCATATGACTGGAGATAAAAGAAAGTTTGTTAAGTTAGATAATTATGATGGAGGAATTGTTAGGGTTGGTAATAATGCACCTTTTTTGATTAAGGGTATAGGATCTATTACTCTTGATGGAAAGACTAACATTGATGATGTTTACTTTGTTGATGGATTGAGACATAATCTACTAAGTGTTGGACAATTGGCTGATAAGGGTTATCAAGTTTGGTTTGCTGAGAAAACTTGTGTGATAAAAGATAAAGATGGAAATCTGATTGGAAAAGGATCCAAAACTAGAGGTAATGTATTTCAGTTGAATCCTACTGAGATGACATGTTTGATAACTAAGATTGATGACAGTTGGTTATGGCATAAAAAGTTTTGTCATATAAAATTTGATAATATTGTCAAGGTGAGCACTACACTTGCGGTAAGAGATTTACCTAGAATTATGAAACCTACTAACATGATTTACAAAGAATGTATGATGGCAAAGTAGAAAAGGAGTTCATTTCCCAACAAGAAGTTCACATCGACAAAGAAGCTGGAGATTGTTCATACAGACTTGAGTGGTCCTACTAGGACTAGAGGATTCTATGGAGAAAGGTATTTTATGATTCTTGTTGATGATTTTACAAGGATGATGTGGATTGCATTTTTGAAAGAAAAATCTGAAGCATTTGATAAATTTAAGATCATGAAAAGAAAAATTGAGAATGAATCTGGAATGAAGATTAAGTGTCTAAGATCTGATAGAGGTGGTGAATTTACATCTAGAGAGTTTAACACCTTTTGTGAAATGAATGGTATTAAGAGACAACTTTCAGCCCCTAGAACACCAGAACAAAATGGTATTGCAGAAAGAAGGAACAAGTCATTAATTGAAGCAGCAAGAGCTATGTTGTTTGAAAATGATTTGGCTAAGACTTTTTGGAGAGAAGCAATGAACACAACAGTATACACTATGAACAAAGTACAAATCAGAGCAGATACAAACAAGACACCTTATGAATTATGGTTTGGACATGCACCCTCAGTTAAGTATTTTAGAATTTTTGGAAGTAAATGTTATATAAAGAGAGATGATGATATAGGAAAATTTGATCCTAGAAGTGATGAAGGAATATTTCTTGGATATTCTTTAAAAAGCAAAGCATATAGATGTTATAACAAAAGAACTAAGACTATTGTTGAAAGTGCAAATGTAAAAGTTGATGAGAAGTTTAAAATTTAGGAAAGAATGCTTGATTATGAATCTGATGGAGAAGCACAACCTCAACCTAACATTGAAAATGTAGAATTATTTTTTGAAGCTAATAGTGATTTGTTGAATGAAAGTCATACTGAAGAAAATAGAGAAGAATCTACAATTGAAACAAGATCAGTAACTATGACACCTAACAGGTATATTTC
Organism: Chamaecyparis obtusa; assembly: GCA_027943335.1. Taxonomy (NCBI): domain Eukaryota; kingdom Viridiplantae; phylum Streptophyta; class Pinopsida; order Cupressales; family Cupressaceae; genus Chamaecyparis; species Chamaecyparis obtusa. The sequence continues at coordinate 164,744 of BSBK01002578.1, read as the reverse complement.
GAGACATCACCCTATTGAGCAAGTTATTGGAAGTTTAGACAAAGGATTTTTTACTCAAAATAAGGTACATTTATGTTTGATTTCTCAAATTGAACCCAAGACTACTAATGAAGCATGTGAAGATGAACATTGGACTAATGCTATGAAAGAAGAACTGGAGCAGATTGAAAAAAATAAGACATGGGAATTTGTCCTTAGACCTAAAGACAAGAATGTGATTGGAAAAAAGTGGGTATTTAGAAACAAGATGAATGAACAAGGAGAAGTGATAAGAAACAAAGCAAGATTGGTATGTAAAGGATATTCACAACAAGAAGAAATTGACTATGAAGAAACTTTTGCACCTGTGGCCAGACTTGAAGCAGTGAGAATGTTTCTAGCATATGCAGCTTACAAGAAATTCAAAGTGTATCAGATGGATGTGAAATTAGCATTTTTGAATGGTGAATTGGAAGAAGTCTACATTGAGCAGCCTGAAGGTTTTCCTTTGACACAAGAAGGAGATATGGTATGTAAGTTAAAGAAAGCTTTATATGGATTAAAACAAGCACCTAGAACCTGGTATGCAAGATTGGATAAGTATTTATTGAAATTGGGATTTATAAAAGGAATAGCAGATAGTAACTTATACACAAAAGAAATTGAGAATGGTTTGTTGGTTATAGTTATATTTTTTGATGATATTATCTTTGGAGGAGAAGATGAAGCTAGTGACAAATTTGCAGATGAAATGAAGACTGAATTTGAGATGAGCATGATTGGAGAAATGAAATATTTTTTGGGATTACAGATAACACAAAGCAAGGAAGGTATATTTGTAAGTTAGACTAAGTATTTGAATGATTTATTGAAAAGATTTGGAATGAAAGATTCTAAACCTATTGGAACACCTATGGTAACTGGACATAAGTTATCTAACAAAGATGAGACACCAGCAGTTGAGCAGAAAAAATACAGATCTATGATTGGAGGATTGCAATACTTGCCACATACAAGACCTGATATAGCACATTCAGTTGGGATTGTAGCAAGATTTCAAGTAGAACCTAGAGAATCACATTATGCAGTAGTAAAGAGGATACTGAGATATCTGAAAGGAACAATGGATTATGGATTATGGTATGAGAATTCTAATGATTTTACTTTATGTGCCTATACTGATGCAGATTGGGGAGGTAGTGTTGATGACAAGAAAAGCACCAGTGGTGGAGCCTTTTTTCTTGGAAGAAAATTGGTCTCTTGGTTAAGTAAGAAGCAGAATTGTACTTCACAAAGTACAGCAGAAGCAAAATATGTTGCAGCAGCAAATAATTGTAATCAGATTCTTTGGATGAAGCAGATGTTGAAGGATATTGGAATAAAGTTTGATGAGCCTGTTGTTATACATTGTGATAACACCAATATAGTGAGTATGTCAAAAATCCTATTTTACATTCTAAGACTAAACATATTGAGATCAAGTATCATGTTGTAAGAGAGAAAGTTGCAGAAAAAAGAAGTAAGATTGGAGTACATAAGCACAAAGGAACAAATAGCAGATATATTTACAAAACCTTTACCTAAGGATACATTTGTGTATCTGAGAGGTATGCTTGGGGTTATGCCCCAACCTATTTTTGAGAATTGATGCAGATGATTGCATCCGTCCAGTGGTATATGAGCCCTATCTTTCTTCTGGATTGGATGTTGGAACTTCCTCTATGGGGGAGTTTATGAGCTGAGTCATGAGGACTCTTGTTATTGTATTTTTCTAAAAAGTGTCTTTTGACATTAAGTTTTTGTTGACTTAGTGATGGAATTTCTATCATTGATGTCAATGGGGGAGAGATATACATGAAAAATATTGTGGAATGTATGAGAGAGCTAAATAGGAAAACGAAGCAAGATTTAATTTGATATTTTGTAGTGATGTTGCAGTATTGGATTTTTGGAACATTGGATGTTTTTCATCTATGTTGCCATCAATGCCAATGGGGGAGATTGTTAGGAATGAATGCAAAGTATTTTGGCAGTCATTTTGTAGCAGTTGTTGCTGCATTCATGACATGGATTGTCATTGATGTCAACACAGTGATATTCTAGATATCAGCATGAAAGTAGGTACAGTTTTGTTTTGCACACATGTTGTATTGCAGATTGGATTTTTCATAGTTGATGGTATGTTCTTTGGTGTTTTATTAACCTATGGTTAATAGCGCAAAAAGAAATTCATTCATTTATGAGAGTTATGAGCATTTTGGTGAAAGCAGTGTTTAGATAGTGTTTCTGTGAAGCAATTTTCAGAAATCGGAGGATATCTCTTAGCTGGGATGGAATCTAATTTTGCACAGTTAAAGGAATGTTGGAGACTCATTAATGATGATTTGGTTCTCAATGCAAACTTTGAAGATATGTTTGGAGAAAGTTACAGTATCTAGAAGCTGACAGTTTTATGTGAAATTTTGTGTGTAGCATGTAGAATTTATTATTTTGTAATTGAGGACCAACTCATTTGTAATTATTTGATTTTGGTATATAAGAAGGAATTTTTTTCTTGTTGCAATATGTACTATGAAGGTTGAGATGCGAATATATGCATGAAGTGAAGAAAAGAGCTAATTCAGTGATGAAGGAAGACTTGTGAGTACAAAGATCTGGAATTGTGATCTTGTGTAGCAGAGAGTGTGGTTTTGGCACAGTGTGAAGGAGGTAATATATTTCATATTATTCTATTGAATAATTCTAAGATCTTTTGGACAGTGGGTTCATAGATCTTGCCTTGAAGCTGTTTGGGCAGTGGGTCCTTCTGTCTTCCATAAACTCTTAACCGGGTTAGAATCTTTTAACAAGGATTCAAAATCTCCTAATAGGGATTTATATGTACTAAATGTATTTCATAAGACTCCTAATAGGGTCCATCCTCTAACAAGGAACTTTCATATTAGTGCATCATTTTGTGGGCATCATTCCCACCGAGGTTTACTCTTTTCAAGAGGTTCCCTAGTCAACATATCTTGTGTTATTGTGCAATTGTGTATGGTTATCTTTCTATGGTTGATTAGTACATTAATTATATTGTTTAAAGTAGTTGAATGGTTAAATTATCTGATAACTAATTCACCCCCCCCCTCTTAGTTATCTTGGGGATCTTTACTTTCTAACAATTAGTGTAGGAAGTTGTTTCCACACCTAAGTTTCCTTACAGACTCTACTGTTGATAGTGCTGAAGGTTATGAGGATACGGATAACTTGACTGAGGAGGATAGTGATGCTTCATTTTTGGTGTCGAATACGGCCTCAAGGGATTATGAGAACATGGAGGAGGAGGTTGCTGGAACTACGGAGGTGAGGAACACTCTTGTGGTCAAGAATAACAATGATGATGACAAGAAAGAGGAGGATATGGGTGGCCAACCAATCCCCATTTTGGTGGAGTATGATAGTTCTAAAGAACATGATGTGCCCATCTCCCCTAATTTGGAAGTTTTCATGCAGGTTTGGTTGAACATGCAAAAGGATAACCTTGTTGCGGAAAAGGATTCCCCTACTGCAGAGAAAGATAATGTTCCTTCCTCTTCTTGGAACATTCCCTTTTCCAAAACTGTTGATATGCAAGAATTAAATGTCCAATTGCTCAGAGAAGATATGGATGATAAAATTGACCCTACCTTTGGGGTTCTTCAGACTACGAAGGCAACCTCTATGTACTCATTTCATTTGTTGAAATGAGTTTTTCAGGAAATAAAAAATTTGAATTTAAAATGTCATTCTATTTCTGCTAAGGTTGATTCCCTATAGGTAATGTTGGAGCCTAGTCCTAGCAACATGGACAATGATAGGAATAAGAAGGTGTAGGATTTTCAAGTTAGAGTGGATAATCTAAAGAATTCCATGAAGAAACATATGCAGGATAATAACATGTTCATGGGTTCTCCCATGGATTGTTTTTTGTCCATCAAATCAGAGCTGGATGTCAGTTCCCCTAGCAAGAAACCTCAGGAGGATAATGAGAATATGGGAGATGAGGGTCTGGGGAAACGTACCTGATCAGCTAAAAGGAAAAAGATCCAAGATAGGATCTAGGAGCTTTCCAACTTCAATGCTACTATAAAAAAGATCTCGGAGGTGAAGAAGGAAGTGAATGACACTCGTAAGGAGTTTTCTTAGCCCTCTGGGTTCATGGTGCTGGCCATTTTTGGTGTTTCTTTGGTTTTGGGTTTTTTGCTGGTGTCTATTTTTTAGGGATTTTTTGCTGGTTTTGGTTCTAGTGGACTGGGTCCCAGTCTTGTTTCTCTTTAGTATGCTTAATGATATTATGTTTTAAACTCTAATTGTACGGGATTTCGGGTCCCCTTCAAAACCTTTTTTTTCCTGCAATCAAAAATATTGGTTAGGGGGATTTTTACAAGGGCTCACTACTAGATTTCTCACTATAGGCTAGGCTCACTTCTAGTTAGGATAACTACCTAGAAGTAATAAGGCTCACTTCCAAATAGATAAGGGTTTACTTCTAGATATAATAATAGTGAATAGGAATCCACCACTAAAATAACTCTCACCAACAATAACAACACTAGAATGATATAACGATCTACTACTAGTTGCATAAATTCACATACACATCACTATACAAATATTCCCTTGTTAGATTCTCATTCATCATACTTGCATCATTATCTATATCTTTGATCACATAATAAATATTTTACTTATACTACACCATGCCATATAAACATCAAAGTTGAACTAATACAATTTAAAATAGGACACATTAAAATGTTCATATGGTGGTATGAAATGAAATGTGAACCACACAGATTCTCCTTGCTCAATTCAACATGCCTCACACATAGTATCATGATACACATTCATTGTGACATATGGGACCAAAAAATAGGATCTACACATTATAATGTGTAAAGACCCATTTTTTCATAGAGAATTAAACATGAAACAAGCCTAAAATACTCAAGTCGACAAATAATATTCCGTGTAAGTCATCAAAGATATATAATTTGACCCAATATGTCGATATACAATAATCATGAAAAGAAGTAAAAGTTACAAATTACATCATTCGACCAAATCATCGAAAATTACAATCATATAAACAGTATAAATACATAATAATTACAAAATTTTGACCTTCTGTCGATCCAACCATATAAATCAATAATTTACATTAATTAATGAAAAACTTCATTTCCCAAACCATCAAATTCATGGTAATATGGCACCACACTGTCATCAATCCCTATCTCCTAAGCCTCTAGACAACACGTCCACCTACAAATCCTAAGAAGGGAGTGTGGCCCAGGCACTTTTCTGCCCAACCATGGACTAGTTAGCTCCCCTGTGGCTTACCCTGAAATGGAAAGTGCACCAACCCTTCTCAAGGAGACTAGGATCTTGGCATTTATGAGTTGGAAGAAATGATGAAATTGTGAATCTATCTACTTAACATTCTTTAGTCTAAGTAGAAATCCTAATCATAGGGTGGCAAAGAGAAAAAAAAATCGTAACTAACCAACCATAATAATGATACATATGCGAAAACAAAACTTTGGCCAAAGTATCTTTACAAATCAATTTCACTAACAGGTAATACACCAAAAATTACCCTTTTGTGTCTATTCCACATTATGCATCAATTCTAAGAAAAAGTAAAATAATAAAGAGTATACTATGTTTTCTTAAGGATAAATAACTAAATCAATATTGCATCTTAAGTACATATTTAAATAAAATGATCTTCAGAAAATAACTCAATTTCTAATCTGGTTATAAAGATTCTACCAACATAATGAGTGTTCCTGAAAGTTAAAAACTACTCACACATAGATGGCTACCCATTGTTTGAAGAAACTAAGGTTTCGAATAGAACACAGCAAATAAAAAAAATGTTTTTACAGGAATTTCTTGACAATGATTTTAACATAGATAGGTGTTTTAAACAATGCTTCCAATAGATGGATAAATAGAACAGCCATGTGATTAGATTTGTCAAAGACATAATTCTTTGAACACCTACGAACAAACAACTACCTTATCATTTCAGGCCTACCTTGCAATTCTTTTAGTATTGTTAAATTGGGAGTATATTATCATATGAATACATTGTAAAGAAGAGTTATGTTTGATTGTTATATAAATACAACACTAATTATATTGTTCCTCCTCAAACATGTGAAAGGTTGGATCAAGAAACCACTAAAGAGAACATATGCTACCATTTTTTTTAAAGATAGCATGATTTCATCTACGTACAGAGTTTGATAGGTTTAGTGACAGACCATTCTTTTTTAATCCTAAACTAGATTTTCTTAAACAAGTTAATAATAAAAAGTACAAATTTTTTTCCAATTCCCAATATTATAGACTAGCTCTTTTGTCTCAATAGATGATGACAAATGATTGATGAGAAAGTAGAAAGATACTAGTTTCAAATGGAAGCCTCACAATTATATGTATCATATGTTTTTTTTTTTGAGAACATATGCATCATGATACAAAGTGTTTCCCATATTGGAAAGACACAAAACTCATTTACAAAAATTTAACATAATATCAGCATTAAGCTATAAAGGAACAGGAATTTGATGGCTAATAAACACAGTGATAATAAATACCTCAAAGCTATATCAAAAAAAAATTCTCAAAGCTAAATAATGTTCCTACTTTTGAAAATCTACCCCTACATAGCAAACTAAGAAAAAAAAAACCTATTTGAGAGTTGGGAATGGAATTATTTCCCCTGTCTGTGTGATGCCTCTGCCTTTGTTCTCTTCTATTTTTGCTCCTTGCGCACAGCTTCCTCCCTCTTCTTTCACCTACATTTCTTTTTATTGTCTTCCTCTTCCCTGCGTTTCTTCTTTTCTCCATAACTCACACTCTCTAAACTCTGTGGTTTTCTCTTAATTCTTATGCATATTCACCAATACTCTCCTCTATTCTCTCTTCTACAACAGTGTGCTCCTTTTCCCCTAGTGTGTGCTTCTTTTAATTTCCTTCTCTATTTCTCTAAAATGCCTCCCTTTCTCCTTCTCTCCACATTTTTCTGCACCTTCTTACCACTAAACTCCTCATTTTCTTCTTACTTAACAGCTGTTAACTCCCTAAAATCCTCCCAAGTGTCCTCCTTTCAATGATCTTAGGAGAAGTCCTTTTACATTTTTCCTTCTCCTCCCTTAAGCTATGTTTTTCCTCTACTTAATCAATACTGCCTAAATTAATAAACTCAAGTCTCCCTTCACATCTAGCATTAGGGATCCTTTCTTCAAGGCATCCTTTACTTGTGAGTGTTGTTATGTGGAAGTTTAGACCCAAAATAGCATAACCAATAAAGTTTAAACAATACCACTACCACTTAACTATATTTCCCTCTTGTTTGGTCAAAGAGATATTTGAATGTATGAGTTTAATACACATTAAGAGGTGATTATTTCATTGATTGGTTCAGATTTATAAACAAAAAATACTCCAACTTAAACTTAAATTCATTTTGAAAAAATAACAACCAATCATTTCTTTTAAAATAAAATCACAAAATATAAAACTAATTTACGTTAACTAATAGATTCCATTATATAAAATAAATTTTAAATATTTAAAAGTAAAAAAACACTACATGAACATCTATATTTTTTTTAACTCTACAAACACATAATTACGTATTTCTCACAACACAAATTTAATATAAACCAATTCACCTTACTAAATTTCTTTGTAAACATAAAATAAAAATATTTATGTGGTGTATGCATTAAACCATATAATTCTAAACTCATCTTATCGAGGAGCTAGGCTCCCCCACCTTGACCACACCCTCGTCTTTAGATCCTGTCCACGAATAGAACACTCAAAATTTTCCATCAGTAGGTTAGTTCCCAAATTCAATAGTCAAAACAACTTGCAAAATATTCATCATGATCATTTTAATCATATCAAATAAAGATGATATTTTATAACATTTTATCCATTCTAGCATGATAATCTTTAATCACATTTAATTTATCATGCTAACGAAAATAGAAATTCATACATATATATTTTTATTCATCAAATAAAACATATCTGGAAAAGCTTAATAAATTGAATTAGGTTGTCTACAAATGACCAATTTAAAAGTCAACACAAAAGTCGCCAATTATTTAAAATAGTTTTAGTCTTTGAAAAATCGGTTATGACATCCTTCCCCTCTAAGACAAGACGTCATCCAGATGTCTTATGAAAAAACATAACATGAGTTCTCAAACCAAAAACTAACTAAAAAACATAATTCAAATAACATATAATAAGTCTATGGAAGTAAATGTGGAAAAGATCTATTCATATCATCTACATCCTCCCATGTGGCACTGTCAATAGAGAATTGGTCCCATTTGACCTTATACTGCAAGATATCTCTATCGCATACCCTAATGGTATGTTGATCAACGATACTAGATGGATCCACTACCATGACTCTTGGATCCTGTACCTATAAAGCATGCCAATCAAGGATATGAGAAGCATTTGGATGATAAGGTTTCAGTAAAGATACATGAAACACATTATGAATATGAGCAAGAGTAGGTGGCAAGTCCAGTCTATAAGCAATAGGATTGATAATCTCCAAAACATCAAAAGGCCCGACATATCCAGGTGTGAGCTTAGAAGCTCTGCCAAAAGATATATATAACTCTTGTGTGGCCTCACATGAAGAAAAAATTTGTCCCCCACAATGAACTATCTAAAGGTACGGTTCTTGTCTACATAACTCTTCTGCCTATCAGGTGCTTCTTTCAACCTTTCTCGAATAAGAGTCATTTGCTCTTCCATTTATCTTAACAATTCAGGACCAACAATGATCATGTCCTCAACCTTGTCCCAACTGATAGGTGTCTGACATTTCCTTCCATACAGTGCTTCAAAAGGAGCCATACGTAGTGAAGAATGATGATAATTATTGTAAGAAAATTCAACCAAAGGAAGATACTCTTCCCACTTGTACTGTTGATCCATGCAATACATTCTTAGTAAGTCCTCAAGAACTTGATTTACCCTTTCAGTTTATCCATCTGTCTGAGGATGATAGGTTGTACTGAAGTTCAACCTAGTTTGCAAAGAAGTGTTTAAGGTTGTCCAAAACCTTGATGTCATCCTCATGTCCCTATCAAATATTATGGTCTCAAGTACTCCATGAAGTCTAAAAATCTCCTGAACAAATTTCTTGGCCAAAACCAAGGACCCATCCCTCAAACTACTTGGTATAAAATGAGAAACCTTGGTCAATTTATCAACCACAACCAAGATTACATCATGCTTATGCTTAGTCATAGGAAAACCTTGGACAAAGTCCATTGTGATAACCTACCACTTGTATTCTGGTATATCATGAGGATACAAAAGTCTAGCTAGATGGACATGCTCAACTTTGACACTCTGGAATTCTAGACACTAAGCTCTAGGTGCTACCACATCTCTTTTAAGTTTGGTCCAGAAATACAATGGTTGCATATCTACAAGCATCTTATTCACTCCTGGATGCCCTAAATATGGAGTGCAATGCATCTCCTCAAAAGCTAATTTCATCAACTCATCCTGGTTGGGAATATACATCCTCACTTGGTATCTCAAAATACCATCTTTATCAAAAGATTAACCATCAAAATGGTGGTCTGTCAAATCATTCTGTAAAGTTGATTTGACCAGCTCATAATGATCATCACCCTAGAGGTTCTACAACACCTATTCCTTTAGGCATGTTCATCAGCTACCCTATTTTACTTTCCTTTGATATATTCAATACCAAAATCATACTCACTCAAAAATTCTATCCATCGCCTCTATCTAGTATTGAGGTTGGGTTGACTGAAGATGTACCTCAAACCCATGTGATTTGTTTTCAACTTGAATGGCTTACCTAAAAGTTAGTATCTCCACATCACAAGTTCATGAACTATGGTAGCAAGTTCTAAATCATGAGGCGCATAGTTAACCTCATACTACTTCAGCTTTTGTGACTCATAAGCCACTAATTTACCATTCTTCATAAGTACAGCTCCTAAACCCTCACCTGAAGCATCAATGATAACAGTAAAATGGCTATTAGGATCTGGTATAACTAGAATGGGTGTAGATGTGAGGTTCTATTTTAGTGACTGGAATGTCTTCTCATAAACCTCTATCCACTCATACCTCTTTCCTTTCCTCTAAAGGGATGTAATAGGTGCCACAATTTTGGAGAATCCCTCCACAAACTTCCTGTAATATCCTGCAAGTCCCATGAAGCTTCTAACTTCACTCACATTCTATTTCGTTGGCCATTCAAGTATAGCTTGAATCTTTTCAGGATCCACTGCAATTCCCTTAGCAGAAACTATATGCCACAAATAGTAAATTTCTTTCTAATAAAATAAACACTTGGATAGTTTTCCATACAATTTCCTATCTCTAAGGTGCTGCAAAAGTATGCACAAGTGCTCCTCATGTTCCTCGAGATTCTTGGAATAATTTAAAATATCATCAATTAAAATCTCTATAAATTTATCCAAGCAATCTCGGAATACACTATTCATCAAGTTCATGAATGTTGCAGGAGCATTAGTCAAACCAAAAGGTAATACTACAAATTCATAATGCCCATACCTTGTTCTGAAAGTTTTTTTTGCTATATCTTCTTCCTTGATCCGGAGATGATCGTATCCAGATCTTAAATCAATTTTTGAGAACATCGTTGCTCCTTTTATTTGATCGAATAGTTCATCAATTCTAGGAAGAGGATATATGTTCTTTATAGTCACCTTTTTAAACATTTGGTAGTCTATGAATAACCTCAAGGTGCCATCCTTCTTCTTTACAAAGATCATAGGTGCTTGCCAAGGTGACACACTAGGGCGTATGAACCCTTTCTCTAAGAGTTCCTAAAACTGATTTTTCAACTCAAACATTTCTATGTTTTTCATTCTGTATGGAGCCTTTGATTGAGTTTCGGTTCTAGGTAACACATCTATAGAGAAGTCAAATTCTCTCTTAGGAGGAAATTCAGATAGTTCTTCTGGAAACACATCTTGAAACTCTTTCAAGATAGAATAATCATTTAGACTAGGAGTGTTTAAATATTTTTCATAAGCTACATAGATCGTACACCCCTTCTTCTGGGCTTTCTTCATTTGCATTGCAGAAATTAGCCTTAGTTCCAAAGGCTTCTTAATACTCTTAACAACTATAGGCATACTTGAATCATCAAGGCATTGAATTAACTTGTCCTTATAATTCACAATGGCCTTGTGCTCAATTACCCAATTTATGCACAAAATAACATCATAAGATCCTAATGGAGCGACATAAAGGTTAACTTGTGTTTGAAAATTTTGAAATTATAAATTACTGCATGTTAGACACTGCTCAACCCTATGCTCTATCCTATTGACATATTCAACCATCCATGGTTCAAATAAATAACCAACTCTAACAGATAATTTTGAAATAAACTTAGGATCTATAAAACATTAAGTAGCTCTAGTATCAATCAAACTAGAAATATCATGACCATAGAGCTTACTAGCTATCTAAATGGGAGCTGCCTGAAAATATGCTTGGTGATGCTCAACCACTACATGAATCTGGTGGTGTACTTGAGGAGATTTAACCTCTCTCTAAGTCATATTTTGAGGACAATAAGCAACATAATGATTACCCCCACAATTGAAACATCTGTTTCTCAGTCCTTGCCTATTTTTAGTTATGTTCATCCAGTTGTTTCCATTCCTATTGTTCCTATTCCTGTTATTGCCCTTGTTCTAATTCTGATTCTGACATTTATTATTATTTATTCCTCCATTACCCCTACCTTTACCTCTTAGGTTTTGCACTTGCTAACGTCCATTGTTCCTTGATTTATTATTATCATACTTCCTCTTGAGTCCTTGTGAACCATCATTTCATTGTGAGGTTTTGACTGATGGTACCCTTTTCAGTTTCTCCACATGTAACAGTACCTTGGCATAAGTGAACTCCATAGTTTTTGGATCATGCATCTCAATCTCAGATCCAATCTCTAGACGTAATCCTAGAATGAACTTACATGTCCTGAAATGTTCATCTTGCAAATATTGTGGAACATATTTCACCAAATCGAAAAACCTCTCATGGTAATTGGTCACTGACAAGACCCCCTAGATCAAATTTTAGAACTGAGACACTTTCCTAGCATAAAATAGCTGTGGTAACCATCATTTCCTAAAGAGGACTAGGAAATCCTCCCAAGATATTTTTCCTAGTCGCAACTTCTTCTTAGTCATTTCATTATTCCACCATGTAGCTACTTCTCTAATCAGTTGGAAAGCACCCCATAAGGCCCTAGATTGTCCAAAAAGATTTTGAACATGAAAGTATTTTTCCATGGATATGATCCATGCCTCAACATCATCCCCTATAGTTTTCCCATCAAAAGTAGGTGGTGTGACCTTTTTAAGTTCCTTTCTTAGTGTAATACCCCAAAAATAGGCTATAGGTTCATTAACTTCCTACATCAAAAAATCAAACGAAATCGACATCAAAGTCCTAACGTAAGGCACATCTGCACATTAGTTTATCAAAAATTGATCATCTTAATTCTATATCAAAGAATATTCCTTGAATATTCCTATTTATCCTCATTATTTTTTAAATATTATTTGGCGATAAATGTCATTATTTATCCTAAAATTTGATTAATTGAATATTTTGAATATTTAATTAATTAAGTTTAATTATGCCACTTAATTATTTAATTACATTTATTCCTAAATTGTATTATTTAATTTTGACAATAAATCAAAAATCTTATGACTAATTGATTAAATTCTTATTTAATTAATTAATGTCAATTGTTTATATTTAATGATATAGTTTTTGGATAAAAGTTTGATTAAATAATTGATTAACCCATAAATCAATTATTTTAATTCAAAAATAAGTTAAGTTGAAGATAAATCACTTTATTTATTTAATTAATTCATAATTATCCATGCACGTTTGAAGGAGCAGTTAAACTTTAAATTAGAAAATCAATTCAAGTTGTTATCTTTTTGAAACTCAACATCTATTTTGAGTTGAAAGATGATCTAAACTTCTAATTTGAGTCAAAAAGCTATTTTTGCATGATTTTGCATGATTTTGTGAGTTAATTAATTCTAATTTCTTGTTAACTCACAAATCAACCTGAGTTTATCAAGAGGGATTTATGGCTTTTCTCAATGCATTCTCAAGCCCTGGATTTTTATAAAAATAAGACTCAGCTCTTCACAAAATCATCTCTCAAATTTGCACAATTGCTCTGGTGAAATTGCATCCGAAGAATCAAGCTTTTGCAAATAGGTGACTTTGTGGGATCATTCATAGTTTTTCATATCAATTCATATCATTGTTAGATTAAATCTTCATATTATTTCAATTCAATTCTAGATTAGATTAATACAATTTTCATCTTATTGCATTCAAAATCCAAAAAAATAGATTAATCTGCATTCATTCTATATTCATCTTTTAGCATTAAATCCTTCATTTAGGTGTTGCATTGTCACTGATCTTGGTCTAATCTGAGAATACCATACTCACACCTACTAGAAGGTAGTAAATCACTTGGTTAGCTTAATTTCATTTATTTTTAGCTTTTGATTTTGCTAACCTCTAATGTTTTATTGAAGTGTTGTGTCCAAAGCTAGGTACAATTTTCACACACATTTCTGGCACCCACCGTGGGGCCCCGAAACGGGTTTCCATTTCATTTCTAACAATTTCTATCAATTTTCTATCATTTTCTGGCCAAAACTTGAATCTTTATTTTTTGTCCGTACATTTTTCATATGCATTTTGTCAGAAAGTCATACCAGGACCCCCTGACTATAGTACAATAGTCGGTGTTTTTGAGACTCGTATCAGTTATTACACATTGTCATTTTGAAGGTACTTTGTCGTGTACACAGAGAACCACTATCGTATTAGGTTTGGATTATCGTACGGGAGGTAACAAATTGTTGTACGAGTTTTGGCATCATAATTCAATTGTCGTTTCAGATTTTCAAGCAGTTTTCCAAATTTGGTTTTTGGATTTGGACTAATAGCTAACCCTAACAATTGAGATATTTTGTTTCTGATTGGTATTTTTTTATCCTGATTGGAAAATCACAACAAAAAAAATTGCAAAATAGGTAAAATCTACTAAGCACATTGTGAGGAACTCAGGTATTCTGTTGCATCTGATAGCACTTCATTTTGGGACATAAAATGAACTCTCACGTGTCAAGCTTGTGTAAATTTTTCCTACTTTCATACCACAGACTTCAGTTTTGGGCTATAAAACAAATATAGATTTGCTTTTTGTATATTTTTTACACATAGTAAATAGGCCCTGTGAATACTATTTGCGAATGATCTTGAGAGAGTGGGCTTCATTCATTTGTTTTGCATGCGAAGCTCTTCTTGATGATAGATCCCCTTGTAGGTAGGGAGGTTACTATGATTATCTCACGTTCTACTTGGTTTGGTCCTCAACATTGATTGGTATGTTCTCTCTTGGTCCCTCATAGAGAGCTCGGTAGGCATCATTGTTGACATCACAAGCCTTGGTGAGATAATTTCAGTCTTAGCGTGTTGGATTGATCTATTTGTTGTGTTTGGGTAAAAGTGATAAGGCTAGAGGATTATGCTCTACTCCCTTTTTGGGTAGTATTAGAAACTCAAATCCTTGGATCTAAACCAAGTCCCCATGTGGTATCTTTTGTGAGTCACCTTTAGAGAGGGTTAACCATAGTGGACATTCTCTTTATTGGGTCAACCACATGGATGGAACCTCAAGAGGTAATAGCCATTTTTGTCGTGGTAGTAACAGCAGCTATATAAATATCTCTATGGAAGAAATCTCCACAAGTGTGGTCTCTTGTTGGGTTGTCAGATCTCCCTAGAAGCTCCTAACTAATTAAATTATCAGACTGTGTCAAAACCCCAATGCACCTCGATTGGAGTTCGCCCTCTTGAGATCACAAAATTTGCAGAGTTAGACCATTACTAAACACCTTAGCGAGGCCAATTTTTCATTTTCTAGGACTATGTGCGTTATTGGAAAACTTTTTGAGAACATACACAAGTAGCATTCCTAGGGATTAGCACAATAAGTTACTATTGCTTGTTCATGTGCAAGGTTGCTTTTTCCCTTGTTCATTTTTTTGAGATGATTGATTTATTCCCTTTGCTTGTTGTTCTACATGTTTGTTATCTACTTGGTCCTTTGGAAATGAACAATCCTGAACTATTACACAAATCTGCAAACCTCAACAAAGAAAATCTTACAAACAATTTGGAACCGAAAATTGAAAAAATTGCAAAATCTGAAGCAAAATTCCTTTTTGGAGTCCAAAAGTCATCCCACAGTCTCAGAAAGTCATACGAGTTTTTCCAAAAGTCATATCAAAACCCCCAGATTGTCGTACAGGAGCTTACATATTGTCGTATGAGTTTTGTCAGGAAAATTCAAAGAAAATCAAACCCTAGTGTCAACTATCATACAAGTTTTGTCAATTGTCATGCCAGAGCTTATCCAAACTCGTACAAGCCTAGAGAAATTCATATGAGAATTTTGAAAAATTACCAAAAACTTGCCAAAATTGCCAAAAATCCAATTTTGACAACCTACTTCCAGATTCTATCAAAAAAATCATTATGTCAGGAACAGAGTAGAAACCAGAAAGAATCCAATTATTTTCCAAAAAGTGATCTCTTGAGTCTGATCTAGCCCTTTAATCTATCAATTTGAATCTTTTTCATCTTGTGTCAAAAACCTTGTCAATCATCTTCAATTCAATCTTCATCAAAAATGGCTAATGTTGCAAGCTCATGTCCGCCATCTTTTGGGCATCTACCCATACCTCTAGGGCACAATATCCTTCATTTACATCTAATCTATCCTCAACCAATCCAATCTTGACAAGGTTGTGTCATTCAATCTTTTTGAATCAAGTCATTCTTCAGTTGTCTTAATCTTGCTCCTTTGCTTCACTCGAATTTAATGGTGGAGACTAGAGCTTCCTCATAAAGAAAACAAGGAGAATAATCCAAATTCTCTTCAGCGACATCTTCTGTGATTTCTTAGACATTTCATCAACCCTACGAAACAAATCTCTTTGGAGAAGATGCTCTTGGAAATCTTTTCTTGAAAGGTGGTTACGTCACCCCTCCCACATCAATTCACGCAGGTCATCAATTGACCCCACCTAAATCAATTCCCAACAATCCTCACATTAGCACTATGTCTCAAGGTAGAGAAAACCAAGGCTCCCAAGGACACCAATCCCAACATGGTGCAGATCAAGAACGCACACCTTCCAAAATTGCCCAATATCAAAATGATGATAACTTCAAGAAAATGATGAGGCATTTCTTGTGTGAAGAGAAAGAGGCATATCTTCTAGAGTTAGCTCAACAAGGAGCTAAACTTCCTCCAAATTTTAATGTCGAAGATATCATTACTCAAGAGGAAGAAACTCCTATTACAGATATGATGAAATAGATCCATGCCATGCAAGTCAAGCTCAACAAACTTGAAAAAGAGAAGGAACCTAAAGAGTTCTCCATGGAGGCTCTATGTCCTTTTCCATTTGATAAAAACTTGTACATGCCAGCATTCCCGAAGAGAGTGTAAATGCCTAAATATGAAAAATACAATGGAAACTCTAATCCCCAAGACCATGAAAGAGAATTTTGTACTCAATCCATGGAGTTCATGCATGAACCAACCTACCTAATGCATCTTTTCCCCTGATCTCTGGGAGGAGCAGCCATTCATTGGTTCTCAAAAATGCCTCCAACTATCAAAACTTTTGAGGAGTTAATCAAATTGTTCTATCAAAAATACTCCTACAACATCAAACATCCAGTCACCATGATCAACATTTGTAATCTGAAACAATACCCAGGAGAACCATTCTTGACTTTCCTCAAATGATGGAGAAAGAAGTTTTCTCTATATGCTAGACCCATTCCAGAAATAGAGAAGCTGGAAATTTTCATCAACAATCTTGTTCTAGAAATCAAATACCCTTTACAAATGCAACATCACACATCCTTTGATAAGATGGTAGATAGTGCAATCAAAATTGAGAAAGACCTTGTGAAAAAATTTGACATATCACTCCAAAAAGAGAATTATAAATCTGGATCTAGTTCCAAAGACAAGAATAAAAATTGGAACAAGAATAAAGGCATCTTCATGGATGGTGGTGTTGACAATGTTCACAACCCATCCAAGGCACCTGCTTTCAATCTCACTATTGGTACCCAATCCATCAAAGCCTTAGAGGTAAAAGTGACAGAATCAAACAAGAAGCCATCTGACTACAAACCTTGGGCTACATATCCTAAACGCAAGTTTACTCCTCTTGGAGAATCTTTAGAGTCCACCATGAAAACTCTATTGGCCAACAAAATCATCACATTGCCTAAGATCCGACCATTTGATCCTAAACATAAACCCAAATGGTGGAAAGAGACCGATTTCTATGATTTCCATCAAAATAAGGGTCATAAAACCAATAACCGCATACGCTTGAAGCATCTCATACAAGACAAGATTGATAATGGAGAAATTATAATTGACAATCATAAGAGCAATAATTATCATATAGCATTCACGGAACCATTTCTGAAACATGGTCAAGGAGATTCATCTTCTCAGCCTAACATGGGTGCTAAAGTCAATTATGCTTACTCTAGAAACAATGCTATCATAAACATGGTGGAACACTTCTTATCTGAACATTGCAATGTCATCACCATTGTGCAAAAAGATAGAGATAATCAATCAGCAAATGCAATTACTCGATCACAAGCTCAAGCGCATCTACAAGGAAAAATTTTAGATTCATCAAATTTCCCTAAGACGCCTTTCAATCTTTCATCTGCTTCTAAATAGAGGGCTGCCTCTAAATCATCAAATTCTAAAGACACAAGACCAACATCATACAGTATTGTCCAAAAACTCCAGCATACCAATGCAAACATCTCCATGTTTGAGTTGCTTCTGATATCTCCAACTCATAGAGCCATCCTGGACAAAGCTCTGCTCAGTTCCAATGTTCCTGACAACCTTGATTTAGATAGATTCCATACTATGGTTGGTCATCTGATGTCTCCCCTATTATCTCTATTTGAGCATTAATGGTTGTCATTAGTATCAAAGACATTGGTTAGTTACCTATGTCAACCTAGTCGGTAATTGTAAGCAATACAAGCTAGTCGGTTAAGTCTTTACACTGAGCACCAGGGCAATTCTACGAAGCATCAGTGTACATCGATACCAAGCATAGTAAACACCAAGCAAAATAGACACCGAGCACCAGTATATTTATCGAGCAGTATATACAGTGTTTACCGAGGATCACATGAAATGGCATAGGAATCAGGAATGGCACATCTATCTATACAAACTGTTACAACAGAATCACAAAACATTTTACCAAGATCAAGGATCATTTATCGTAAGATTCCATCATTAATTGTGATGATGATCTTTTTTATTTGTTTGATCTAGGTTATTTTTGTACACTGTAGATCTTAGGGTTTTTCTCTAAGACATTGTAACCTAAATTTTGTTAAGCGGTAAAGAAGTATTCTATATAAATAGAATTTCATATTATTTTCATATGTGTGAGAGAGAAGCTTGACAAGGAGTTCAGAAAAAGCAGTGAAGTTCTTCAAGTATTATCCAACATCATGAATATCAGTTATCAGACAGAGCATAATAGTATTCAGAGTTATTCAGATTAAGTAGAATCAGATCAAGCTATCAAGTAGTTTAGAGCAGAGATCTTCACATAAAAGGTGATATCTAATCAGTACTTCATAGATTTGTATCAGACAAATTGAGTTGTCATTAGCAGATAGATACCTATTACATTCTAATCATTGTAATAGATTTTTGGTAAAATCTCTTAACAGAGTATACCTAATAGTCTTTTTGTAAATCTCTTAACCGATTACACACTCAAGTAGTGTTGTTAAAATCCTATCACTAGGTAGATCTAGTTGATCTAATATGTTACTCCTAATAGGGTAAGATCACCAGAAGTGATCACCACTTGTAGCACTAACAGGCAAACCTTTTCTATCTGCAGTAGTAAAGAATTTGTGGGTGTCATCCCCACCGCAAGTTTTACCTTCTAACAAGGGTTTTTGTGTTACTAAAATACTTGTGTTATGTGTTGATTATCTTGTTGATTTCATGCTATTTACCTTTGGTAGTTAAGTGAATGAATGATGCATGCAATGGATGCAAGTTACATTTGAAGGTTATTACTGTTTGTTGTTTTAGATCTGAAAGGTTTATAAGTGAAAGTTTTTGAGGGCACTGATTCACCTCTCCCCTCTCAATACCCTATCTCTCCAATCCAAAAATTGGTATCAAAGCTCAGTTCTCTTATGGGACAGTTTAACCACTGAAGGGTAAAGATCTAAGTCATGGAGAGGTATAAGTTAGATAAAACCATGGAGAATCAAAAGATTCAAATGTAGATGTTTATTGAGCAGTATAAGCAAGCTAAGGATGGATTGAAGAAATTACTGGTTGAAAGGAAGAACCTAGCTATTCTGCAAAATGAGATTGGTTACCATGAAGAAGAGATTGATGATGTATTTGATCACATTGGATCTAGTTCAGGAATTATTTCTGATGGATCTGAAAGTATAATCTCTGACTTGTCTGAAAAGAATCTTCACTTAATCAAACAAGTGAAAGAACTACAAATTGGTCAGGAATCTTAGATGGTGAGAATGGTAGAAGTAATGAACAATTCTAGACAAGCTAAGTAAGAAAGGAATCTATCTATTGAAGGTCGAAGATAGATAACTGAACAACTTCAAGAAAAAGAAAGTGAGATACAAAGACTCACCGAGCACCATTTCAAAATCTCAAATCAGATGGTGATTGTGAATCAGGAGGTCAACTGAGTTAATGGTGAATTGTTAAGAAAACTTGAAGATATAGGTGTACTCAAAGAAGAGAATGAAAAGCTAATAAATGAAGTGAAAACTCAACAACAACACCATGAAATGAAGAAATTGGCTGAGGATAGTTCTAAAAGGATTGATGATTTTCTGATTAATCAAAGAAGATTTGGAAGAAAAGCTGGATTAGGCTATACCGGTGAAGGAGAATCATCATAAAAAGTTGAACAAGTCAACAACAATCAAAATAAAAGACCTAAAGTGTTGACATGTTATCACTGTGGAAAATTGGGACATACTTCTAATGTGTGTAGAAGCAAAGCACAAGGTAAACCTCCAGTCACTCCTAAGTTTAATGGATATTGTTACTATTTTGGAAAATATGGTCATCAAGCTTATGCGTATAGAGCTAAAATGACTAAGAATGCTAACAATCCTACTATGGAGAAATTATGTTACACTTGCAATGAACATGGACACACTGCATGAGAATGTAAGGCAAAAATGAAGCAAGTATGGACTCCAAAGCAGAAGACACAATGCAAGCCTTATCAACTGAAGAGACAAGGTGATGAAGGGTGCTCCCCTTAATACCACAAACACATAACAGAAATAGAGAAATAACAACAATATGCAAGAACAGAAAATTGGCTTCTTATTATCTCCACAAATGTGGAATTACAAACTTTCAAAATTACAATATGCAAAGCCACATGGGCATTCCCTTACAATATTCTGTAGGACAAAGCCTCGAATCAATACCCAGATCTACTACCCAGAACTATCCCAAACTACCTAAGACAACA
The DNA here is from genome assembly GCA_027943335.1 of Chamaecyparis obtusa. Lineage (NCBI taxonomy): Eukaryota > Viridiplantae > Streptophyta > Pinopsida > Cupressales > Cupressaceae > Chamaecyparis > Chamaecyparis obtusa. The sequence goes on along the minus strand of BSBK01002578.1, from coordinate 144,000 downwards.
CTACAGCCTTCCTTATATAGGCAATTTTCCACCGCCTGGGAAGGTTCTAGAATTTTTAGCCAACAAGGCCGACCAAACTTAGAATTATTTTATTTTTCATTTTATTACATCAAAGTCAGCTCAAAATAACTTTTGAAACCCAAACAGAAATTTTGAAGGAAAATTATTTTCTGCCATTTCAGGTGACCCAACTTCCAAAGACCATAAGTCATCACCCGTTGACCCGATTGACTATTATAACCCCATTTCAAAAAGGGCACAAGGAGCTCTACAACACTTGAATCAAGAAAGCTTCATTCAACCAAAAATTTGACCTCATTCGGGGCCTCTAAAGCTTTCAAAATTGAGTTCAAAGTTTCTGTACCCTATTTCCAAAACTGAAAAGTTTCAATATCTTCAAAACCAAACTTGATCTAGCAATGAAACTTTACAGGTAGGCTGATATGACTAAGATGAACCTCCAACTGTGAAATTAGAACATTCTGAGATCGTATGACCAACTTACTAAAAATAGAAAGTTTCCATAAATAGCAACTCTACACAAGATAGCCCTTAGTGAAAAGAAAACAAAAATATTTTTGGGTGATGCAAGATTGCTCTTACACCTAGGATGCTCCTGCATCAGACACCCGAGGTAATTTGAGAAGTGAACCTGTCACGACTCAGGTGTGAAGAGGGAAACCAAGATGGTTAACCTCCTACTTTTTTAGCCATGATGAATCTTCAATAGGTCATCCTTTCCACTTGACCAGATATTCTTCATATGTCTTGTTCCTTGTGCTTCTGCCAACACGACTGTCCAGTATATCCTCAATCTCCTTAGTATCTGAACTAGTTGCTGGAATACTCCACTATGCTATTGTGATCTCATCTTCAACACCTCCTTCATGATACTCTGTCAAATCTAAAATGTTAAACACTGGTGAAATATTCAGCTCAGTAGGCTATTCTACCTCATATGCATTTCCTGAATCATGCTTCTTTAGTATCTTACATGGCCCAAACTTCTTCATTTTCAGCTTGTTGTATGTACCAACTGGAAATCGCTCCTTCTGCAAATGAACCATGACTTCATCTCCAACCTGAAATTCCTTATGCCTCCTTTTCTCATCTGCCTTAGCCTTATACTATGTATTCATCTTGGTAATGTGCTTCCTCACCTCCTCATGGATGTTCTTCAAATGTTCTGCAAAATCCTCAGCTTTAGCACTAATTATTTCTCTTTTATCTATCTTCCTCAGCTCAGATGCATTTCTGGGACTACTTCCATATACAATCTAGAATGGTGATTTACCAGTGCTCCTGTTGACATAATTATTATATGAAAATTCTGCCTGTGGTAAAATCAAATCCCATCCTATTGGCTTATCTCCAACCAAACATCTCAGCAAATTCCCCAAAATCCTATTCACCACCTCTATCTATCCATCAGTCTATGGATGATGTGATGAACTAAACTTCAAATCTATCTTCAACTTCTTCCACAATGTACACCAGAAATATCCAACAAACTTAGTGTCTCGATCTAAAACTATGGTCTTTGGCAAACCATGTAGTCTCACTACTTCTCTGAAAAACAATTTTGCTACATGAACAACATCATTAGTCTTCTTATAGGGAATAAAATGTGTCATCTTTGAAAATCTATCAACCACCACAAAAATTGAATAATGTCCCCGCTAAGTCTTCGGTAAACCAAGAACAAAGTCCATACTAATATCCTCCCAAGGCTTCTCTGGTATAGGTAATGGCTGATGCAACCCTATATTCTACTTCACTCCTTTCACCATCTAACATACTCTACAACTCTGTACAAACTTCTTCACATCTTGCTACAACTACGGCCAATAATAATTCTCACTAACTAAAGCAAGGGTTTTATCATGACCAAAATGTCCAACCAATCTTATGCTATGCTTCTCTTTGATGAGATTCTCTCTCATAGAACTTCTTGGAATGCACAACTGACTCCCCCTGAATAGCATATCATCCTGAATGATAAAATCCAACCACTTCGTTCTATCTAGAGTAACAGGTTCTTTACAAGCTTTCCAAGCTTCACCAAAATTAGGATCCTCTGGATACAAATTCTTGAGTTCCTTGAACCCAACCACCTCAATCTGCATCTTTGTTAGCAATAGTTGCCTTCTGCTAAGCACATCTACAACCCTGTTAGACTTTCCACTTCTATGTTTCAAAACAAATGTATAACTCTGCAAAAACTCAACCCATTTCAAATGCCTTTGATTCAACTTTTCTTGACTATTCAAATATTGCAAAGCTTGATGATCAATATACAAAACAAACTCCTTAGGAAGCAGATAGTGTCTACACTTCTTCAATGCTTGAACTATAGCATAAAATTCCTGATCATAAATAGAATATTTTCTCTTGGCATCATTCAACTTCTCACTGAAATAAGCAATAGGTTTACCTTCTTGGCTCATAACAGCTCCTTTTGTAGTACCACTAGCATCACAGTCTACTTGAAACACCTTATTAAAATCTAGAAGTGCTAAAATAGGCTATTCTATAACTTTCTGTTTCAACAGTTTAAAACTCTTATCTACCCCATTAGTCCACTTGAACTCTTTTCTATCCCCTCTCATTGTTTCAGTCAAGGGTCCACAAATACTACTAAAAATTTTGATAAACTTTCTGTAAAAGCTAGCCAAACCATGAAAAGATCTTACCTCAGTAGCACTCCTTGGAGTAGGCCATTCAAGGATAGCCTGTACTTTCTCTAGATCCATTTTCAGACCTTCTGCTGAAACTACAAATCCCAAATACACTAATTCCTTCTTCACAAAACTGCACTTCTTCAAATTAATCAATAATTTCTCATCTCTCAACTTCTCCAACACCATATGAATATGCATCATATGTTCCCCCAATGTCTTGCTAAAGATCAAAATATCATCTAGGTAAGCAATGACAAACTTACCCAAAAATTCTTTCAGAACCTCGTTCATGAGCCGCATGAAAGTGCTTGATGCATTGGTTAGCCCAAAAGGCATGACTAACCACTCATACAGTCCTTTTATCTTGAAGGTAGTCTTCCATTCATCTCCTTCTTTGATCCGAATCTAGTGATATCCACTCTTCAAATCTATCTTTGAGAAATACACAGCCCCACTCAAATAGTCCATAATATTATCCATTCATGGCAATGGAAATTGGTACTTGATTGTGATCTTGTTTATTGCTCTAAAATCTATACACATCCTTCATTCTCCATTCTTCTTTGGTGCTAATACCACTAGTACAACACAGGGACTCAGACTCTCTCGAATCAACCCCTTCTGCAATAACTCATGTACTTGTCTGTTCAAGTCTTCACTTTCTGTTGGTGTCATTTTGTGTGCTGCCTTGTTTGGAAAATTGGCTCCTGGAATCAAATCCATCTGATGAATGATCTTCCTTAGTGGTGGTAATCCATCAGGTACATTATGAGATACAATATCCTGAAACTCATTCAACAAATCTGCAACCTCTATAGGTACATCCTCCATTTCCTCTTTACTAGCTTTTGGAATTAAAGCAAAACACACATGCTCATGTCTCATACCATCTAGGAATTTTCTTCCATCAACAAAAGTTATTCTTGCATTACCACATACCTTTTCTTCGATCTCCTTCAATGGCTTTAGCTTATGTCACACTCCATCCTTTGTCAGGAAATAGGTATTTGCACAACCATCATGTATAGCACATCTTTCAAACTGTCATGGCCTACCCAACAACATGTGACATTCATCCATAGGTATGATATCACATAGTACCTCATCATGGTACCCGCCAATCTTGAACTTTACTAGGCACTGTTCACTGACCATGACCATGTGGTCATCCTGCACCCAGGCAATCCGATATGGATGTGGGTGTTTCTATCTCTTGAGCTTCAACTTTTTCACCATCTCTTTTGACACCAAATTGTCAGTGCTTCCACTATCAATAATCACATCACAAAATTTACCCTCACACTTGCATCTAGTGTGAAATAGGCTCCTCCTTTGTTTAGGTTCATTCTCACCACTCAGCAGGACTCTTCTGTTAATCAATGTTTCTCCTCTTTCAGCATCTTCAAAATTTGAGGATTTGGCATCTTCATCTACATGTGCCACTTTGGCCTAGCCTTCATTCCTCCTATCCATCCTTCCTTGGCATTAAGGAAATTCAAATGCCCTATGACCTTCTTCTCCACAATGAAAACATGTTCCACGGAAACCTCCTCTTCCCGAACCTTATCCTCTTCCTCTTCCTCTCTAATCTCTATTGTTCTGATCTTGGAAATGATTGGAGTTGTTTCCTCTCTAATTTTAACTACTACTGGCCTCATCCTTCTTTTTTGGATCTTCATTTTGGCCTCCATATGACCATCCACTAGATCATCCACCATGACCTCTTCTATTTTGTCTGCTCTTGAACTTCTTGTTCAACTTTTCCTCTACTTTTAGGGCAAACTGGTATGCCTCTTCAATACTATTCATTCAAACTAGATTCAACTCCTCTTAAATGCTCAGCCTCAATCCATTAAGGTAACAGGAAAATTTCTCCTTATCAGCTTCCGTATGACCTGCTCTGATGAGGATTCAATAGAACTCCTCTGTATACTCCTAAACAGATTTTCCTGCTTACTTCAAACTTTTCATTTTCTTCAGTAGGTCAAGCTCATAATATACAGGGATGAACTGTCACTTCAATTTATCTAGCATCTGCTCCCATCTTGTGATTTTATCCTTTCCTCTTCGATTTCACTCCAATTAAATCTCTTGCCACCAGATCTTCGCATGGTCCTTCAGTCTGGCCTTCGCAAATTTGACCCTACCAGGATCCTCAATATCTTCATACTCAAAATATTATTCACATTCATTGATCCAGTCGATCAATTCCTCTGGGTTAAGATTTCCTGAAAATGCAAGAACCTCAATCTTAGGTCTTTTCCTGATCTTGGAAATGGACCGAAAAAGTCTTTCTTCCTCCTGGCTCAGAACTTCACCTTCTTCTTCTTGATCTTCTTCTTTGGCTTCATCATCACCTTTGTCTCTGACATTAAGATTCATTCTTCTGCAAATCTCCTCCCACAATGCTCGCACTTGTCTCTACAATGCCCTAACCTCAAGTGTTACAACACCAGCTCTTCCACCATGTTCCCTTCATGGAGGCATTTTCGTGCTTCTCACTGAAACCCTAACCACGGTCTTGGTGCAAACTGCCTCACAGTCGGTGATCTGTTTACACAAAAACCCTTAACCATGGTCTTGGTGCAAACTACCTCACAATTGGTGATCTATTTACGTAGAAACCCTAACCCATGATCTTGGTGCAAACTACCTCACAATCGGTGATCTGTTTACACACTCAGGAACTCCTGCTCTGATACCACTTGATGAAGGGTGCTCCCCTTAATACCACAAACACATAACAAAAATAGAGAAATAACAACAATATGCAAGAACAGAAAATTGGCTTCTTATTATCTCCACAAATGTGGAATTACAAACTTTCAGAATTACAATATGCAAAGCCACATGGGCATTCCCTTACAATATTTTGTAGGACAAAGCCTCAAATCAATACCCAGATCTACTACCCAAAATTGTCCCGAACTGCCTAAGACAACACTACAGCCTTCCTTATATAGGCAATTTTCCACCGCCTGGGAAGGTTCTAGAATTTTTAGCCAACGAGGCCGACCAAACTTAGAATTATTTTATTTTTCATTTTATTACATCAAAATCGGCTCAAAATAACTTTTGAAACCCAAACAGAAATTTTGAAGGAAAATTATTTTCTGCCATTTCAGGTGACCCAACTTCCAAAGACCATAAGTCATCACCCGTTGACTCGATTGACTATTATAACCCCATTTTAGAAAGGGCACGAGGAGCTCTACAACACTTGAATCAAGCAAGCTTCATTCAACCAAAAATTTGACCTCATCTGGGGCCTCTAAAGCCTTCAAAATTGAGTTCAAAGTTTCTGTACCCTATTTCCAAAACCGAAAAATTTCAATATCTTCAAAACCAGAGTTGATCTAGCAATGAAACTTTACAGGCAGGCTGATATGACTAAGATGAACCTCCAACTATGAAATAAGAACATTCCAAGATCGTATGACCAACTTACTAAAAATAGCAAGTTTCCATAAATAGCAGCTCTACACAAGATAGCCCTTACTAAAAAGAAAACAAAAATATTTTTGGGTGATGCAAGATTGCTCTTACACCCAGGATGCTCCTGCATCACAAGGTAATTCTTATGTTTGGGATTACAACACATGGACTAACGATATTGCATGTGGTAGATATGGGCACATTGCAGCAAACTGCAATAGGAAAAGATGGGCTGGACAATCACGAAGCTGGACAAGTACTGGAATGACATGTTTGCATTGTCATAAGGTCGGTCACCTAAGCAAGGACTACAAAGATCAAGTACCAGAATAAAATCATGTATTTGAGGTGGAAATACTATTACAGATATCATGAGAATAAGGAACGGCATGTGGAGGAAAGCATCAAATGAGAATGCTGAGTCAAGTAATGTTGTCGATGAAACCTCATCCACTGGATTGGGTGACATCAGTACTTCCACCTAAGGAGATATAGGTATGTATGGGACTAACATTTCAAAATGATCATATTTTACATACGGTTCCTTATATATGATGAGAAAATACCAAATCTACATGAATAAAGATGTATTGTGGTTTATATGTTATGAGCTAACAAAGTCACATAATCGGTAAAAGTTAGATAGAGGAAATGGTTACCCATCGGTAATCACTATTCAAGTTTAACCGAGTATCAATATCAACTAAGAAAAGAATTCATGTGTTAACCGAGCTAATGAAAGTTTGTAGTCGTCACCGAGTTGACAGTTGTCACGAACCAGAAAGTAGGTCAAGCATTTATTGCATAAATTTTTGAGCAGGAATGCGAAAATGTTATAAATACATGAAAGACTGAGTTCATTTTTCACATTGCGATTTTGGAGACTAAAAATTTCATAGAGCGAGTTCGAGAAAAGAATCTTTCAAGCTAATCCAAAGTAGTTGAAGATCGAACCGAGCACATTCTTCTACATATTCCAAGTAAGTTGAAACCCTACTAAGCACATTCTTCACTGTTTATTGAAAAAACCTAGTTTGTTGAAATAGCATCTACTGCGAGTTCTTTTAAATTTATGGAAGAGGAAGTTAATCTTATAGTGTCAGAAAACTATAATGAACTGAATTACAAGTTACACCCTGAAGTAGCATCTAAAACGGATTCAACAAGTGCTTTTTCAAGCATCCCACCTAGGGTTTTATTGGTTGAAGACATACGATCGTACATTTACTATAAAATTGGGGAAATAGGAGATTTTGATATGTATGTTACATATCAGGCACTTTGTGATGAAGAAGTAAAGCTAAAACTAGAGCATAAAGAGGTTGAAACACTTGGACTCACTAATGCCCTAAATTTTTTGAAGAATTTCAAGAATGAATGGATTAGGGTTGTGTTAAGCCATTATCATGAGGGCACATTCTGGTTAGATAAACCGATCCAAGTGACAAAGAGAATGATTAGCAAGGTTACTAGTTGCTCTACTACCGACAAATCCAAGGCATTTAAAAGTTCATCATGAGCCGATGTTGAGAAAAATATTGGTGCAGCATGGGATGATAGAGCACTAAAAATTGCATCCATTATGGATCTAGAAGTTAAGTTTGCAATGCACGTAACTAGCTATAAGTTTTTCCAGTCGAGTAGAGTAAATAGTGTACCATGTAGTGCAGTAGACATGGCTTACAAAATAATAAAGAAGGGTCATCAGATAGACCTCATTGAGCTACTTCTAAGACAGGTTGAAGAAAACATGAAAACAATTAGGTCACAAAAGTCCAATACCTGTAAGTTTGGATCATTGCTAATATGTTTATTTTTATATCTCTAGAAATTATTTCCTTCTGTCGGTCACACTATTTGGCCTACTGACAAACTGATCACTTCATAAATTTTTGATATTATGAAAGGTCTGGGAGATAATGCAAAAAATGTTATAGATATTTATTTTGAGGATTTTAAGGTAAAGATGAATCTGAGAAGCAGGATTCTGAGTTCATTGGTGGAGAAGTATGAGATAGATATCTATTTCCTAGTGAACACCGACCATACTATGATTAAAGTTGTTGAACCAAGGATTAAATGGCTAGCACCTATGGGATATGAAATGGATCATGATTTTGGTTTGAAATCAATCAAGGCATTGTTGGCTTTACCAAAGGACAAGAAGGTAGAAAGTTTTGGAACCTTTGAAGAAGCAAAATCAAGAATAAAAATAGGCCTTTTCATCAGTAAATTGATGAGAAAAGCAAAGAAAATGAAGAAAGTTTTGACTGGGCACTTTGGAGATGTATCTGACTCATCAAAGGAGTCACCGGTTGAACCTATAACTGAAGGTCAGTTAATGTTGGCTGACAAACCATATGATAGTGAGGAAACTGAGTCTGAAAAAGAACAGGAATCTATACCGGTTTCTCCCACTCCTATTCCTAAGAAGAAGCAATTGCCAGTGAAAATAGGTGCATGAACAAGGTCAGCAACTAGAACTTCACCTTAGAAAAAGGGAGTAGAGAAAATAACAAAACCTAAGGCAGCTACACCGACCAAAACTTATGCAAAAAGAAATACCAAGGTTGTAGTTGAGGCAACAAGGAAAAGGAGAAGATTGATAAGAGGTAAGGAAGACCTAGAGGATGAGGATCTTGATAATGAACAATTCAAGGTTGTCAGCAATAAGGTAAGATCAATAGATGAGATTTCTGAAGATATAATTGAGAATGGAGATCTTGCAGATTTGGAACTTAGTAGGTTTGACAAAATGTCTTCCAAAGACCAAAACAAAATTGAGGAAGCAGTCATCTAGATGATGATACGCTTCAAATGAGTTCCATTAGAGTTTGAACTATCACTTCCCAAGGCATTAGAAGAAAGAATTAAGAAGTGGTCCTATGCCTTGGACACCGAGAAGAAAATGAGGGAATGATCCCTAGTTCAAGAAACCCCACATTTAAGTCTTGCAGAAATTGATGAACATATGAATACCTACTATAAGAGATTCAAAGTGAAAAATTGGGCTATACAAATTTTAGATGAAAACATGGTAGATGTTGATGAGACTGGTCATCTCATGTGGACTTCAATTTTTAAAGCCAGAGAGCAAGCTGAGAAAAATGCTTTTATGAATCTGTCTAAGAAGAGATAAAAGTTGAAAGGTAAAGGTATTTACATTGATGATAATGTAGCATAAAAGACTAAAGAATAAAGTGTATCATTTACTGAGGTGATTGATACAACTCTTGAAAAAGAAGGTATAAGCATTTCACAAGATGCACCGGATCCAGCAGAGATCCAAGTCAAGGAGAAAAATGGCAATGATGTACTCATTGAGGACATCACAAATGGTGATCTTGATGATAGGAATGAAGATGATGATGTAACCATTGCACATGATAATACATAGGATGAAGGTCAAGCTATCGAGTGTGCATTTACATCATTTTTGGGTGAGCTTCCTATTCTTGTTGAGGTAGTAGAAATCTTATCACAGGAACAATCTGATGGCTCAGACCCTAAGCAACCACAAGATACAATAGGGGAATAAAGCACCAAGACACCTGTAGAAGAAAAGAATCCTGAAGGAAAAGAGGTTACTAAAACAAAGGTACAAGAAATGCCTAAAACAACTAAGGTAACCCCACTTGACACAACATCAGAGGCTCCATCTTAGTCAACCGACGTATAGGTTACCAAGGAGCGGAAAAAGGAAGATAATGTATCAACCAGGTAGAACACACCAAGGGCAGAAGAAAAAGCTATTGTTCTAGTTGCAAAGAATTCACCTCAAGAACCGAAGAAGAAGAAGAAGAAAAAGAAAGGAAAAGGGTCGGTTACACTAGATGAAGTCATAGTTATACCTAAGTGTGACCTGAGGATCCTAAACCCCAAAGAACTAAGAAAATATGGGGAGTTATGTACAAGAAAAGTAGCACAGGAGAAAATGCAACAAGAAAGCAAAAGTAAGGAAATACTTGAGAATGTAAGAGATATCTTACAACAGGTTATACCCAAAGTACATGTAGATGAGGATACTCTGATTATGGACCAACTTGCTACACTTTCTAAAATAATCAATGTCCCAGATGTCGATGCTGACAAGAGAATAGAAGAAAGGGAAGAATCAAAGATTCAAGATAAACTTGCAGAAAGAATCATCCAAGAAGTGGCAATTAACAAGGTTAAGCTATCTGAGGTAATAACTAAAATTCAGGGTATTACTACATTTACTTGTCAAATCTTGTTCAAGCTATGCACTATGGAAACCTTCACTACCAAGATTAGTGAAAAGATCAAACAGTTTGAAAATGAAATCATAGCTAGTACACATATAGCTATAACCAAGCCACAAGCTTTTGCAAAGCATATATTAAGAGTTCAAGAACTCAGGTAGTTGATAGCAAATCTCAAGAAGCAAGAAGAAAGGACAAGTGATCAGGTCACTGAGTTACAAACCGAGCTCCTACCCTACCTAAAAAAATTTGAGAAACACATTGTTAGGGCACAAATGCTTGTTGCAACACCAAAAATCTCTATGTTGGACAACATCTTTGACATGCATGCACAAGTTGGTCTTGAGCACATTGCTCTCACCAACTTGAAAGAGGAATGGGAAAACCTCTTGGAATAATTGAAGAAAACCCATCAGCACATTTTTGATAAGTTGTAAGTATACATTTTTGCATTTGGCATTATTATCAAAAAGGGGGATAACAAATGTATATGCCAAATATGTACATACAATGCTAAGTATGCTACACATTACCAGAGCATGCACCGAGGGGGAGTTTATAGCAATTTTTTTATAAGTATATGTATATGGCAGAGATAGAATTTTTGAGACATAAGGTCTATATACATTAAGGTTTTGATACTAATGCCAAAGGGGGAGATTGTTATCTCTATTTGAGAATTAATGATTGTCATTAGTATCAAAGACATCAGTCGGTTACCTATGTTAACCTAGTCAGTAATTGCAAGCAATACAAGCCAGTTAGTTAAGTCTTTACACTGAGCACCACGGTAGTTCTACTAAGCATCAGTGTACACTGATACCGAGCATAATAAACACTAAGCAAACTAGATACTGAGCACCAGTATATTTACCAAGAAGTATATACAGTGTTTACCAAGGATCAGAGGAAATGACATAGGAATTAGGAATGGCACATCTATCTATGCAAATGGTTACAACAGAATCACAAAACATTTTACCAAGATCGAGGATCATTTATTGTAATATTCCATCATTAATTATGATGATGATCTTTTGTATTCATTTGATCTAGGTTACTTTTGTACACCGTAGATCTTAGGGTTTTTCTCTAAGACATTGTAAACTAAATTTTGTTAAGCGGCAAAGCAGTATTCTATATAAATAGAATTTCATATTATTTTCATATGCATGAGAGAGAACCTTGAAAAGGAGTTAAGAACAAGTAATGAAGTTCTTCAAGTATTAGCCAACTTCATGAATATTAGTTATTAGACAGAGCAAAATAGTATTCAGAGTTATTCAGATTAAGCAAAATCAGATCAAGCTACCGAGTAGTTCAGAGTAGAGATCTTCACAGAAAAGGTGATATCTAATCAGTACTTCATAGATCTGTATCAGACAAATTGAGTTTTCATTAGCAAATATATACCTATTGTTTTCTACTCATTGTAATAGATTTTTGGTAAAATCTCTTAACAGAGTATACCTAACAATCTTTTTGTAAATCTCTTAACCGAGTGCACACTCAAGTAGTGTTGTTAAAATCCTATCACTAGGTAGATCTAGCTGATCTAATATGTTACTCCTAATAGGGTAAGATCACTAGAAGTGATCACCACTTGTATCCCTAATAGGCAAACTTTTCTATCTACAATAGTAAAGAATTTGTGGGTGTCATCCCCACCATAGTTTTTACCTTCTAACAAGGGTTTCTACATTACCAAAATACTTGTGTTATGTGTTGATTATCTTTTTGATTTCATGTTATTTACCTTTGGTAGTTAAGTGAATGAATGATGCATGCAATGGATACAAGTTACATTTGAAGGTTACTACTATTTTCTATTTTAGATCTGAAAGGTTTATAAGTGAAAGTTTTTGTGGGCACTGATTCACCCCTCCCCTCTCAGTACCCTATCTCTCCAATCCAACATCCCTAGTATATCTCCTTTTAAAAGGAAGATGATAACTCCTTGAGTCATCCGCATAACCAGCCCTTGCACATTGAGGTCTTGATCCAAAACTGTTGAGTCAAACATGTGTTGATAGATGGAGGTGCTGGTCTAAACATTTGTTCTTACAACTTGATCATACAACTGGGATTATCAGAAGCTTCCATTGATCCTAAAAAGAAGATAACTATCAAAGCTTATGATGAACAAGAGAGAGCTTCCAAAGGAATAATTGTCTTACCTATCAGAACAGGTCCAATTATCAGAGATATCACATGTCAAGTTCTTGATATACCTTTGGCTTACAACATTCTTCTAGGGAGACCCTGCATACATGAAATGCGAGCTATTCCTTCCACATACCATCAATGTGTGAAATTTCCTTATGAAGGAGTAGAAGTAATGATTCTGGCTGACATATCCACAACTTGCAATGCATTGAAAGAAAGTGCTGACAAACTTGTTCCTAATAATAGATAATATTCCACTACGCAAATAGACATGGCGTATACATCCAAGATGGAAGAAATTGCACAAGAGATCAAAATCAAAGACAAGGGCATGGGAGAATACATAATGGAACCAGTTTTATCCCTCACCTCTCACCCATTGTCCCCAAAATCTTATGGACAACCTTCAGAAAAAGTGAAACCCAATTCCAAAGAGTCCCAGGTCATATTCAATGGAAGCTTTGTCATAGAGCAAGTATCTAAACAAGAGTTTGAGGAAGAAGAAGTCATGCTTGCATGGTTATACAAGGATGAGTCTCAATCCCAATCAGTCTAGAAATGTGACTCCACTTCAAGCAAAATTCCTCAAAAGTCATATGGACTAGGAGATAAATTGATCACAAAAATGGGATATACTGGAAAAGGACCTCTAGGACTACAAGGTAAAGGTCTTATATCACCTCTTGACCACCATGGCCAAACAAACAAGAATACAACAGGTCTATGATATCAAAAGAAGCCTTTCTATCTTAGCAAAAACTCTCCACATGTCTTAGAATAGATTGAACCATCAGCAACAATTCAACTAAAAGAAGAAACACAACAATCTGACAATGATGATTTAGACACTACTGATGAGCTTATTCCTTATGAGCATTTTCCTAAAGAAATACTAGACCTCCTTAATGATGAAGAGAAACCTAAGGAGAATATCAATGTAGTAGAAACACAAGAACCTACTAGTAAAATTAAACAAGAGGAATCAATTGAAACTATCCAAATAGTTGAACAATTAGAACAACATAGTGATTCTAAGATAGACTCTCATGAGTATGAATTCAAATTAGAATCAAAAGGAAACCCTTCTTGGGGAATCCACCCTGATTTCACACATATTCTCAAATTTCCTAAAGGTATAGATGAGGAATCAAATGACTATGAATGGGGAGTCATTCTAGAGGAATATGAGCTTATCATAGAAAAACATATTGATGTTATTCACCAATATTCCCTTAAACCCAATGTGAGTCTAGCAAAATGATGAACTTAACAAGTCTGATCCACCTATGGCTGAAGTAGACTCCCACGATGACATTGAGCCTATTCACGAATTGAACATTTTGAGTTGTAATATCACCCTTGAACTCATGAGTCAGGTTGGGACCAATGATGATAGATCCATATCCGTAAACACCATTTCTCAATCCTTCCCCACTTTGACTATCCAACATCCTGAACTTCTTGACCAAACCTCCACAAATCTGAGCCAAGGTATCTATACCTTTCCAAATGACTATACCCTTGCTTGCTACCTCAATGCAATGGAGCCTATGATGACTTTCATCAGTGAACCGATCATTAGCATGAAAGAGTCGAACATCAAGTGTCTTAGTCAAAAGAATAAGAATAAAAATAAAAAGAGTTATGAGGGTGAAAACCACTTTTTGGCAGTCTCAAAACCTACAAAAGTAAAAATAAAAGATGTATCTAAAGGTGAAAACCTCTCTGAGGCACCTAAGGATGAGATATTTGATGTCCTTCCAAGTCATTTACGGGATAGATCTCCAGTACTAATTGAGCCCACTCAATCTATCAGCTTGGGCACAATAGAAGAACCATAGTTGATCCATGTCACACAATCCTTATCAGAAGAAGAAAAGAAAACATTTACTACATTCCTAACAGAGAAGAAGATCAAATTTGCATGGAAATATTCAGATATGCCTGGATTAGATCCTAATCTTATAATGCACCATTTATCTATAGCTCCAGGAGTCAAACCTGTTAAGCAAAAATTGAGAAAGATGCATCCACATGTTGCACTCTTGGTCAAAGCTGAATTAGAAAAACTATTGAAAGCCAGATTTATCTGAGTCATTGATTATGCTAAATGGATCTCAAACATAGTTCCAGTTTCAAAACCAAACAAATCAATCAGAGTATGCATGAATTTTAGAGATGTAAATAAGGCATGCCCTAAGGATGATTTTTCATTACCAAATATCGATATGATAGTGGACATGACTGTGGGCTTTGAGATGTATTCTTTAATGGATAGTTTTTCTGGGTACAACCAAATAAAAATTGCTCCAAAGGATTAAGAGAAAACTACTTTCACATGTGCATGGGGTACCTTATGTTGGAATGTCATGCCATTTGGCCTTAAGAATGCTGGTGCTACATATCAAAGAGCTATGACATCTATTTTTCATGACATGATGCATCAAACTATGGAGGATTATGTTGATGACACCTTGGCTAAATCAAAAATAAGATCTAAACATCTAAATGATTTGAGCAAATACTAGATCGAATTGAGAAGTTTAGTCTTAGACTAAACCAAAAAAAGTGTGCTTTTGGCATCACTTCTGGAAATCTCTTAGGTTACATTGTTTCAAAGAAAGGGATTGAAGTAGATCCAACAAAGGTCAAAGATATCATGGAGATGCAACCTCCCAAGAATATCAGTCAAATGAGAACATTACAAGGGAGAGTACAATCTATTAGATGCTTCATATCTCAGCTAGTGGACATATCACAGCCTTTCACAAAGACATTACATAAAGGTGTGACTTTTGCATGGAATGAGGAGTGTGAAAATAACTTTAATCATATCAAGAAATATCTATCAAATCCTCCTATTTTGATGCTTCCTATTCAAGGGAAGCCATTGATCTTATATGTCTCCACCACAAATACATCACTGGGGGCATTGCTAGCACAACATGATGAGGACAAGAAGGAAAGAGCTATATACTATATCAGTAGAACATTGGTATCATATGAGGAGAACTATTCTATGATAGAAAAAGTGTGTCTAGATGTGATCTTTGCATCACAAAAATTGAGACACTACATGTTAGCTCATACTACACATTTGGTAGCTAAGATTGATCCACTAAAGTACCTACTAAGAAAAGCTGCCCTCATAGGTAGATTAGCTAAATGGGTGATGCTATTAAGTGAATTCGACATTGAATATGTTGAAAGAAAATCTATCAAAGGACAAGTAATTGCAGATCAACTAGATGAAGCACCATTGTTTGATGATACACCAATGCAAATGGAATTCCTAGATTCCTCTATCATGAGTCTTTCTTCTAGAGCATGGAATTTATTCTTTGACAGTTCCTATACACAGAATAGATCTAGAGCAGGCATATTTTTCATCACACCTCAAGGATACTCAATACTTAAAGCATTTAGAATAAAGTTTCCTTGCACAAACAATATTGCTGAATATGACTCCCTTCTTAATGGCATGAAGATAGCAATTGAATGGAGGGTAACAGAGCTACACATTCATGGAGACTCACAGCTAGTCATCCATCAAGTCAATGATGTATACCAAACTAAGGATGAAAATTTAGTTCCATACAAATGCATGGTAGATGATCTAAAGAAATATTTCATATCCATCACCTTTGAGAAAATTCCTAGATTGGAGAACAAGGTTGCTAATGCTATGGCAATGCTATCATCTCTACTACAGCAGCCCAAACATGAGATACACTACAAGTTCTTGGTGGAAGCACTATCTTATCCTGCATATGATTCTCCTGAAACCCACATGATCTGCACCATTGTTGGTCATGATTCATCCAGATACAAAAAACTTTTCTCCTACCTTCAAGACCAAATCATTCCTGATATGTTCAACTGCCATGAGAAATGATACCTCATCTGCAATGCATCCTAGTATGTCATCATTGGTAACAATCTATACAAATGAGGTCTAGATGGTACACTCCTTAGATGTTTAGAATGGGAAGAGTCTCAACATGCATTAGAGGAAGTCCATGAGGGTATATGTGGATCACATTCCAATGGTTTAACACTAGCTCGAAAACTTGTTAGGGTTGGGTACTATTGGCATGATATGGAAAAGGAGGCTATCAAATATGAAAAGAACTATCAAAAGTGTCAAGTCCATGGTAACTTGATTCATGCACCAGGGAGAGATCTTATCCCCTTTACTACACAATGGCCTTTTCAACAATGGGCATTTGATCTTATAGAAGCCATACATCCTCATTCTTCTAATGGACATACCCATATTATTACAACTATAGACTATTTCACAAAATGGGTAGAAGCAGTCCCTTTGACTCAAGCAACTGACAAGCAAATTTCCATGTTCATTCTAAACTATATCATATGTCGGTATGGTATCCCACATTCTATAGTCACAGATAATGGTGGTCAATTCAAGAACAGAGACTTAGATGATTTAAGTGCTAAATTCAAGATTACACAACATTGGTCATCTATCTACTATCCTCAAGGGAATGGACAAGTAGAGGCATCCAACAAGAATCTGTTGAAAATTCTACATCGTACAGTTAATAAAATAGGAAGAGACTGGCATCTCATGATCAATCCAGCTCCCTAGGCCTACAGAACAAGTATCAAAATGCCCACTGGGGCTACACCATTCGCTTTAGTTTATGGGTCTGAAGCAGTACTGCCTATTAAGGTTGAAATCCCATCACTAAGAATCAAAATGCATGGTCTAGTAACTGATGATGACTATGGAGTGTCTAGGTTGCAAAAACTTGAACTACTAGATGAGCACAGACAAGCAGCATATGATCATCTCAGAGTATATCAGAAAAGAATGTCTAGAGGCTACAACAAGAAAGTCAGACATAGAGAATTTCAAGTTGGTGATCTAGTCTTGAGAGAGAATCCTAAAAATCAATCACAGAGAACGCAAGGGAAAGTTTGAACCCAACTGGCTGGGTCCCTTTGTAATCATTGCTACTTTTGGCTCTAGAGCCTATCAACTCTCAATGATTGAAGGATAAAATTTTTGAGAACCAATCAATGTTCTGCATCTGAAGAAATTCTACACCTAAGGCATTCGGTATTCAAAAATATCCTTAAAAAATTAGAAAAATTAGAAAAAGTCCTTAAAAAAATGAACATCTTGGTGAAAACCTAGCAATAGGCACCTTGATGATTCACAAAAAAATCAAAAGTACAAAAAAATTGAAAAAATGAAAAATACAAAAAAAATGATAAAAAAAAAAAGTGCCTTGGTGAAAACCTGGAAACAGGCGCCTTGGTAGCAAAAATAGAATCTTTGCCAAGATGGTGAAAACCTGGCAAACGGGCACCACTTGTTCAAAATGCTCCATCTATTAGTGCAATCTTTGTCTTTCCCAGCTTTCAGTCTGCTTTAGTCTGTATATATTCCTATTTTCAATAAAGTTAGTCTATACACCAATTGGCAAAAGTGTTCATCTCCTATCAATGTTCAAACTTGGGGGCAATCAAAGTCATATCCTACAATCCTCAGTATCTCAGATGAGTCATATCCAGTCAGAGTCCTTTGAAGCTTCATCTGAGTCAGTCTATATGTCTCCTTTCTAGAAAGGATTTTGCATCTACAACAACACAAACAAACATCAACACGAACGAAAATAATCTTTGTTGTGTGCTTTAATCTTCTTTGTATGCTTACTGATTCACATTGAGATTTTTGCATATTGTGTCCTTTCAAGCTCTTCGATGATGTCCTTTATAGGATTTAGAGAGTGATGACTAGGGGCATAATCTTTTCTTTGTTTTCTTCTTTGATTGAAAATCTAATAACTTTGGAAATTCTGGATTGAAATGGTGTCCATCTGTAAGAGCCTCCATTTCATGTTGGATGGCCATGAGTACCTCAACTATTGATACCCAGAAAATTCAAGGAATTTTGATCTAGCTTACATCTTTTTGAACAATTTCTCAATCCTACTGTGAACAGCTATTATCCAAGGATGTGAACGATAAAGGGTCATTGCGGGTAATTCACATATGAGACAAGAATGAATTCTGCAAACTATTTGGTGTGTATGTTTTGCAAGGCGTATTCAGGTCATCATGATGTTTATGTTTTGGATGCTTATACAAATTGCTATATCAAAATGGACATGATATTCAGGTCATCCTATCATTTATGCCTTGGTGCTTATATCTAATCTGAAATTTCGAAAACAAAATCAATATTCATATGTCCATGGTTGTCTAGCCAGTGGGCATTGTATTGACTTTGGCGCAAAAATAAATATTCATATATTCATAGTTTCCTAACTAGTGGATGTTGTATTGATTAATCTGGTTACCTAATAAAAATTCAATGATGAAAATGATCAACACATGATCAGTGACTAGGTCCTAGGTCTTAGGTTTGCATTTCATTTTGCACTTTGCATGATTTCATTTATCTCACGATTGCCTAAATCAACTTGACACTTAAATGATTCTTCAAAATAATGCTTAACATGACACAAGGATTGAGCATTGTATGAAGGTCCCTCCAACAAAACAGCAAGTAGAATCCATTTTCGGGATCAAAATCAAAATCTAAGATCATTTATGTTGTCCACTTCTTGCATAATTGACCTTCAATCATCATAAAAATCCAGAATTCAACTTAACCAATTATCTTACATCAAACTATCAAAATTTCAACTTGGTCACCCATGGTCAACTCATGGTCAAACCTAGTCAAACTTGGTCTCCAGGACCTCCAAACGATGCAGAACATGTTCTTGAATGTGTATAACCACTTCTCAAATCAATTAACATGCTTCTAAACCATTTAACGCTGACTTTTCTTGTCAGATTTTTATTTTCATCCCGAAGGGGGCATGGTATTGCACATCAATCAAGTTTGTAAATCAAATCTTTCCTCAATAATCAAGACAACAACCACGTCTATTTGTTGATTCATCAAAATACCTCATCGCTTGGGGCATATCAAATTCATCGAGATCCATATCAATCAGGTATCCTAATCAATCTTGTAAACTATATCAGCTTTTTGTAAACATCGGTTCATTAGTGTTATTTCCTTGGTTCTTCGTAACTGAAGGGTTCGAATGTGATACTGTTTCAATTCCTTTGGACAATCAAGTCACTCACTTCTTCGTAATCATAAGGTTTAGAATCAGGTGTTTTGATACTTTTCCGTAATCATTGGTTCATTGTTGCTATAGTTGACATCATCACGATTCTTGGTCACCCAGGACTTGAATCAACTTTTTCCAAATCTTTCAATTGGTTTCTATCTCAAAATCAGTTCATCTTTCAAATCAATTTTAACATAAAAAATAGAGTAATCTTTGAACCACTGTGCTTCGCATAGTAATTCAAAGAGGGGCAAAATATAATACCCCAAAAATGGGCTATAGGTTCATTAACTTCCTACATCAACAAATCGAATGAAATCGACATCAAAGTCCTAACCTAAGGCACATCTGCACATCAGTTTATCAAAAATTGATTATCTTAATTCTGCATCAGAGAATATTCCTTGAATATTCCTATTTATCTTGGGGTGAGCCCACAATAGTGGGTTACACTTTTTTGCCTGAACGGACACTCAACTCTATATTTTGAAATAACCTTTCAGATTCAGATGCATATTGTCTATAAATCGTTGGAAATCAGAAGACGAAGTAAATTAGAGTCTTTTAAGATTTTTTATCTAGATTATAAATATATTTTTATTTTATTTTTTTGAATTGATTTGAATGGTTTTTTCTTTCTCCCTCAAAAATTGGTATGTGGCTGAAAACGTCATTTTCAAAGAGGTACATTATTTTCATAGAGCATAACCTTTTTTCTAAAATAGATATCAATGTGATTCTTTCAAATTTAGTTTTTTAACATCCATACAGAGGGCATACAATTGGTTTGATGATGTTATCACTATTATTGCACATTTTATTAATGTTTGAAGTTAACTAAATCGTAATTTTGACATACCTTGACTACATAGCTTATAACTTGTCATGTATTTGTCCAATTTCATTTTTATTTTTTTTGATAGAAAGAGAACTTCAATACCTAGGGCATAGATATTTTTTAGAATTTTTTTCCTCTCATTTACTATTTTTCTATAAGTGTCAAACATAGAGGTAGACATACGGTGAAATATCTATGTTTACTAAAACTAAAAATACAAAGTCATAATAAACTTAATATATATTAACATTATAGTCATTGGAAATATTTTTCTCAGTAGTACCTTACTACATAGATATTTTTTTTAAATGGATTCATTTGATCTGCCAAAAGATAAAGTTGAAGTGATTTTTTGTCAGCATTTTAATAGGTGCAAAGGAGACTCCATTGTATGTATGAATGAGGAGTATAGATGTTATATCAATGTTTTTCTTATGTAAGAGGCTTGGAGCTAACCATTTGTAATTAATTCCTTCAAGTGGACATCTCTCTTACGTTGACATCTCTCTTATGTTGTTCTTCAATCATCCTATCCTCTTCCTCTTTTTGAAGAGCCCCAAGCCTTTGATCTTCCACATGTTTCATATGAGCTTCATCATCCTGTTGACCCTCATTCGGTCTACCCCTTAAGTCATTTTCAATGACATTCATCTGCTCATTTTTATGCTACAAAATGTTCCTCTGTTCAGCTAAGAGGGCTACAATTTCATCTAGCCTTTGATTGGGAAATCTATTTTATCCATTACTAGTTCCAAATCGGCCACTGTTTCAGGTTTGCATGATGACAATCTATTCCTAAACCATGTACAAACACAACTTCAACATAGAAGACCCAAGCCTTAGGGTTTAAACACGGCTCTGATACCACATGTAAAGATCCATTTTTCCATAAAGAATTAAACATGAAATAAGCCTAAAATACTCAAGTTGGAAAATAATATTCCATGTAAGTTGTCAAAGATACATAATTCGACCTAATATGTCAATATACAATAATTATGAAAAGAAGTACAAGTTACAAATTACATCATTTGACCAAATCATTGAAAAGCACAATCATATAAATAGTATAAATACATAATAATTACAAAATTTCAACCTTCTGTCGATCCAACCATATAAATCAATAATTTACATTAATCAATGAAAATCTTCATTTCCCAAACTGTCAAATTCACGGTAACATGGCACCACACTGTCAACAATATCTACCTCCTAAGCCTTTAGATAGCACGTCCACCTACAAATCCTAAGACAGGAGTGTGGCTCATATGCTTTTTCCACCCAACCATGGAGTGGTTAGCTCCCCAAGGGCTTACCCTAAAATGGAAAGCGCACCGAACCTGCTTGAGGAGACTAGCATCTCGGCACTTATGAGTCAGAAGAAATAATGCAACTATGAATCTATCTACTTAAAATTATTTAGTCAAAGTAGAAATCCCAATCACAAGGTGGCAGAGAGAAAAAAAATCATAACTAACCAAGCATAATAATGATACATATGCAAAAACAAAACTTTGGCCAAAGTATCTTTACAAATCAGTTTCACTGACAAGTAATACATCAAAAATTACCCTTCTCTATCTATTCCACATTACACATCAATTCTAAAAGGAAAAAGTAAAACAATAAACAATATGATGTGTTTGTTTAAGGATAAACAACTAAATAAATATTGTATCTTAAGTACAATTTTAAATAAAATGATCTTCAACAAACAACTAGATTTCTAATCTGGTTATAAAGATTCTACCAGCATAATAACTATTCTTGAAAGTTAAAAACTGCTCTCACACAGATGGTTGCCCGTTGTTTTAATAAATTAAGGTTTAGGGCATAACACAGCAAATAAAAAAATGTGTTTACAAGAATTTCTTGACAATGATTTTAACATAGACAGTTGTTTTCAATAATGCTTCCAATAGATGGATAAATAAAATAGTCATGTGATTAGATTTGTCAAAGACATAATTCTATGAACAACTACATTCAAACCACTACCTTATCATTTTAGGCCCACCTTCCAATTATTTTAGTATTGTTAAATTGGCAGTATATTGTCATATGAATACATTGTAAACAAGAGTTGTGTTCGATTGCTATATAAATACAACACTGATTATATTGTTCCTCCTCAAATGCGTGAAAGGTTGGATCAAGAAACTATGAAATAGAACATATGCTACCATTTTTTTTAAAGATAGCATGATTTCATCTACGTACAAAGTTTGATAGGTTTAGTGACGGGCCATTCTTTTTTAATCCTAAACTAGATTCTCTTAAACAGGTTAATAATAAAAAGCACATATTTTTTCCAGTTCCCAATATTATAGACTATCCCTTTTGTCTCAACAGACGATGACAAATGATTGATGAAAAAGTAGAAAGATACTAGTTTCAAATGGAAGCCTCACAATTACATGTATCATATGTTTTTTTTTTCTGAGAACATATGATTCATGATACAAAGTGTTTCCCATATTGGAAAGACACAAAACTCATTTACATAAATTCAACACAGTATCAACATTCATCTATAAAGGAATAGGAATTTGATGGCTTATAAACACAGTGATAATAAATAAGTCAAAGCTATATCAAAAAAAATTTCTCAAAGCTAAATAATGTTCCTACTTTTGAAAATCTACCCCTACATAGGAATCTAAGAAAAAAAAACATGTTTGAGAGTTGGGAATGGAAGTATTTCCCATGTCTGTACATTGCCTCTGTCTTTGTTCTCTTCTATTCCTCCTTTCACACAGCTTCCTCCCTCTTCTTTCACATGCATTTATTTTTATTGTCTTCCTCTTCCCTGTGTTTCTTCTTTTCTCCTTAACTCACACTCTCTAAAATCTGTGGTTTTCTCTTATGCATATTCGCCAATTCTCTCTTCTACCACAGTGCACTCATTTTCCCATAGTGTGCGCTTCTTTTAATTTCCTTCTCTGTTTCTCTAAAATGCCTCCCTCTCTCCTTCTCTCTGCATTTTTCTACATCTTCTCACCACTAAACTCCCCATTTTCTTCCTACTTAATAGTTGTTAACTCCCTAAAATCCTCCCAAGTGTCATCCTTTCAATGATCTTAGGATAGGTCATTTTACATTTTTCCTTCTCCTCCATTAAGCTGTATTTTTCCTCTATTTAACCAATACTGCCTAAATTAATAAACTCAAGTCTCCCTTCACATTTGGCGTCAGGGATCCTTTCTTCAAGGCATTCTTTACTCGTGAGTGTTGTTATGTGGAAGTTTAAACCCAAAATAGCATAACCAATAAAGTTTAAACAACACCACTACCAGTTAACTCTATTTCCATCTTGTTTCATCAAAGAGATATTTGAATGTATGAGTTTAATACGCATTAAGAGGTGATTATTTCATTAACTGGTTCAGATTTATAAACCAAAAATACTCCAACTTAAACTTAAATTCATTTTTAAAAAATAACAACCAATCATTTATTTTAAGATAAAATCACAAAATATAAAACTAATTGACGGTAACCAATAGATTCAATTATATAAAATGAATTTTAAATATTTAAAAACAAACAAACACTACATGAACATCTATATTTTTTGTAACTCTACAAACACATAAATTCAAATTTATCACAACACAAATTTAATATAAACCAATTCACCTCACTAAATTTCTTTGTAAATGTAAAATAAAAATATTTATGTGGTGCGTGTATTAAACCATATAATTTTGAACTCATCCTTATCGAGGAGCTAGGTTCCCCTACCTCGACCACACCGCGTCTTCAAATCATGTCCACAAATAGAACACTCAAAATTTTCCATCAGTAGGTTAGTTCCCAAATTCAATAGTCAAAACAACTTGAAAAATATTCATCATGAGCATTTTAATAATATCAAATAAAGATGATATTTTATAATATTTTATCTATTCTAGCATGATAATCTTTAATCACATTTATTTTATCATCCTAATGAAAATAGAAATTCATACATATATATTTTTATTCATCAAATAAAATATATCTGGAAAAGCTTAATAAATTGACTTAGGTCATCTACAAACGACCAAGTCAAAAGTCAACAAAAGTCACCAGTTATTTAAAATAGCTTTAGTGTTTGAAAAATCAGTTATGACATAATAAAAATAATTGATCTGAATCATAACAATCACTTTCCATATAAGACCAAAACTAAAGAAATGAGATACATTATATTACAAGATGAATGGGACTAGCACAAACATGGCTAAAGATAGATCTTCATATCACATCATTTGGAGAACACTACATCGGATCACCAAAGCATCAAATCTGTATCTAAGAATAGGATATGCTAACATCAATGATGACCAATAATGATAGTATCACCATCATATTCCAACAAGACTCGTGTAATTAACTTATTTCATTCATTTTGTTAAACAAATTATGAGATAATTACTTAAAATATAGATAAAAGTCTTTAAATATACTTTGTAAGATGGAAGAAGATTTAAAATTATCATGATTCCCTATGTAAGAATACCATAAAGGAATACAAAAACTCTAAGATACAAAAATTTATTATCTACTTCATGTGTTTAATAAAGACAAGTGATGAGCAATGTAACAACATTAGATATGACACACCAATCTAGTTTAGTAAACTCCATGATGATAATAAAAGTTACCCAAATCATATCTAAGAATAAAATGGGTTAAAAAATAAATCTAGACACCAAATCGGGATGGATGGTAACAGGACATAATAACCCAGCCAAAATAACCCTGGACACAATAAGAAATAGGGATCAAATGGTATATATGATTTCTTATCCTACATTAGGAAGGAAGTGTTGGATATTGCTAATGCATTAGGGAGATTGTTGGATAGATCTAATATGTTTAATCACTATGTTGAGTTATATTATAATTACTATTTTTTTCATTCATTTTTTGTCACTGATGTCAACATATATTTCTATGAAGAGAACACGTTGGTTATTACAAATGTACGGATATTGTATAGATGTTTTAGAATATGCAAAGTCATTTGTGTGTAGAGGAAGGTGTTCTAATCTTATATCTAAGATCACATGATATAATATTGCAAATTGGTTGAGTTACAGAGGATTTAGTGAATACTAGTTACTAGATAGTGGTAGTGGAAGCTGAAAGAGTAAGCCTCTGAGTTTTGGGTGTATCTTACAAGCGATGAGGATTCAGTGTATGTGAGCCTAAGGGATGACAGATAGTGCACTAAAGAATGTTCATTGATCTTAGAAAGGTACGGAAAGAAGGATGATGTCAGTTGTGGCATGTGTTCTAGAGATGACCTATTTGGAAGTCAAATTTAGAGTTGTAGATTGTATCATGAATGACGAGCATGATTTACGAATGTTGGTCCTTAATTATTTAATTGTAATTGTTGTATATTTTTTTTAGATACCGTGTGTATCTTAGAAAGGAGTTATGTAATTATTTGTATATTCAAAAAGCCTAATTGGCCAACCTGAACATTTATTTTGTAATAGGGTATATATGTAAGATCTTTTCTTTTGAAAAGATATGGAAGAATGAATGAGATGTAAAAGAGGATTGTGGAAGATGTGAGCTTGTGTCTATTGGATGTAGAGCATAGGACAACCTATATAGTTCATTAGAACTGATCAAGAAAATACAATTGCTATCAAATAGTTCAAAGATTGTGTATCTCTTTACATACACTTGTATTGCAAATAGTGAGTTTTGAAGGTGGGCATAACCTTCTTTGGACAGTGAGCCTAGGCAATGAGCCTACTTTTTCTTGACTCCTCACAGGGTCTATCCTCTAACAAGAACTATGTACTGTAATGTTTTAATCAGCTCCTAACAAGGCTAGATCTTCTAATGGGGGTATTACACTCTCAGTACATCATTATTGGGTGTTAATTCCCACTGGGGTTTTACCTTTAATAGGGTTTCCTCAATAACAAATATTGTGTTATTGTGTTGGCATTCATTGTGTCCATTTGATCCGATAATGCTTCTATTCAAATTTTAAAGTTTAATAATCTGTCATAAAACTGATTCACCCCCCATCTTAGTTGTATTGGTTGACTGTTATTCCTAACAATTGGTATTAGAGCTACTGGTCCTTAGAGAGAAATCTTAACAGCTTGAGGTGATCTTGTTGATGGCATTCTATAGGAAGGATAGTCCAAAATTTGATCCTGAAAACTTTGACAGTTGGACGAACAAGATGTGAACTCATTTTCTATGTTTGGGCATTGACTACTAGATGATTACAAAGAATGACAAAACCATGAAGGCTAAAGATGAATTGGATAAAGCTACTGATAATGAAAATAATATATTTTTGTATAAAATGGTCACAAGGGAAGCACTGATCAATGTAATCTATGAAGGAGAATTTACTGAAGTTAAAGATCTGGATTCAACACACAAGATTTGGATAAGATTAGAAGCACTATATGAAGGAGACAAGTTTACAAAGAAAGAAAAGTTACAAAAGTGGAAAACAAGGATAGAGAAGCTAAAAATGAAGGATGATGAAAATATTAGGGCTTATGTACAAAGAGTTACAGAGGTTGTGATTGGAATCAAAAATTATGGAGGCACTTATGAAGAAGAAGAAGTCATTGCAAAGATCCTTAGATCATTGACACCACTCTATAAGACCAAAGAAATTATACCTCTAACTCCAAACTTTAGTAGAGAAATGTTGATTGCAAAGCTAAATACCTTTTAAGCTATAGAAATGGGAGATTGTGTACCTAAAGTTGAAACAACATTAAAATCATCTACACACAAGAAGATAATATCTGCAATTCCAAGCACCAGCAGTGAGAACATAAAAGAAGAGCTTGGTGAATATGCTGATGAATGGGAATGGATACAAGAAGAAGAAATAAAGATAGATGAACTTGTTGCACTAATCGCTAGAAGAGAAAAGAGAGGTAAGGGTAAATTTGAAGGAAAGTTACCTTTGAAATATTTTTCATGTAATAAGATAGGTCAATTTGCATCTAGATGTCCTACAAGAGTTCCTGAGCACAAACCTAAGTTTTTCAAACCTAAGTATTCAAAAGAAAAGGAATTTTATTATGCTAGTGAAGGTATCTCTGATGATGATTGTGATTATGAGGAGATTAGATTTATAGCTATTAAGGATGAAAAACTAGTACATGGTGAAAAAGCCTTAGTATCACATATGACAAAATATCTAAATGGGTTATAGATAGTGGTTGCTCACATCATATGAATGGAGACAAAAAAAAATTTGTTAAAATAATGATATATGATTTTGGTGTTGTAAGATTTGGAGACAATGTTCCTAAGCCTATCATAGGAGTAGGATCTATTTCTCTGGATGGAAAGACTAATACTGACAATGTACTACTTGTTGATGGACTTAAACATAACTTATTGAGTGTTGGATAGATGATGGACAAAGAGTATCAATTGAAATTCATTGATGGGAAGTATTTTATCAGAAGTAAGACAAGAAAACTGATTGCAACTGGTACTAAGTCTAGAGGTAATGTATTTGAGTTAAATACATCTGGAGCTTCTTATTTTATTGTGAAGATAGATGATAGGTGGCTATGGCACAAAATATTTGGTCAAGTCAATTTTGATAATATTGTGAAGGCAAGCTTTACTAATGTGGTAAGAGACCTACCAAAAATTGTAAAACCATCTAACACTATATTTAGAGAATGTGTTATGGGAAAGAAGACTAGAAGCATCTGTAAAAGAAAATCATATACAACAAAAGGAAATTTGGATCTGGTACATACAGACCTATGTGGACCTACAAGGACAAGATCATACAATGGTGAAAGGTATTTTATAATTTTTGTTGATGACTTTTCTAGAATGATGTGGATCACTTACTTGAAAGAGAAATCAGAAGCATTTGACAAAATGAATGAAGAAGGAATTATTGTAAGGAACAAGGCAAGATTGGTATGTAAAGGTTATTCACAACAAGAAGACATAGATTTTAAAGAGACATTTACTCATGTTGCTAGGGTAGAAGCTATGAGATTATTTTTGGCTTATGTTGCACATAAATACTTCAAGGTATATCAGATGGAGGTGAAATATGCATTTCTCAATGGGGATCTTGAAGAAGAAGTTTATATAAAACAACCTGATGGATTTCCTCTATCTGAAGATGAAGACATGGTATGCAAGTTGAAGAAAGCAATGTATGGACTGAAGCAAGCTCCAAGGGCTTGGTATGCAGGTTAGACAAATACTTACTTCACCTTGGGTTCAAAAAAGGTAATGTTGACAGTAACTTATATTTAAGATCTAGTGAAGATGGAATTCTAATAATAGAAGTTTTTTTTGATGATATTATCTTCGGAGGAAATGATGAAACATGTAAGAAATTTTTTTAAAGAAATGGAGAATGAATTTGAGATGTCCATGATAGGAGAAATGAAATTCTTTCTAGGACTATAAATAAATCAGAACAAGAATGGGATCTTTATTTCTCAAACTAAGTATCTTAAAGAAATATTGAAAAAGTTTGGAATGGAAGACTGTAAACTAGTTAATACACCCATGGTGACTGGTCACAAACTAACAAACAATAATGAGACAAAGTGTGTTTTTTAGACCAAGTACAGATCAATGGTTGGTGGATTACAATATCTGACTCACACCAGACTAGATATTACTAATGTTGTTGGAATTGTGGCTAGATATCAGGAAGAACCTAAAATGACACACCTAGCTACTATGAAAAGGATATTTAGATATCTAAAAGGAACAATGGAATATGGCTTATGGTATGATAGAAATGATGACTTTGAACTTCATGCTTATACTGATGTTGATTGACAGGGAATATTGATGACAGGAAGAGTACTGGTGGAGGTGCATTTTTCCTTGTGAAAAATTTGGTTTCATAGCTAAGTAAAAATCAAGATTGTATAGCTCAATCTACTATCAAATTTGAGTATGCTGTTGTTGCTATTAACTACACTCAAATTGTTTGGATGAAACAAATGCTGAACGATATTGGAATAAATTTTGTTGAACCAGTGGTTATCCATTGTGATAACACCAGTACAGTAAGCATGTCAAAGAATCATGTGATGCACTCTAAAACTAAGCATATTTCTATTAAGAATCACTTCTTGAGAGATAAGGTAGTAGAGAAGGAAATAAGGTTTGAATACACTAGCACAAAGGAACATATAGTAGACATCTTTAAAAAGTCATTTCCAAAAGATACCTTTAAGTATCTCAGAGGTATGCTTGGGGTTTAGGCCCCTCCTAGTGAGAATTAAATGATGCAAGGATGCATTAGTCCAAAGGTTTTCAAAGCCTTATCATATTCTAGACTTGATGTATGGATCTAATCCTTGGGGGGGGTGATCATTGAAGACACTTGTTGAAGATAGTTGATGACTTATGGCACCCTTTTCCATTGTTGTCAAAGGGGGAAAGAGACTATGTGAAAATCCTATGGGAAATAGGCTATGTGGTAAAGGTACTGAGAGAATATTTTTGGGTTGATGGATTTTCTCATATGTTTCCATCAATGCCAAAGGGGGAGATTGTTGGATATTGATAATTCATTGGGGAGATTATTGGATACACCTAATATGTTTAATCACTACGTTGAGTGATGTTGGAATTATAGTTGTTGTCATTCGTGTTTTATCACTTATGTCAACATATATTTCTATGAAGAGAACAGGGGGGTTATTACAGTGTACGGATACTGTAAAGATGTTTTAGAATGTGCAAAGTCAGTTGTGTGTGGAGGAAGGTGTTGTGATCTTATATCTAATATCGCATGATATAATATTGCATATTGGTTGAGTTACAGAAGATTTAGTGAAGACTGGTTACTAGACAGTGACAGTGGAAGCTGATAGAGTAAGTCTGTGACTTTTGGGTATATCTTACAGGTGATGAGGATTTAGTGTATGCGAGCTTAAGGGATGACAGATAGTGCACTAAAGAATGTTCGCTAATCTTAGCAAGGTATGAAAATCGGGATGATGTCAGTTGTGGCATGTGTTCTGGAGATGACCTATTTGGAAGACGACTTCAGAGTTGTAGCATATATCATGAATGGCGATCATGATTTACAGATGTTGGTCTTTAATTATTGAATTGTAATTATTGTATACTTGTTTTCGATACCGTGTGTATCTTAGAAAGTATTTATGTAATTATTTTTATATTAGGAAAGCCTAATTAGCTGACCTGATCATTTATTCTGCAATAGGATATATATGTAAGATCTTTTCTTTTGAAAAGATATGGAAGAATGAATGAGATGTAAAAGAGGATTGTGGAAGCTATGATCTTGTGTCTGTTGGATGTAGAGAAGAGTATAACCTATATACTTCATTGGAACTGATCAAGAAAAGATAGTTGCTATCGAACAGTTCAAAGATTATGTATCTCTTTACATACACTTGTATTGCGAACAATGAGTTCTAAAGGTGGACGAAACCTTTTTTGGTCAGTGAACCTAGGCAGTGAGCCTACTTATTTTTCTTGACTCTTAATAGGGTATGTCCTCTAACAAGAACTATGTACTGTAATGTTTTAATCAGCTCCTAATATGGCTAGATCTTCTAACGAGGATACTATACTCTTAGTACATCATTAGTGGGTGTTGATTCCCACTGGGTTTTTACCTTTAATGGGATTTCCTTGACAATAAATATTATGTTATTGTTATGGAATTCATTATGTTCATTTGATCTGATATTGTTGCTATTCAAAGTTTAAATTTTAATAATCTATCATACAACAGATTCACCCCCCCCCCTCTCACTTGTATTAGTGGATTATTCCTCACAGGAAGATGACCCAATAGGATTAAAAGCATTCAAGCACTAAATGGGTATCTTGGGTCTTTTATTAAATTTAGAGTTTACTAAGAGAATGTAAGTTAGATAAGGAGAGAAGTAAATTTTTAGGATGAAAAGGTTGATATAAAGTAGACAAATTTTCATAGATGCCAGAAATAGAAACCAGAGGATACCACTGACCTATAAATTCAAATTAGGAGGATCTAAAGGGACTATATCACCCTAAGAAACCTATTCTTGGGACTAGGTCACTTGATCCAAAATCTTCCATGCACTTCCACCCATTTTTAGTTACAAACTATCAACAAGATCCTGAGTTTCCCAGATCTGATCTGGTGTGAATGCCACCTGTACCCGCAAAAAGAAAACCACAAAAATATTATGTAGAAAGGGTTTTACCTTATTCAAACCCAGTTTAGAATCAACCTTAAAATAAAATGAAATAAAGGAAAGTGTGCTAACATAGAGCAGAGGCTAGATCTAAATTATGAAGTGTATTATACCTTAGAAATGCAAGTTCTTCTTTGAATATGATCAAGAATGTTGATGTAATAAATTATACTCCACACAAAAACCTAAAAGGAAATCATGAAAGACATGTTTTGCATATAAAAAAATTTAGTTTTCCACAATACTTAATGGAGAGATAGAAGAATGACTTGAATCAATGAATACTTGAATGCTTGAATATGTGGATGCTTGGATGATCATGCTATGATCTTCTTCCTTGATGATGAACTCTTTTTCTTGGTCTTAAATGAGTAAAAGTATCTTTATTCTTAGATAATATTGCCTTGAAAATACCTTGGAATGCTTTAATTCTTGCTTGATAATTCTTGAATTCTTGAAATCTTTAGAGTAGTTTCAAATCTTGATCGGGGTTATCAAAATGACAAGAGATAGGTTGTTTGTATACCCCTCATGAAATTTTAGATCTCATAAATTGAGAAAAGCTAATGATATTTAAGATTTACTACTTAACCAAAGAGATGTGCCACTATTTTGAATTTTTGGAATAGGTTGGCCTGGCTAACCTAGTCTTCCCAAAAAGTAATTAAAATTGTTTTAGGAGTAGGTAATGCATAGAAGATTTCAAGATGATAGTGAACTGACTCTATCCATAAATGAGGGTTCCCCTTGTAGTACCTAGAATCAATGCACTCAAGACAAAAGGTGGATTGTACAACTAGTTGGTGATTCCATTAAAATTGAAAAATGTACCCAACACTTTTGAGGTTAATGAATGAATTTTTGAAGCTTTATCATGGCAAGTCTATGATTGTATATTTAGATGTGTATCATCCTAAATTGTAAGAACCTATAACTAGATGCTTAATTAGAAAGAGGATTGATCCACCCTTTGTAACGCCCCGCCAAGGAACCCAAGAGAAAACACTAAAATTAAACTAAGTTATGCAACATTTTTTTTTTTTTACTAAAGTTTACAAACACCTTGAACATAGTAACACAATGATAAACAAACATGAGTTCTGAATAAAACATATCATTTCATTTTCATTCTCAAGGGTCCCTGACGTAGAATTACGTCATCTAACTAACACTACACTAACATGATTAATGCTTAAGAACTCTTAAGTACAAAGATAAATTAAATACATCTCTTAATCAATATTTCATTACAACACATGATCACCTACATCCGCTACACATGTCGTAGGGTATGCGGTGGAATTTAATACAATCACAAATATCCAAAAACATCATGGATCCACGTAGGGATCATTACTAATCAAGTGAATCCTCTTATAAGTACAACATAATAACTTCCAGCACTGGGTACATAAATCTGCAACAAAAGAGATAGACTAATCCAAGTATACAATCAAGTGACGAAGGGTAGTCCGCAACTGTCTCAATAGAGAAGTACACTACCTCCCGACCATGTGGAACCCAGAGGTCCACCCCACCGTGCGAGGGAGATAACACCAGGCCCACACACACACTAAGGACCAATCCCCAATCCACATCTAAGAGAATATATCTAATACAAGAGGGTATACAGGTTACCAGAGGCACTGACCTACGTAGGATATCTACGGTGCGAGTAGGAAGGTGTCATCACGTAGATCCACCCTTGAGTTTAGTCCTGAAGGTTCCTCACTGAACCGACTGCACTCAAGTGATCATACATGGCATCGATATCTCTCATGAAGACAAGTATATCGATGATGCATCTAGCATCTTCCCGCATCCATCCTTAGTCTTAACTAGCACTCAAGGCATGGGCGAGGTATTTCAAATTATCTTTTTAATGTTATCCTGACTAAATCAATTTTATAGTGTTATCACTGGAATTAAGAAACTTGACAATGGATGATCCGTCAGCCACTTGCGGGCCTCGGCGATCCATTGCAAGCCACCTCCTACACCACATCTAGATAACCTACCCTAGTTTCACAACAATACCCATCCTGGTTTGTGGCCACTTATGACATAATAAGATCCAATAACTAGATAAACAATTAAAGCAAATCTCATTTCAAAACATAAATTCACTTGGCCACTAAATCAAGTTTTTAACCCACCAGGAGGAAATAATAACAGGGATCGGTTTAACCATCCCATTAAGGTCTCACATTGACCCTAATCCAAAACAAACAAATGAAGATAGAATCCACATTGCACCATAAATAAAATCAACAAACAGATAACTGATAACCACAACAATGCACCCGACCTCTGGATTTTATCCCCTATTCGGTTATCTAATCCCGTATATAAAACAACTACATCAACAGTATACTTCCATGCACGAGCAGTATACGCAAAGAGAACATCTTACACAAGTAATTATTCACTCACACTAGTTAATTACACTAATCAGTATATCCACGTCTATAGATTAATAACCATATTGTTATCATTCACTAATGCCTATAATGGTTTGATATAATGTCTTCGTTAACTTATAAAAGATGTCAATGTAACTATATCGATAATGAAAGTAATGACTAAAGTTAAAGGACTCTAAGGTGATTATAATGTACTCAGTAATTAATCCAAATATTAATTATACAATAGCTCATAAAATATTAATTTTAGCTAAATCCTCTTAGTTAAATTAGATGGCAAATATGATACATTTACTAATAATAATAAGGTGTCAAATATTACACAATCATAAACAAATCCAAAAAGTGCATTACTCCAATGGATAACAAATCCAAATAACTAATTAAACATTTTATTTTATTAGTTTATTCAAAAACATCTAAGCTAGCCAAATCTAAAGTTCCCTAGGTTCCTAATCTACTTTCCACCTCATCTCCATAGTGAATAAAGTAAACAATTTAAAATAAAGCAAATGGATGCAAAACCCAAGGTGGGCGCCCATTTTCAAAGGGGGTTCAAACAAGGTAATAAATTTGTAATCATGGCTAAGGAAAAACCCACGCCACCTTTCACAAGGGCTGCTCACATAATAAAAGATATGGGAGGTACTTTGACCAACCCAAGGCAAAGAAGAAAAGACAAGTGTCCTTCATTCCTTAAGAAAAATCTGCAAGTTAGGTGGTGCGCTAAGCAAGGTGGGGAGACAAATTTAAGAGAAATGGAAGATGTCAGACATCAATCCCCAAGCAAGGTACGCATGGGAGGTAGAGTCTAAAAGGTCAAACAAATTTGCTAAGAGTTGGCAGGTCATTAAATGAAGGAATAGCATTTTTTTTAAACTTTTTATTGTTTAAGTCTATCCTCATGCATTAAGCCAACGTGGGGGATAGGATTTGGCAAAAATTTTAAATATAAAACTCTTTAAAAACTCCCAACACCTGCGCCTAATATCCTTGTGGGGCCCTCAACAAGTGGGGAATGACATAAGAGGCCTTAAAACATGTTTATAATAATATTAAGAGGAAAACATATAAACTAATAGATATTTTAGGGAATCAAAGAAAGAATATTCTCTGTGTAAGGCTTGGGAAAAATAAGAGTCCCCATATATTTTCCAGAATGTATGTTTGCTCCCAGTTTTAAGTTCATATTGTGCTTGTTTCCTCTTTTTTCATAAGGACTTAGTTAATTTGTCATCTATGGGATGAAGTATAGTTTCCAAATTTATTTCCAAAACAAAATATAGGATTCTTGATTCAAAATGATATATACATAGATGATAAATTAATGAATAAATGGCAAATAAATGGTTCTAAAAACAGTGGTTTTCATGGAGATTATGAAGCATCAAACTCTCTTGTTTTTCAATATAGTTTCATCTATTGTTGAATTGAGAAGGTTTACAAATTGAAACAATGAAATCTCACAATGTAAACTATAATTCTGATTATTTCTTTTCCTCACTCCACATTTAGAGAAGGTAAATATGTTCTCTTATTAATGGAAATTTGCAACTAACATGGCAACATACTATGGGAAAATTTGAAACCTACCTGATTCTCAAAGCAGGTTGATGAAGCCAACCTCTCAACTGTGATTCCAATGTGCTCCACAAAATCAATCCTCCTCTTCTTGCTCTCTTCCTCTTTTCCAAGCTTTTTCTAAACTTTCATCTCCAAATCCTCATAACCAGTTTTCAATCCTCTAAATTTAGCATCCAAAATTAACATAATAATGACTCCCTTTTTTATCTTATTTCTTCCCCAAACCTATTAAATGCACTTCTCCTACTCCTAAGGTGACATGGAAAAAAAAACATTTTTATTATCTTCTTAAATCTTTTCTTTCAATTTAGAATATATCAAACTCAAGATTTTCTTTTTAAATTATAAAATAAATGGTATCTATAAACATATAAAAGATATATTTATCTAATTATGATGCTTATAAGAATACACTTACTAATACGTCAACATAATTTAAATAACCATCAGAGATCATACATGAGATCTACAAGGTCAAAATGCAACACCGACATGGAACAAAACCTAAGACAATATCATGCTCAACCGGGAAAACATATATCGGATTCGTTCTACCAGGACGAATTCGATTTAGGTGAGTCAAGTAAGGTCCCATCCGTGATTTTAGGATGGTTAGGTTAGGTTAGGGAATTGGCCTAGGTGCTAACTCCCCTTCTCTGCCATTGAGACATAATAATGGCACACTCATCCTGTCAAGCCAGGGAAGTCGATGCCCGGTACCTGCAACCTGTATAAAAACCATTGCATGTACATGTGCATATATAACATACTATCAGACAATGGTAGGGATGGCTAGGACGTGTGGACCTGACTAAATGCAGGTAACTACGCCTCCTCCTCTACCATACATGCATGTCAACAGAAAAGAAAACATAAATGATAACAAACATGATACCATACACATGCGGGTATGGGGTAAGTACCAAATATAATCATCATCTAATTACTTCAATTTATACATGCATTTGAAACATCATATAAAATCCATCATTACTAGATTTAACCATTACGTAAAGTTTTGTTTCAGGTTCATCATGACAATTAACATCCAAACTATAACTGTTTAATCACACACCAAAATATAAATATAACATGTAATATATGTCTGATCTAAACAACCAAGATAAAACAGTGTCAAACTAAACATAGTATCAACAAAAGTAAGATGCGAGGGGTACTACACCCTTAAACTTAACCCCCTCTTTTTCTCAATATATCACTGGAATAGTTTGTTACAATTAAAAAAATTAGTAAGAGGACAAAATCAAAGTCAAAAGTCAAGTTCTATGCTAAATATAAATCATTTTCTTGTGTATAAATTATGATTCATATTTATTAGAAAATAAAAAAATTCAAAGAAATAAATTATGGTACGGATAATGATTGTAACATACATCAATGAAATATATTTTTACAATTATATTCAACACTCTTTGTTCGTATCCTACAAATTATAGTCATAATCAATAATGAAAATACAACTTACTTTATTATTTAAAAAAATAACATTTATTTATTAAAAAAATAGAAAATTCTAAATTCACTTACATTAAACATCTTTCATAAAATAATTTTATTAACATATTAAATTTATAAATAATTTTCTTTTATGTTCATTTTTATCATTCTATGAACATAAAAATGGGTGATTAGATTACAAAGAAAAGTGATAAAAATATGTAATACATTAAGATTTGAAATTTTATTTGAAAAATTATTTTTCCATAAGTTTCCAAGTTATTTATCAGCCAAGATTAATTTAATTTCCAACCTAAACTATATCTCAATTTCCATATTTATTTCTTCATTTCAACAACTTTTTTAATAAGGTTTCAATGGAAAATTAAACAACCAAATTATACATGTCTAAAGTATTCATCCTTGATTAAATTTTAAAATCTCACTACATTCCATTATCCGATAAGCTTTCTTAAAAAGTGAATGTTTGAAAAACTACATAGATACACAATTGAAAATTTTCAAATTTCATATATAGAAATCCATGCTTACATAGTCTGAAAGCATAACTCTTTTTATAGCTTAACTAAAAGGATACATCAATGAAAAATTTCATAGAGATTTCTTTGCAAGTGCTACATAATTTTAGAACAAAATTGTAAAGGATAAAATAGTGTATGAAGTCCTAGGGCAATGGCTTGCACATAAAAGAGACCCCAAAACCAATATTTTAAGCATACATTTGAATTGTATTGATATAGAAAGTAAATGTAGATGATTAATATTGAAATTAAGAAATAAAGGTACTTACCTCCGAAAAAGAATCAGCTGAAAACCCTATCAAACGATCTCAAAAACTGTTGATTTTCACAATTTTAAACTGAAACTGCGAGATCTACAAAACCCAAAAAAAAAATTCCGAGATTGAATCAAGTCAATGTTGGGTCAAAATCGAGGTTGTACTTGACCAAGTTACGATTGAGGTTGTACCTGACCAGGTCAGGATCGAGGTTGTAACCGACCAGGTCAGGGGCTACATTTTTATTCTGAAGGTTGATTCTGACTTTGTTCACGGATCTTGGAAGTTCACCAAAAAGGGTATCCAAATCTGATCTCAGATCTGAAATTCCACACCTGTACCTACAAGAAAAATGGTTTTGTTTGTTGGGGAGAAGGGATTTGCCTCAGTCAAACCCCAATTTAGGAATTAACCTTGAAATTGAATTGAAATTGCTGGAATAAACAAAGTAAATGGAACAATTCACCTTGCTTGAGTTGAAACCCTTGCGGAGGATTCGAATCCTTGAATCCATAAGAATGGATGAATGTAGAATCAAATGTAGGATGTCTCCAATCAATTGTCTTTAGATCTTCAACACCAATCTTGAATGGATCTTGAATTTGGAAGAGGCTTGAATGGAAATGGAGGAATCTTCAACAAGAGAGCTCCAGAAAACCTCTTGTGAAGTAGAATAGAAACTATCTCAAATTTGGGATCTTGCATTTGCAGCAATAGTTGTTGGTTCTCATTCTCTAACTCTTCATACTTATTCTTTAAATGTGAACTTTCACCAGGGGCTATCATCATCAACTAAACCTCATAGTATTATTTTCCAACAATAATATTTTATTCTTTATTTTAAAGGTGTCTCTTCCCTTTAAGAATAATTTCATGTAAGCTTTATTAAGTTTAGTTATATTTACACCAATATATGTAATGACTATTGGATCAACTTCACCCACCTTTAGAGTAATCATGTGTTCAAATGCTTTTTCTATATCAATAACTTTAGGTCTTTTATGGTGGGATATAATGTCCATATCAGCATGGATTCTTCATTTGGATTGTATCTATATCCAATGTAGATCTCCTTCACTCCCTCCACATTTAGCTTATAATTCTTATCATCAATATGCACAAAGCTATCAAATACTAAAGTTGCACGCAAATCCCATCTTAGAAACACCATGATCCCTACTACTTGTAGAAATTATCTTCCTCTTTCTAGTATCATAGTTCTAATATCGTGATTAATATCCATCTTCAATCTATTCAGTAATTGTTATTCATTCTTGGGTATAACAAGGTTTTAAACTCGTCATAATTTTTTACCTTAAACTCATCTATTGAGTAATTTTTATTCATTCTCTAGTATATCCCTCAACTTTTTTACCTTAAAATTATATAGAAAGGTTTTTAAACTCATCATACTTACCAAATTGATCTTCAAATACAAAATAATTATAGGTTGAAAGCCTAACATCATTGCCAACACTTAGTGTTTTAGCCACTTTTTCTTCTCTATCAAGGAATTTGTCATATTCATCTATTACCATCCTTAGAACTTGCCCAAATTGTGACTGCCCTTCATTCTCCCCAAAAGATTCATTATCAGATGATATATATTATATGTCCTACATCTCCTTCATCTTTTGTTAAATCTCTTTATTATAGTTCTCAACAGCTTTCTCAGCCTCCTCGTCCTCTAATTTTTTTATGATGTCTTCAAAAGGCACGGTATATGAGTATATCCACCCATTTTTTTCTTTTTTCTTTTTTTTGCATAATTGATATAACCATAAGGGTCGTATCCCTTCCTTTGGTTGTTTTTTTTTTTCATATTCTAATGTGTCATTTTATCACATATGAGATCATATGCTTTAGTTGAAACTATGGTAAAATAACCAAAACATAATGTGTCTAGCATAAATGACTATTTGTGGTATGCAAATATATTCATGAAAATTGAATATTCCAATTGCCTAACAATTTTAATATAGACTACTATGTCAGGAACTTTTTGGGTAATTTGTAAGGTGCTCCTTCAAAACCAAAGGCCTATATCATGGTGAAGTTCTTATGGACATGCCAAACCCCCAAATTATGTTCTACTACTTTTCTATCATTAAAATCCTTTGGCATCAAGAATATTTTAATTTCATTAGAAATTGAATAATCACAAGGATGATTATACATCTTATAAATGGTTTTTACAAATAATTCTTCAAAGTAGACATAATGAGAGTTTGTAAACCTAGAATCCCAAATTGAAGTCAATAATTGGACTAGAAGTGACTTACATTCTTTTCCAATTTGTTTTATCTTCAATCCCTCTATCCATATCCCCATTTCCTCATCAAAGAAGAGTACTACGTGCATCAAGATAGAATAATGCTTGAAATAGATTAATTAGGTTCATTTTTTATAGATGATAATCCTATGTCAATCATCCTAAAAACATACTTTGGATAGTCAAAGGGCCTTTGAATGTGACATTTCACATCTGCAACAATCACCATAGGAGAAATAAACATAAAATCTGGTACTTTAGCACCATCCACTTGTTCCATCAAGTAGTAAGTGTATTTCAAATAAGGTTCAAACAAATAAATAATGAAAGGAAGGTCATCCTCATTAGTTAATGGTACCAATTTCTGATCCTATTTAGGCATGTGTAATGGAAATCTTCATTCTTTGTAGGTGGTGTCCAACCTCACATACTCATTCTCCAATTCCTTCAATGTTATAGGGTAATCAAGTAGGTCATCTAGGTCAAATACTTCATTGATTGCACTCTTTGAAATATGTACAAAAGGTTCCCCTTGTAGGTTGCATATTTCTCTACACTTTGGATCATAATGATTTGTTAAGAGCTTGAGAAGATCTACATTTACAAAGACATTAGGCACTACAATTTTTCCCAAATTAATCCTCCATGGCTTGTAGATTTTATCATGGTAATTCTTCCTATCATAATGGAAAATGAACAATTTTTACCCTCTGACACTGGTCCAAACATCTCCCACATCCTTGTACTTGTCCTCAATTTTCTTCGCATCTAGTCTACTTTATGTAGCCTTCCTAGACTTGGACCCTAATCCTTACATTTTTTCTAACACATGTACTAGTGCAATTTCCTTTATTCTACTTATTCTATTTTAGTCTTTTTCCTTTTACTATCTTGACCCCCTTCCCTTTTCTATCTCTTACCCTTTGAGCTATTAGGGATTTCCATTTGGACAATTGAATTATATCATAAAAATATTCTTACAAATATTGGAATAAAATAAATCTACTTGGAAGTGATCAAAGTAAAATTATCCTCCTTTGTTTGTGAATATTTTTCATCTCCTTATCTCCACAATTCCTATTCCCAAATATTTCATTTTGGTATAATTCACTTTGATCAAAAAATTGCAAAGCAATTGTTTTGTGTGAGCAATCAATTTCATACTTCATTCACCAATGTACCATCTTTTCAAAATTTAAAAATGTTGGAATGGCATCGGTTCTTATCACTAAGATCTCTTTTGTGTTTTTTTGATATGATATCCTTCATTGGTGCCACTTTTATAAGTTAGTTATCATATCATTGAGAATTTTGACAAGTCTCTTCAATCAAAAGTGTCTTTTGAATCCTTTTTTCTCTATTAGGGTAATTGTCACCAATCTTATCTATTTCCTCAAATGGTTCTACCATTTTCTTATTCTTCATTTCTTTATCAGAGAAGAAACTACGATGTTCCAGAGATGAATATTTCATTCATTGGTCCATTCCTTCCTTAGAAATATATTTTAGAGTAACTTCCACCTATTACTATTTAGAGATTATAGTATGTTCATCAACATAGTAACATGGAATTTTGGGGAGACTTTCAAAACTCATAAAGATCTCTTGTGTTTCTCTCATATGTTTCACCACTAGGATATAGCAACTCTTCTTCCAATTGTAGTGTTTCATGATTGCATCAACATAACATATTGTATCGAATAGGTCATTAAAAGTTAATCTAATTATGAAATTGTCTCCGATAAATGTTGACCCCTTCATAGTTTACATGTCAAATGAACCTATCAAATGTCTCTCCAATATAAGTGAAAATTCATCATCGAGATAACTCTAGTGATTGGTATAAGATTAATCCTTCACCCCGATAGTTATTTTTTCTTTGATGTGAATCATTGTAGAAACTCCTGCCAATATGTTTTCCTTTATGACATCATGGTGCTATGTCACATTGTTGGGACTTTTGGCATGATGAGTGAGGATAAGTTCAACTCCCATCCATTCATTTTAGTTTTTTCATTGATGAAACAAATAGAATGTTTCTTCAATATAACTATTGGAGTAACTCATGTAATTAGACCAATCTTTATTTCTCACCCTAATACTTATTATTTTCCTGATGACACATAAGATTGGTGGAACCTTTGCTGATGCATAACCCACCATTACTCACTTTATCTGTCCTTGTCAAGGTAACTTCCCAGAGCTCCTCCCAATGACTAATGTTTCTCCAATAAAATTAACTTTATTTGTTTTAACTCCATCAG
Organism: Chamaecyparis obtusa; assembly: GCA_027943335.1. Classification (NCBI taxonomy): domain Eukaryota; kingdom Viridiplantae; phylum Streptophyta; class Pinopsida; order Cupressales; family Cupressaceae; genus Chamaecyparis; species Chamaecyparis obtusa. Next base: position 101,532 of record BSBK01002578.1, on the reverse strand, counting down.
TGAAGCAGATAAAATGTTCCTTCGATATGACTGAAAAAGACACCTTCAGAGTAACTTATGAAATTGGCCCTATCTTTATTTATTCCTCTAATAGTTATTATTTCCCCAATGTGAAGCATTGAAAAAACCTATGTCGATGATGTATCATAAAGAACACTTCATAGTAATATACACACTCTAACCATCTTAAGATTTATACTCTGACAGGAAATTTTTCTACAATAAACTTTTGTTACACATTTTAATTCTTCAATTAGAGTAATACTATTTTTTTTCATTTTGATAAAAATGTTCATCAGGGTAATATATGCATCAACCCACTGAGTTTCTCCAATGACCTCTTCCATTCAAGCTGCTCAATTTTGTAATCTTCTGATCAGTGTAATGTGATCCATCTCCTCAAATATGTTAGAACCTACTACATAGACATAAATGAAATTGGGAAAATCTGCATAACGTTTCCCTGATGGGGATTATCTCCTATAAATGTGCCATATGAAAAATGCATTCAAGATAGTAATGGATCTAGGATGCCTCAAGGGTAGTGATGGAATTAATAATGGATATTATCTTGAGAATTAAACTAGTACCCACATATAGATGGTGATTATTTTTAATAAAACTTAAGTAAATTCAACCTTTGTAAAGGTCTCTCATTTGATTAAAATACAAAAGATTGTTGATGACCTATGGAGAATGGCTATGGAAAGTGGCTATTGATGAATTTTTAGTGTTATTTTACTCTTAGGAAATACTAGATTTTTTCAAAATTTAAGTCTCCAACACCTTCTTCATGCATTCTTGATGTAACATGGAAAACAGATTAATTCTTAGAATGTACTTGAAAATGATGTAGCTCAAATGGATAATGTTAATGTAATTGTAATTTTAATTTTAAATGTAATTGTAAACAAACTTGTAATCTAACTAATTTTTTTATTGAGTGTACATCACCCTTATGATGAGTCCCTAGTACTTCTTATTATAGATAAGATCTTGTTTTAAACATTTGTGGTACTCGGAGTGATTTTAAACTCAAGTTTCTAAGCCTAGACTAATTTTGTGCAAATGTCCTTTCTTACTGTGCATCCATTTTATTCTTGTGCGTACCCTTATTTTTGTACATTTATCACTTTTTCCTACACATATGTATGCTAACCTTATGTATTTACATTTTATTACTATGTGTTCATGCACTATTTTTACACAATCATTCCTACATATTCACAACAACTTGATTAAATTAAAGGTTTGGCAAGTCAACAAAAACATCGTTGGATAACATTTTTCCCATAGTTCCTTTGGGTATATTCATAGTCATATCTTCTCCATTGTTGAAACTCTTGTTTGGGTGAGTGTATTGTGTATGGTTCTCTTGGTCATGGAACCCTTGGTAGAGCATGTTCACCTTCCATTCATAAATTTGTATGTTGTGTTATGCTTGCATACACTTGGTACTTTTGTAGGATGATCATCAATTTTGTCAGTAATGAATGATAGTATGTTTTTGTTTTAAAAAAATATTTTATCTCAGATGGTGTACGTTTGTCCTCATTTTAAGGATTCTTTGGTAGATCACTACACAATAAATTCATGTGGCTATGATTATCTAGAACCCTTGTATTATTTCATTATATGTGTATTTGGGCCATGTGGTTATCTTTGTGAGCACAATGGGGAGGGCCTAAGAGTTTTTGGAAACTACAATTGAAATAATTGTTATATTGTCATCGATGTCAAACCTTAAATGGTGAGATAATTGCTATCTATTAGAGTGCCATATCATTTGATTGATGAAGAGGACTTGAAAAGAGAAGATAACAAGAAGACATATTGAAAAAGTTGAGTTATGAGAAACTACAATGGGCACTTGATTAGTTGGCACTTTGGAAAGATAATGTGTTGTTTATTTGTAATACTAAGAAAAGAAGACAATTGATTTGAAGCATAGAAGAGATGAGGAAAGAAAGACTGAAATCATAGGCTTGACCAAGAAAAAGAGAAGAATATTACAGAACTTAAAGTATAAGCTAAGTGATGCTAGTGTTGACCGAGTGCCAATATAAGCTGAGAAAATATAGTGTCGACTAAGCATCAGTAATAACTAAGTATCAAAAATTGGACTGAGTGAAGACAGTGAGTGTCGAGAAGAACAGTTTAGCGATGACCGAGTTATCCAGTGAAGATCGAGCAGAAGAACATAGTGATGATCGAGTGTCAGTATTTTATAGTTTGTAAAGGGATTGAGATTCCCAGCCAACATAGTTGAATTCTTGGAATATGTAAAGCATGTTGAAGATAAGGATGGATGACCTGGAGTATTTAATGCATGGTAAACCATTTTTATGGATGGATTCAAGGAGAATTTTTGAGAAGTATCTAGAAAGTTAGAAGGAGAATGAAATGTTGGAAGGATTCAATGAATCTGACCAAAACCTAAGATCTACCGTAATGATTAAGTGAAAAAAGATAAAGCTACCCAATTAAGGAGGTATAAGGATGACCTAATTGTAGGTTATGAAAAAGGTTGATTATGTTGATTGACAAACCTAAGAAAAAGGCTAAGAAGAGTTGTGAAGAGCTGTGAAGAGTTATTAAGTGGTGATTTCTTGAAGGGTTTCCAAGCAGATCAGAGATGGAGATGATAATGAAGGCCAGTCAAAGGATCAGCATATGAGCTACATTGGATCCATATTTGCAAAGTGAGTTGTTTGTATCAAATCAAACCTATTGTTACTTTCTAACCATTGTATCAGTTAAAATCCTTTAATCAAGGTTGACCTAACTTGTAAATCCTTTAATCAATGTGACATTCTAATTGGATGTTCTTAAGTTCTCTAAAAAGGCTACTTCTAACAGGGTGATTAAATCCTTTAACAAGGTCACACCTAGTAGTGTGTATTGTAACCTTTAACAAGGTTAGCTCTTCATAGAACTCACTTCTGAAGAGTGAAAATTTGGTAGCATGTTACTGGTGGTTTTTCCCAAATTGGGTTTCCATGTTAAATCCCGGTGTCATACTTGTGTGAATGTTATTTGATGTTTTTTACTATTAAGTATGTTATATTCTACAAGTTGATTACTTTTGGACAATGGACTGCAAGTTAATGTTACTGGTTATGTGCTATCGAGACCAAGTGGATTGTTGAGTAGATCTAAGTTGTTTGAGGTGTTTAAAAGTTGAATTGGTACATCTTTACCTAAGGATAACTGATTCACCCCCCCTCTTAGTTATTTTTAAATCATTCTAACAATTGGTATTAGAGCTTGTGTTGCTTTTAAGGAAAAGTTTGAAGGTACTTGGAGCTAAAGATCATGATGTACAAAAAGGAGGTACCAAAGTTGAACAAGGAGAACTTCCCTGCATGGAAAAGTTTGATGAAGCTACACATAGCTGGAATTGGAGATGCAAAAAATATTGTGTAAAATGAATACATAGCAGCACCTACACCTTTGATAGCCTAGCAGATGAAGGAAAATCAAGAACATAATCAGGCAATGTTGGAGATTGCATCAGCCCTAAGTTATCTTGAATTTGAAGACATTAAGGACTATACCACTATAAAGAAAATGTGGGACACACTGACAACTTTCTATGGTGTAGACAGAAATGTACTAAGAGCCAAATTTGAAAGCTTGAGAGGTAATTTTGATGAAATGAGAATGTTAGAAGGTGATACTATTGTATAATATTATGGTCAAGTTAAAGAAGTTTTGAATGCTATTAGAGGAGCTAATGGAAATATTAATGATGAAACTATTATTAGAAAGGTACTAAGAACCCTACTTCCTATTTATGCTATTAAATTTTTTTCAATACAAGAACTGAGATGTGCTCCTGGTAACAACTTAACTCTAGAAGGTCTAGTTGGTAGACTTACTGCTTTTGAATTGTCAAATTTTGATAATTTCACCACTCATAATATTGAATCTGCATTCAAATCTCAATTGGTTTTTCATAAGTCTAAGAAAGGAAAATAAAAATGTGTAAATAGTGATAGTGAAACCTTTGATGATGATCTTGATGATCTTGAGGCACTAGTGAATAGAAGACTACCTAGAGGAAAAGGAAAATTCAAAGGTAAACTTCCTATAATCTTATTTTCATGTAACAAAGTTGGCCATATTGCAGCAAGATGTCCTAACATAAATGACAAGGATGAAAGGAAAGAAGGAAAGTACAAAGAGAAAAGGGATGACTTAGATTACATAAGGTATAAGGACTACAAGGAAAAAGGTAAGAAATCTTGTTATCTTGTTGAAGAAGAAACTGATAGTGAATTTGATGATCATGATGTAGAAGCTGTTTATATTGCTATGAAAGATGATTCTGATGAAGATGAGAAAAATGCACTTATTTCATATATGAGTAAAGGTGATAGATGGATAATTGATAGTGGTTTCTCACATCATATGACTAGTGCTAAAAGTAAGTTTGAATGCTTAAATCATTACAAAGGTAACAATCTTAAGTTTTGTAATGATGCACCATGTCTTGTGAAAGGAAATGGATTAATAAGATTGATTGATAAGATCAAATGTGATAATTCTTATTGGGTTGAAGGACTTAACTATAACTTGTCGAGTGTTACACAGTTGAATATTTCTAGATACTAAGCTGAATTCCATCACAAAAAGTGTAAAATCTTTGATGTTACTGGTGAACTAATTGGAAGTGGAGAACAGACAAGAGGTAACTTGTTTTATCTAGACCTATCTGATGAGACAAGTTTGTTTGTACAATTTGATAATATATGGTTATGGCATAAGAGGTTGTGTCATGTGATTCTTGATAATTTGGTAATCATTAGTAAGATGAAAAGATTAAGAGGATTACCAAGATTGAAGAAACCTGATAATGTGATGTGTAAGCAATGTCAATTGGGCAAAATGACAAAGTCTGGTTTCAAGAGAAAAACCTATACTTCTGATGATATTTTGGAATTGATTCATACTGACCTTTGTGGACCTATTGGAGTGTAAAGATATTGTGGTGATAAATATTTTAATCTTTTTATTGATGATTACTCTAGAATGATGATTGTGATGTTTCTTAGAGAAAAATTTGATGCCTTTTAGTTGTTCAAGTGGTATTTGGAAAAAGTAGAAAAAGAAACAGGTAAGAGCTTGAAATGTTTGAGATCTGACAAAGGAGGAGAGTTCATATCTGATGAATTTAACATATTTTGTAATGATAGAGGAATCAAGAGATAGATTTCTACACCAAGGACTCATCCATAGAATGGCATAGTAGAAAGAAGGAATAGATAAATCATGGATTGTGCTAGAACATGAATGATAGAGAAAAATGGTGCACAAAAGTACTAGACAGAAGTTGTAAGTGCAACTATTTATACCTTGAACTGAGTACAAGTAAAGAAAGGTACAAATGCTACACCTTTTAAGTTATGGTATAGTTATGTACATGATTTGAAATACTTCAAAGTCTTTGGAAGAAAATGTTATATATTGAAGGACAATAGGAATGGAAAACTTGATGCTAAAAGTGATGAAGGCATATTCCTAGGTTATTCCACTAAGATCAAAGGTTATAAGTGTTTGAATGCTAACAACAAAGCTGTGCTAAGTGAAAATGTGAGAATAGATGAATATACAAAAAGGAATGAAGTTGAATGCAAGTAGGAACCTGAAGATTACAAACAATTTATATACATTAATGAAGGAGAGCCCAACAATTTACCTGAACCAGAAAACAAAGAATATGTTGAGCTACAGCAAGAAGATGGTGAGCATCAGGAGGTAACTGTCAAATAATCAAAAGAGGAAGCAGAGATACAAAATGAATATGAAGAGAATTTGCAAGTTGAACCTAAAGAACAACAAGAAGAAGAAAGGATACTAGAGCCTACATTAGCAAAATATGTGAGAAGACATCATAAACCAGATCAAATCATTAGAGAAAAAGATTCATGAGACATGAAAAGAACAAGTTGAAAAACCAAACATGCTTGTTATGTGAATTTGAACCCAAATCAAGGAAATATGCTTTGGATAATGAAGCTTGGATTCAAATCATGAATGAAGCAATTGAGAAAATAGAAAACAAAACTTGGAGACTAGTACCTAAACCAAAGGAGTAGTTAGCTAATATATTCACTAAAGCTTTACCAAAGGATGCACATGAGTATCTAAGAGGTAAATTAGGGGTGATTCCCCTAGCTGAGGCTACCTAGAATCAAAAGGAGTGTTGCATCAAATGTATTAATCAGAATATCAGACAAATTGATGCAAGGAGGTCACACTTTAGGAGATTTCTAAAGATATGAAGAGTTAAGCACAAGATGTTGATCATTCATGAGAAAGATGATAGAGGGAGCATATAGTTCAGAAAAATGACATGAGGATATCTACATGGTGAAGATGAATGAGAAAGTTGAAAATGTCTTTGACATTGTTGTCAAAGAGGGAGAGATTCATGTTAGAAGTTACCATGAATAGATGAGGGAGAGATTTTGAGGGAGAGACGAGAGATTCAATAAATTGATGCACAGATAAAGAGGGAGAGATCTATCAAAGAGGGAGTTGATTGGATGAGAATCAGAATGAAGCTAAGGATATTAATGAAGAACTGTTAATAGAACACAGAAGGAGAAGAGAGAAGTTGCTTCAATACATATATTTTTGGATTGTATGGTAACTTAAGCATATGGTGTTTCCATCAATGCCAAAGAGGGAGATTTTTGGAAACTACAATTGAAAAAAAATTATATTGTCATTGATGTCAAACCTTAATTAGTGAGATAGTTTCTATCTAGTAGAGTTCCATATCATTTTATTAATGAAGAGGACTTGAAAAGAGGAGATAACAAGAAGACCTAGTGAAAAGGTTGAGTTATGAGAAACTACAATGGGCACTTGATTAGTTGGTACATTGGAAAGATAATGTGTTGTTTATCTATAATACTAAGCAAAGAAGATAGTTTATTTGAAGCATAGAAGAGATGAGGAAAGAAAGACTAAAAGCATAGGCTTGACCGAGAAAAAGAGAAAAAGATTAAGGGACTTAAAGTATAATCTGAGTGATTCTAGTGTTGATCGAGTGCCAGTATAAGCCATGAAAATATAGTGTCGACCGAGCATCAGTAATAATCAAGTATCATAAATTGAACTGAGAAAAGACAGTGAGTGCCGAGAAGAATAGTTTAGCGATGACCAAGTTATCCAATGAAGACTGAGAAGAAGAACACAATGATGACCGAGTGTCAGTATTTTATAATTTTTAAAGGGATTGAGATTCCTAGCTGACACGGTTGAATTCTTGGAATATGTATAGTGTGTTGAAGATGAGGATGAATGACCTAGAGTATTTAATGCATGGTAAACCATTTTTATGCATGGATTCAAGGAGAATTTTTTAGAAGTATCTAGAAGGTTAGAAGGAGAATGAAATGTTGGAAGGATTCGATGAATCTGATCAAAACCTAAGATCTACAGTAATGATTAAACAAAAAAAGATCAAGCTACCTAATTAAGGAGGTATAAGGATAAGCTAATTGTAGGTTATGAAAAAGGTTGATTCTGTTGATTGGTGAACCTAAGAAAAAGGATGAGAAGAGCTATGAAGAGTTGTTAAGTGGTGATTGCTTGAAGGGTGTCCAAGCATATTGGAGATGGAGATGATAATGAAGGCCAATTAGAGGATCAGCATATGAGTTATATTAGATCTATATTTGCAAAGTGAGTTGTTTGTATCGGATCAAACTTGTTGATACTTTCTAACCATTGTATCAGTTGAAATCCTTTAATCAAGGTTGACCTAACAGTCATCTACAATCCTTTAATCTAGGTGACATTCTAATGGGATGTTCTTAAGCCCTCTAACAAGGCCACTCCTAACAGGGTGATTAAATCCTTTAACAGGGTCACACCTAACAGTGTGTATTGTAACCTTTTACAGGGTTCTCTCCTCACATAGCTCACTTCAGAAGAGTGAAAATTTGGTAGCATGTTACTGGTGGTTAATCCCAAATTGGGTTTCCGTGTTAAATCCTAGTGTCATACTTGTTTGAATGTTATTTGATGTGTTTTACTGTTAAGTGTATTATATTATGTAAGTTGATTACTTTTGGATAGTGGACTACAATTTTATGTTACTAGTTATATGCTATAGAGACCGAGTCGACTTTTAAGTATATCGGTGTTGTTTGAAGTGTTTAAAAGTTGAATTGGTACATCTAGACCTAATGATAACGGATTCACCCCCCCCCCCTCTCAGATATTCTAAAACCATTCTAACAAGGGTACCTCATGGTCAAGTGGCATGACCAGCCATCATTGGGGACTAGTGTACATGTTTACAAGGGAACCTAGTAAACACTTCAACTTCTCATATGAGGCCTATGGTGAAATGAAGGTAGATCTCTCCTATTATGATAGTTTGAGACTAAGTTAAATAATTATGATAACCTCTATTTTATTAATAGATTTTGTAATGAAACCATGATCATTTAGATTGTATCAAATGTTTCTAGCATCAATGATATGCATCTGGCACTTTTTAGGATGGATTTAGTCCTTTTTTGGTTTCTCATAGGAGTTTACATTAAGTTTTGACCATAAATTTTGAGAAAAAACCAATTCTACGCATTCACAAGTTATTCTTGCTTATCCCTTTTAATTTTATGCATATGAACCATATTTTGTGTATTTGACCTCTATTTTTTAGCATTTAATTTTTTCCATTGTGTATTTGATATTTTTTCTTGTACATTCGATGACTGCCCTTATAGATCTGATCCTACACATCCATAAAAAAGAGGGGTGAATGAGGGTCTATGTAAATTTTGAGATTGGGGCTTGATCCTTTCTATCCCTAGTCTTTGTTGTTGTAAGAACAGTCACAAGATTGATTTCATAGGTGCGCTCAATTGGGGTGTCACCCTTGATGTGGTAGTATTGAGTGATATTAGACCCTTCGATAGTAATTCTAGATTACCTTCCTTTTGGAGTGGTGTAATGTTCTTGTAGTACATAAAATTATGTTAATTATCATTTTGAGATGCATTGCATTAATGTACTTTTAAAAAAAATTGTTATCTCTCTGTCACCTTATTATTTGGACTTGTTGAGAAAGGGTCCCTTAATGGGGCATTACATTTCCTTTGAATATATTTCATGAGCTAGGAATCCACTCAGTTAGACTATGGTGTAAGGATTTGTAGTGGTTTTCCAATACCTCCTTTTGTAACTACAAGCTCATGTTGGGCTATCATTGGCTTGTTCCACATTTGCCTATGGTACCAATCTTGAATCTCAGATGTCATTTGAAATCCTTCCTATCTACATGGTATCACAAGTTTCACACTATTTGGACTACCATTATTGAGCCTAAGATAACTCATTTTTCTTAGTGTATTATTTTCCAAGGCTTTCTTATTGGCTCTCACGTACACAATCTAGGAGTGTAAGATTCTCACTGCCCATTTTGTGGGAAATCTGAGACTTTCATATACCTCTTTTGGTATTGTAGAAGAGCCCAACATTTGTGGACATGGATACATAAATTTTTCTAGCCTTTTTGGCATGTGCCTTTTTCTTGGCATATGATTTTGCTAGAGGATTCCCCTTGGATTCCCTTCAAGTTCACACAATTTTTGCATTCTTTCAAGGTGGAAAGCCTCTTTAGTTTATGGAAAGAGAGGAAAGTTATTTTTTTCTCACAAGTCCCTTAATATTCATGTACCTTTGTATACTAAAACATGTATTTGTAACAATCTGATGCTTCAAATTCAAGTGCAAGCCAGTAAATTTGTGCTTTAAGTGGCCCACTTGTAGGAGATTCAGTAGCATTGGGGAAATGCCCCATATATAATTGTCAAGATGTTGTCATACCCCTCTTCCTCTAGTGACTAGTCTATGCCCCATGTCAATCATCATGACCATAGCTTCTTTGCACACCACTCTCACATTATGTGTTCATAGGCCTCTCGCCACTAGTCTAGCGATGCAAGAGATTTGCAATGCTAGCATTACGCTTTTGCACTATGTGGTGGCTTTGTTTCTAGTTGGAACATAGGAGGTGTTGGTCTTTTGACTATTAGTGGCACGGGTTGACCTGAAAACAATGGAGATTTTGGCTCACCAAGTTCATCTAAATGGATTATATGTCTTTCTTTGGACATTTCTCTGGCCAAAAAGAAAATATATTATTAAGGAGGGGTGGTCCATTTCATATAACATTCTTGACTCTGCTAATGTATGGGATTGAAAAGATGACATAAGTCCTCTTCCATCCCCATTGGCCACTACTTTCACCTCTTAGCAATTGATTATCATTGCTTCAACTTCTAAGATCTACTTGTATTTCTATTTAATTTGTATTTTTGGGCACTACCCATGTGAATCTTGAGGAATGATCTAGTATCCTCCTACATTTTATTGTGAATAGTGTACCTCTCAACTCATTTAATCAAAATTCATATTCATCAAATAAAATCAACTATGTATTTCCTTTTACTTATGAAAAAAAATTCTCATACCTTGTAGTTACCATTTGCATGTTAGGGCTTTACATTCTAATCTTACATAGTCATTCCCCAAAGTTTGGCATTATTTTTGTTACCACTAATAAACACCTTTATGATTTTCAGTTCTCACTTATATTTATGAATATTCCTTGTAAGTCGATATAAATAGTAAATAAAATTTATTTGCACAAAATGTAATTATTAAATTAAAAAATAAATATTAATTTTTTCTCTACTTTTTTTACATAATCACTATTTATTAAATAATTATATATGTATATATAGTAGACATTAATTTATATTTTAAAATTGTGATTTTAAGAATTATTAAATTATATAAATCAACCATGTATTTCCTTTTACTTATGAGTAAAGTTTAGTGGCTTGCCACTTTTATAAAAAAAAGCTCTTATATGATATTATATAATTATTTTTATTATTACAATTTTGTGTATTATACAATAATGCAATAATTTACCTAAGTGTGGCCCATTTAACTCTCATGGGGTGATTTTATATCCTCCAACCTTTTTTGTGAATAGTGTAATTTTAATTACATATCTAATGGAAATGGCATATTCATCAAAAAAAAATGTCTTGGCTTTTCTTTTAAGATGTGGAGAAAAATCTCATTTTTTTATAAATGACTAAAATTAGAAAATGAATTTGATTCCACGAGTAGTTTAAATTAAATCTTTTATGATTAAATAAATAACCAAATAAATAATATTTTATTTATTTAATTATTTAATCGAAACTATTCTATTTATAAATAGATATATATTATTTAATTAATTTATTCATTATCTCTTCCTATCCCATGATTGAATAAATATTTTATTTATTTAACCGTATATTTTCCATCCCTTTTCTACTCTTCATTAATTTAATAATTATATTTATTTAATTTATTCATTATCTTCTTCTTTATATTATCAACTAATCGTTTCCACTCGCATGGGTCAACTCTAAATTTGTAGGCATGTGACAAATATCACTTGTCTCTTCATTTGACTTTTACATCTTCATGTCTCTAAATAAGTCTAGATCGAATGCATCTTGCTATGTATTACCAAAATTCAATATCTTCTACTTATCCCTTAATCCCATCCCTCCATTTTCATTAATCTTTCAATATTTGTTATTCTCATTATTTCTCACATTATGCTTACCTACTCTCTAATTGTTTCCATGTATTATTCCACCTCTTAATCTCTACCCTTGATTTTCATGAGGACTTCTATAAAAAAAAACCCTTTCATTAGAATCTAAATAAGTCCTTAAACCCTAATGCGTGTATTAATTCTATTGTGATCGTATGCATGGTCTACTTTTGATTTGGAGAACTCTTGTCATCACCATTATAATTTTGATATCACCATCATCCTCATATTAGCATCCTTGCATTAATCAACCAAACTCCATTAATTTAATGTCTTCTTGTGAATGTGCTTGAAAATCAAAGAGAAATCACCATTTCATACAAGACATTAAAGGATAGGAGATAAATGAAATCAAACATTCCATGAGTATATTGGCTATAACTTTATTTATGCATTCATGAAGAAAATCTCTATTGGTATGGTGTTGGGTTTAGTTTGTAGATCTAGGACTTGTGGTTGGACTTGATTATGTTTGAAAATAGGTGGTCCATTTTTAATATTGTCACTTAAGATGTGGAAAAAAACTCATTTTATTTTATTGATAAATGACTAAGATAAGAACATAAATTTTATTCCACAAATAGTTTAATTAAATCTTAGCATTTTACTTTTATATTCTGAATATTCTATTGTTTTGTATGGGATACTATAAGTCCCCTCCTTTAATTAAATGGTCCACTCTTTATGAAGAATGATTTTAAATTATGCAATCTTGATCCTAGACCGAACCATACATTGTGCATTGATGTTATATTATACTAATTTATTAAAAAAAGACTATATTGTAGAGTGTTACAATGAGATCCTATTGTGACAATCGTATACCTTTCCATGCCTTTTTTCCTTATCCATAGATATAAATTTATGATGTCATTAAAATAAAGCCAATAATAGCTTTGTGTGTATCATAGTTAATATTAATTTCAAAATTTAACCTTTAATTTTTATTTATTGTTGATGAGATGGTAGTATGTGGTTACTCTTCTTGTCATGATGGAAGGTTTAACATATTTTGAATATTAGGTATATGATATTATTGTAAGTATTTCTTGAACATAAGAAATTGTTGTCTTGGGGACAACTAGATAAGAACTCGTGTTGATTTCTCTAAATTAGAATGTTAGGTGCTTAATTAATCTATTATTCATTAGTATTTGGCTCCACACAAACAAGGAAATGTACATTAAAATTGATATATGTCATTTCAATATCATAAACAAATTATAGTAGGAAATTTTCATTATCATGTTGATCTATATTTTTATTGATCTGATTCAAAAAAATTATTAATTGGTCCTATTCTAAGGAATGAATCTATGATTTTCAAGATAGACTATTAAATTGAGTATTTTCATTATTTTTAATGTTATTATTGGGGGATTAAAGTACAATTGAATATAAATAAACAAGTTTACAATTTTAACAAATATAACTATTGATGGCTAAATGTAAGTTACAAAACTTTACTTATTCCAAACAAACAAGGTGGGGTTATAGGGATCCAATAGTATGTACCAAAGAGTGTTCAAGGTAATTAGTTTTGGTATTATCAAGATTAAATATAATTTTAAATATCTAATTGTGTTCATATCATGTAGCATTAACATTGGAAAAAGTGTAGTGGTGTATGAATGGCCAATGAGATAAAGAGAGGATCATCAAGACCCTAATTACCACACTTCACAAGTGTGAAGTATCATGTTAGTTGTTAGAATATGAGTTAAATTTTGTTTTATATGTGTGTGTTTGTCATTTAGTTTAAGTGTTTAAAAGTTTTTTGTTTGGTGAAGAGTTTTAAGTGTTTGGAAAATATTATTTTTTAAAAGAGTGTAACATGTAGGAAATTTTGAAAGTCATTTTAAGGGTCTAAAATATGAATATTGAGTTTTTTCTTTTCTTTTTGGAGACCTTAACTTAGGAAATTAGAATTAGGGAACTTGTGGAGAATGTTAAAATATGGTTTTGGTTCTATTTTGGCATATTTTTAGTTCTTACTGGTTGGACTAGGAAAGAGGAATAGTAATGGAGAAATGATATAGCTGGAGAAACTTGTTATGAGGTAAATTTTCTTACCTTGTTATTCCTTATATTTTTTAAATAAGCTTCAAGTGGTATATGTGAGGAGATCATTCTTTTTTGTGGGTGGCATGGGTTGTTTAGTGCTAAACTAGTTTTGTATTATGCTCTGTCTTGCTTGAAAGTTAGAGTTCATCTTAAAACTTGGGTGTGCCTCCATTTGAACTAGTTTCAATCTTAGGGTATACATTTATAAGGATGAGTAATAGATTTTTGCATTTTTCCTTATATATTGTTGATTTACATTTTTTGGGTGATACTTTTCACTTAGAGGTTTGATAGTGTTGGATTGATTATGGAAAGTTAAGTACTGAGAGGGGAGGGGTGAATCAGTACTCCAAAAACTTTTATCAACTTATTCTAAGCATTTTTTTGAATTATAAACTTTTCATGAAACATTAACAAATATAGAAATCAACACATAAAACATAACTCATCATGCCATAATTTTTGGTCTCGTAGAAACCCTTGGTTAGAGGGAAGAACTGTGGTGGGGATGGTACCCATAATCCTTCACTACTACAATAAAAAGGTTTCTCAGTTAGAGCTACAAAATTAGCTATTTCTTATAGCTTACCCTGTTAAGAGTATTTACCCTTCTAGGAGTACAAAGACTTATTCAGTCTACCTTGCTAAAGGATTTTACAACTCTAATCTAAGATATGTACCCTATTAAAGGATTTACAAATTAAGACCTATTAGGGCCTACCTGGTTAAGGGATTTTACAATTCTAATTACACTATAAACCAGTACTAAAAATGTTTGTAATAATGCATCAACAAATTATTATCCAACTCAATATTCTTAATATCATATTACTCCATTATGCATTTCAGTCACAATTCAACTTTTATACTCGGTAGCCTTAACTCTGATTCACATTCACAGTTCTTCTCTAACTATTTTGATACTCAATAGCTTATTTTCTCTTCATCACCTTCAAATTCATCTATGTTTGATCATTACCTTCTCTCTATAATTTCTCTTCTCTATTCTCACATATCTAATCTTCATACACTGATCCTTTTATACTTGATCTAGAAGCGGTAGAAGTGTTCTAGCTTATTCTCCTTAAATGGTACTAGAATTGGTTACATCTCCAATGTATATATTCCACTTTATTTCCATTGGTGGATCTTACCTTATAATCATGCAAAATCATCTTTTTTTATATCTCCAATGTTTTACCAAATGATCTTCTTAGAATCTGTAAAAAAAATTATGCTCGGTGACTAGATTCAATGTATCTATTAAAATATGTTATGTTGTCCCATGTTACTCGGTAACATTTTTTATTCTTACTCAGTAACAAGTATACTTTGCTTGGTAACTGACTTTCTCTTTGACTCGGTAACTACTATGACTCATTAATTGCTTGGTGCCTACCTTGCTTTGCTCGGTGCCTGCCTTGCTTTTCTCAGTGCTTGTCTGCTATGCTTGTCTCCTATTTCCCTTTACCGAAACTATCTTTTCCTTTGCTAACTGACTTGTTTTCTTTACTGACTGATTCCAATGACTCCTTCATTCATCAAATTATTTTGACAATAAATATGACTTTAACAAAACTAATGACAACAAAATAACTCTTTAGGAGAATCAATCTCCCCCTTTGACATTAGTTTGGCATCTTTGTTAAAAACTTCAAAGTCATCAAAATTTTGTGTCTTCAATCAAAATTTGACCATGTATCTACATACCTCCTTATAACTCTCCATAACTCCCCCTGCGATAATACTTCCTATATACATAAATCTTTATGACTGATATTATATCCCCCTTTTTTGACAAATATGACAAAAAAAATTACTTACTCAAATCCAATGGTGGAATCTTATCAAAAATATATTGGTATCTCTTATTTTCATCTCCCAGGGATGACTCCCATGATTCCTTTAGTGTTTTCTACACCACAATTTTCTCACCAATGTCAGCCACTAATCCAATCATTCTATCCATAGCACTGATGTTAGGGGTATTCAATAATCCTTTTGCATTGTGAATATGCTTATGCATTGATTCAATTTGGGGTATCAAAATTTCTTGCAACTCTAAAAGTTCCATTCTGATCTTATTCTCTTCTTTCCTTAGCTCATGTTGCAATCCCATTAAGTGTTTTAGCCTTTGATAATAGACTTGAAATATTCCAGCCTCGGTGATGACCTTTATCAGTTGCTTAGTCAACTCTTTTTCAACAGATTCATCCTTCTTCTTGATATCCTCAGTAAAATTTGAAAATAAACAAAACTTTTGAAATAATGAAAGAATATTTTTCAACTTTGTCTCTCATTCTATAACCAATTCAAAAAGTGATACCTTGTTTAATGCAACATATTGAAGTAAATATTCAATTATTTTGTTCTACATATTCTTTCTATGTACTTGCATTCGATACTCGATGGCCTCTATACTAGGTTCTTTCACTTGTTTTACTAGTTCTTCCAATTGACTTAGTAGTCTTCCCTTCTCATTTATAGTAGCATCAGGAACAATTTCTTGCAATATATCTTTAACACTCTCTAGCACATTTGTCTTTTATTTATTGGCTAGCATTTTATCTTGTGTTGCTTCATTTTAAGTAGATCTCTTAATTCATATATCTCTTTAGGGCTTAGTGAGGAGATATCTACCTTTGGAATTACTATTGGTTGGCTTAAGTCAATTTTTTCTTTCTCATGATTTCTTTTCTTGGACTTTTTCTTCTTTATTTGTACACTTTCTTTAGTAGAAAACTTAGGGGACTATGATACCTTCATTGCATCAGATGTAGTCACTATAGTGGTATCCTCATTTTTTTCTTCTCTTTCTTCTTCTTTCTTTTCTTCCTTCTTTTCTTCATGTTTCTCCTCTTTCTTCTCTTCGTGTTTTTCTTCTTTCTTCTCTTCTTATTTATTGTCTTCCTTCTCCTTTTCTTGCTCCTTCTCTTTCTCTTATCTATCTAGATTTTTTTGTTGTCATGTGGTCTCAGTAGAGGTGACCAGCACTGCATTCTGATCTATTGTAGTCTCGGTCTCTTTGTTGTCCTTGGTTTCCTTTTGTTTGGTCTCCTTTACCTGTTCAGTGGACTTCTCCTCTACATCAGTAGGAATTTCTTTAGTAACTTATAAGATAACCTCATTAATCTTAGGAAAATAAACTACTTGTTCTATAAATGGATCTTCATCCATCAATTTTTCCTTAGTTGTATCGTCAATGTCCATTTTCTCAATGTCCTTGTCCTCAGTGACCATGACATCTTCATCATGTGTTATTTCTTTTGTTGGGTCCTTTTCAGTGATATCCTCAATGATCAATCACTTCATATTTTTCTAGGGTCAAGTCAATAGGATCTAACTTACCTTGATTTTCCTCAATCTTGGTTAACTAGTTAGGAAAGCAAATTTTCTTCCATATATCATCGGTATCCTTTTGTACTGCTTCTGCTTCACCAAACATGATATTTAATGCTCTGCTCTTTACAAGTAATATATTTGAGTACTCCTTTAATGCTTAATCTCTTGTACCAACAAATCAGGTACAATAATGGCTAGGGAGCTTTCCCTCATTTTCTTTTCATAAGTTATAGCATACTTCCATCTAGCATCAATTTTCTTGTATAGCTCATCGGGTATTCAATTAGCAACTTCAACCAAAATAGTTCTAAATTTATGCAATATAAACACAACTACCTCCTCAATATTTTATTTTTCTTTATCACTCCTTTTTTCATACTTTTCATATTTAATTCCTGCAAAACCTCCATAATTCTTGAGACTTTCAAGAAATTAATCTAAGTTTTTAGGTTTTGAGGGCTGATTTTCCACAACTTTATATTTACTTTAATCTTCTGATTTTGTCTCACTATCTTCTTATAGCTTCAACTTTCTCCTCGGTCTTCCAAATGTTTTATTTTCCCTCATATATGTCTTAGGCTTCGGTTTCTCTACCTTAGGTTTCTTCTTCTCCCTCGGTGTAGAAGTAGACCTTGTCAATGGTATTGATCACTTAGGACTAGGTGTTTTATTTTTCACTCTTGTTTTCTTACCCTTGATCCTAAATGGGCCAGCCTCATCTTCTTCAATAGTAACACCTAGATTTTCTAACAAATTATTGATCGTTTCACTTATTTTTCTATGATCCTTAGGTATCAATATGCCTAGTTTTATCTTTTCTTTCACCTCTTCATATGTTCCATACCGATTAGATCTCTTATCAATAGGTTTAGCTAATAGGTCTTCAATCTACTGAGACGCAACATCTATATCAATTTTTTATCACATTAGCTATATCCAAATATTCCTTGTCTCCACATCTTTCACAATGCAAGTGTCGGTATCCACTTCAAAATATATTGTATCTCAGTGCTTTTCCAATAACTGAGATGGAATTCTAAATTTCTTGTGCATTCTAATTTGGAACTTAGTGAAATAGTCATTCATTACAATATCAAAGTTATCTCATCAACTCTTAATGAATTCATTTATCTATTAGATAATCATTTTCTTCACACTCCATACTACATTACCAATTGATGGGAAAAAGTTTTGAAAGTAGAAAAATATACATACCAACAATGAACTGAACTTCAAAGTGTTGGTCTTTGCTTTCTAAATGGTGTTAATATTATCATCAATTTTTTTTAGTAGAATCTCACATAGATCAATATTCATGTCCTTCTTGACTATCTTATATGCAATTTCCATTGCTCCACATGGTACACTATCTACTCATGATGACTGGAAGATTTGATAGAATATAAAATTACATGAAAATATCAATTCAGGATCTTCAATAATTGATAATTTAAGACCTCTTTCATCTCATTTATCTTGTGTCAACTCACACAACTTGTTCTTGTCAGTTTTCTTATTGGCCTTCGGTCTATCACCGATAAGGTAACCAGTCACAATATGTAAAACATATTTTGTGATCTTGACTAGTGCATTGATCCACATTAAATGGTCATGAATTCAGCTCAATACAATTCTCATCCATTTAGATTTAAATACACTCAATACATGTAGGGAATGCATTAAACCCTTAGTCTCCAAATGGATATGTCCATCCTTCAATTTCTCATTCCCACATAGATTCTGGAATGATATGTCAATATCAGTTTGACAAATTTCCTCAATCTAACAGTGGATGAAGGCATGAATGTCTTCAATCAAGATAACTCTCAAAGGAATTGAAGATAGAGCTCCCATCTTGTTAGGTTTGGTGGCTTTAGCTGGAGGTAGCTTGTACTTTGGATTGACAAGATCAACCTTCTCAATGACAACAAGCTTTTGAACTTTAGGTTCCATCAATTCAAAGATATAGATGCTTGATTGAAGTAGGGTTTCATTTGAAAATCAACTTGGTCACACTTTCACAACTTGGGAAAATACCAAAAATCACTTGAATATCCTTTATAATGCCTAGATATGTTCAATCAATCACTCGAATGCTCTTGAAAGACTCATCTTTGCAATTTTCTCAAATGCTCTCGAAAATGTAAGGTAAAAATGAAATAGCAAAGTAGTCTATTTATACCTTTTCCTCGATTAGGATTTCCAATAGCTATAAATTTAGCATTTAATGCTATCACTAACTTCATTTTTCATCAATTACCAAATTACACTAATGAAGAAAAATAACATAGACTTTTACCGATCAAAAATGAAATGTTAACTTTACAGCATATATCCAAATGCATCTTTATATGATTATATGGAACTTTTCACAAATGTTAGGAACGAATTTAAGATTGAATTTTAGCTTATAATTCCTACACATACCTTTGACTGATTAGGTGAAGATAAGTGCTCCCAATCCAGAGGATGAGGTGCCATCGATTGTTCCAAGTGTAGTTCCATCATCTAGAGACTTTCTTCTCCATATTTTATTCATCTGATCTCTTATTTCTTCAAGATTTACTTGAATAGTTTCATGTGTTTGTTCCTCAATTGGAGCTTTGCCTTGATACCTACAGTCTTTGGCTAGGTGACCTAACTTATGACAGTGAAAACATGCCATTCCAAGATTTCTCCATGACGTTCTATTATTTCTACCATGCATCACTATGCAATTTTTTGCAATGTGTCCAAATCTCCCACATGTTGTAAATTAAATTCTTGTATTATAGTTCCATGGTATTGTTGAGCCTTGTCAGTTGTTTGCAGTATCATGTTAGTTAGGTACCCATTTGACATTCTTTCTTTGTGTTCTTCAATCTTCAGACTTGTGACCATATCTATTACAAGTATTGTAGTAACCACTAAATTTTGGCTTCCTTGTATTGTTAGCAATCCTTGATCTACACTCAAATGCTTTATGACCATACTTATTGTAATTATAACAATAACCATCAAATTTAGGAATGCTTGGTGGTTTACCTCATTTTATCTTGTAAGCATTGTAATACCCCAAAAACGGGCTATAAGTTCATTAATCTTTTATATCAACATATCGAACGAAATCAACATCGAAGTCCTAATCTAAGGCAAATCTAAACATCATCGAATCATAATTGATTATCTTAAATTCTGCATCGGGGAATATTCCTAGCAATATTCCTAATTATCTTAATTATCTTTAATTTAATGATTATTTGGCGACAAATCACATTTATCCTAAGTTTGATTAATTGAATATTTTCATATTTAATTAATTAGATTTAATATCTTACCACTTAATTGTGTAATTAAATTTAATTCTATCTATTATTAATTGTATTATTTAATTTTGAAAATAAATCTAATATCTTATGAATAATTGATTAAATTTTTATTTAATTAATTAAAGCAAGTTGTCATTATTTAATAATATAGTTTTTAATAAAAGTTTAAAAAAATAATTGATTAACCCATAAATCAATTGTTTTATTTTTAAAAGCAGTTAAGTTGGAAATAAATCACTTTATTATTAAATTAATTCATAAATAAAACATGCACAATCAAGAAAAGCAAACAACTATCAATTATCAATTAAAGCTAAACTCTATTTTGAGTTAAACTTTGCTTTTGCATGTTTTTGTGAATTAAATTATCTTTATTTAAAAATAACTCAAAAATCAACCTGAGTTATTTGAGTGATTTATGGCTTTTTTCCATGCACCTCCAAAGCCTTGGAT
Source organism: Chamaecyparis obtusa (assembly GCA_027943335.1). Taxonomy (NCBI): domain Eukaryota; kingdom Viridiplantae; phylum Streptophyta; class Pinopsida; order Cupressales; family Cupressaceae; genus Chamaecyparis; species Chamaecyparis obtusa. Next base: position 80,715 of record BSBK01002578.1, on the reverse strand, counting down.
TTCTATAAAATTAAAGCCTCAACTCATCTCAAAGCATCTCATATTTTAGGCACAATCACGTTGGAGAATTGCAATTGGAAGGATCAAAGCTTATTGTGAATCAAGGCTATTGTGAGATCAATTTGGTTTTTATTCATATCATATTATTGTTAGATCAATTCATAGCATATCAATTTTTATATATCATAGATTTCATATCATTGCATAGAAAATATCAAAAATATAGATCAATTGCATTCAAATCCTTCATTTAGGTGTCGTCTAGGTCACTGATCTCGATAACAATCTGAGAACATCAATCTCACACCTACTAGAAGGCAGTAAATCGCTTGGTTAAATTAGATTTTAATTTTGCACGATTTAGATTTTTGCTAACCTCTAATGTTTTACTGAAGTGTTGTGTCTATAGATCAGGTACAATTTTCACACACACATTTTTGGTGCCCACCGTGGGGCCATGAAACGGGCTTCCCTTCATTTCTATCAATCTTCTATCATTTCTCTATCAGAACTCCCCTGCTGCTACCTGTTCTGGTTGTATTCTCAGTAGGACATTATTTTTTGTTTCTTTTTTGCTTGCAAAAAAAGAAAAAAGAAAAAAAATTTGGCACTTTTTCTATCAAAACTGTTCGTACAGTGCGATTTTTAATTTCGGTCCGTACAGTGTCGTATGAGTTTTTTGAATTGTCGTACAAGTTTTTCAGACTATCATTTCATCAGACACCCAGTGTCGTACGAGTTTTTCGAACTGTCATTTCATCAAACACCCAGTGTCGTATGAGTTTTTCGAACTGTCGTACGAGTTTTTTGAACTTTCGTTTCATCAGACACCCAGTGTCGTACGATTTTTTTTAGACTGTCATTTCATCGCACACCAAGTGTCATTTGGGAGCATACCCACTGTCGTACAATAGTTGATTTTATCGAGGATCATTTCATCAGGTACCCACTATCATTTGGAAGCTAGATTATTGTTTCATCAGACACCCAGTGTCGTACGAGTTTCCAGACTATCGTCTGGGAGCATACCCACTGTCGTACAAGTTTCAGACTATCATCTGGTAATAGACCCACTGTCGTACGAGTTTCGACATCAGGTTTCAACTGTCATTTCATTTTTCAGGGCAGTTTGTCATATTTGGTTTTTAGATTTTGACTAACGGCTAATCTTAACAGTTGGAATTCTCTATTTTTGATTGACTCTTGCTGGTTTTGATTGGAAAAAGCATAAAGTTTGCTAAAATTAGGTAAAAATCTACTAAGCGCATTGCGAGTATCTCAGGTATTCCACTTGTGCTGATAATATTTTGATTTGGGCTTAAAATAAATCTCTCATGTGTCTAGCTTGGGTGATTCTTTTCATGTTTTTGTTTTACACACTTGCATAATTGATACTAGGTTGTGACCCCTTAAGGATTCATTAAGTAGTCTCAGATACTTGTGATTGATCTTGATTTCTATCTTGGGTTATTGGACTCGCTAATCTGTCAGCCCCTCATTCTGCCCCGTGGTTGCAATCTCAGTGCCATAAAGGGGAGGGGTCTACAGGAGAGAAGCGTTAATTGTTCCACTTGGCAACCCATTTGTGATTTTAGGAACTCACTTGTTTTCTAAGTTGGGGACTCATTTTCAGCTTGTGTGAGGTGTTAAGTGTTCCACCTTGTGGACTCATCTCATATTTTCTTTAAGCGTTAAGTGTTCCTCTTTCTTCTTTTTGGGTACTTTTGGTAGATTTGCTTTTGGAAACATACATCTGTGCTCACATAGTAATTAGGCCCTATGAACACTATTCATGATTCTTGAGAGATTGGATTTCCAGTGAAATCCTTCTTGATGATAGAATCCTTGTAGGTAGGGAGGATACTTAGTGCGTTTTACATTCAACTCAGTTAGTGCATCTTCTCTTATTGATCGATACATTCTCTCCCAGGAGAGGTTGATAGATCACGTGGGGTTGACATCAATAGCTTTGGTGAATCAAAAATGGTTAGTGCACCTTCTCTTATTGATTGATACATTCTCTCCCCGGAGAGGTTGATAGATCATGTGGAGTTGACATCATAGACCTTGGTGAAGCAAAACTTTGTCTTAGCATGCTGGATTAATCTACTTGCTTTGTTTGGGTTAAAAGTGAAGAGGCATCAAAACCTTGGATCTGGAGCCAAGTCCCCTTGTGGTATCATACTATGAGTCACCTTGAGAGAGGGTTAACCGTAGTAGACACTCCCTTCATAGGGAAAACTGCGTTGACGGAACCTCAAGCGGTAATAGCCATTTTTGCCATGGTAGTGACAACCACTATATAAATGTCCTTGTAGAAGAAATCTCCACAGGTATGGTTCATTGTTGGGTTGTCAAATCTCCCTAGTAGCTCCTGAAGATTAAGTTCTCAAACTATGTCAAAACCCTGGTGCGCTGGGATTGGAGTTCACCCCTTTGGATCATAAAAGTTGCAGAGTCAAACCATTACTAAAAACCCTAGCGAGGCCAAATTTTCATTTTATAGGGTATATGTGCATTATTGCAAAACATTTTTGGAACATACACAATTAGCGCTTCTGAGGATTAGAACAAATAAGTCACTTGATTGCTCATGCACAAGGTTGCTTTTGCCCTTGTTCATTATTTTCAGACATGCTTGAAATCATGTGCTTGCTATTTTACATGCTTGTTTATCTAACCGGTTATTGAAAATGAAAAAATCTGTTACAATCCTCAAATCTAGACATTGAAATTTGCAAACAATCTAAATCTGCAAACTCAAATTTTTGCAAAAATTGATGTAAAATCCTTTCTGGAGTCAAAAATCATTTCAGGAAGTCAAAAGTCATATGAGTTTTTCCAAGTGTCATTTCATTACAACCCATCTGTCGTATGATTGAGTACCCAGTGTCGTACAAGTTTCCATGCCAGCAAATTCTCAAAGTCAAAATCTTGCAACTGTCGTATGAGATTTTCAACTATCGTTTCATTGCTACCCAACTGTCGTACAAGTTTTGCAACTGTCGTTTCATTGCTACCCAACTGTCGTATGATTTTTTCAACTGTCATTTCATAGCATACCCACTGTCGTGCGAATCTGTAGAATGTCGTTTGAGAAATTTTTGAAAGTTGTCAAAAATTTGTCAGAATTGCCAGATATTTAGCTTTTTCAACCTATTTCCAGAATCTGTCGAACAAATCATTGTGTCAAGAACAAAGCAGTAGCCATTGAAAATTAGTATACATGTCTCAAAGAATCAGTACACATGAGGAAGAAAGCTCTAATCATCGCTATGATGAAGCAGCTGCAAGCTATGCAAGTTGAACTTAACAATCTTAAGAAAGAAAAGGAACCCAAAGAGTTGTCCATGGAATCTCTATACTCTTTTCCATTTGATAAAGACTTGTACATGTCACCATGCCCCTAGATAGAATTTGAGCAATGTGATAACCCTTATGATACCCCTTCTGCGGAGAGTGACACATCCAGCTTTGGAGACTATGATGACTATGACGACAGACAATGTAATGATACCTATGACACCTTTGTTCCTAAGAGTCCTCCTCATCATGTGTTCCTACTTACTACAAATGGGCCATCACATTGGATAGATCATGATGGTGATCCATATGATTCTGATTTTGAAAGAGATTTTGATGGCTTTTGTGGACAATACCTTGATTATGATCCATCTACTACTGCTGAGGACTATAAAATTCATCATGCTAGCTTGAAGCTTCAATATTATAAGAATCCTTCTCCTAAGGACTCTCCTACTAAAAATAAAGATTATCTTCTCAAGCAAGATCATGTTAATGCTAAACCTTTGTCTGGTGATGGTTCCATTCCATCCCCTATTTCCTCCAATACCCATACATTTCCTAAAGCTTCTGAGTCTTTCAAATCTTTCATAGAACCTTCATCTGACACAAGCCCTAATACTTTTCATACGGTTCCCTATAGTTATCCTCTAGGGCTACCTCTTAAAGAAACTCAAGCTAACCTTCACCTGGCTGCAAATACTTTCAATGATGCTAAACCTAAAGAGCTTAAGCCTTCATATGCTATAATTCCTACTTCAGCTAGTCCTCCACCATCTCTTCCAAAGTCATCCATACAATCCCAACATGCTTCCTTGTCCTTAGAAGTGGCTCCATGTCAAGAGGACTCTGAAAATGATGAAGAAAAGAACACAAAGAAAGATCAAGATCAAGAACCCTCCATGTCATCCAATCCCTTTCGTGATGTCTCTTATCCACCTCAGGGTTCTTTTGATCTTGCACACCCTTTTTCATGCATTCCACCATGTCTTAAGTCTTCTCCTAAGCAAGATCAAGCTACTACTTACACTATTGAGCTTATTGATAATCAAAATAACATTACTACACTTCCAATTTCCAAAGATGATACTTCCATTAAGGTTGGTAAAAATGGTGTTGTTCCTTCCAATGTTAAGCCTATTGAAAATCAAAAGAAAAATTATGCACTTGTGCTATCCAAAGATCCTTGTCAAGATCAAAGTCTTCCATCTTCTTATTCTACCATTCCATGTTCGCTTCCACTTTCTACTCTTCCTAAGTCTTTTCAAGCTTTGAACAATCCTATCAAAGAAGGTGCTCATATTCAAGATGTCCACGATTCTATTGAAAATTCTAATGCTCACTCTAAAGATGTTGATATCCTTGGTTGCCATATAGATGTTGATGAACTTATTGATTATCCTTTTGCATCTTCCACATCCATCCTTGGACCTCTTCCACCACTACTAAAGGCTTCACATCTTCCTTCCATCTTGGGTCCTTATGTCCCTTCACTTTCCCCTCCTAACTCTCCTAATTCACCATCCATCTTGGGTCCTTACATCCCTCCATCTCCAATTTTTCCTCAAGATCAACATAGATGCATACCCTTGAATCCTTTTCATCCACCCACCCATTTAAACTAGTCATATCCTCCTTCTTCTTCCACAAGTCCCAAGTCTTTTGGAAGTAACTTGAATGTTCAATACAAGAAAAAGAAGCAATACAAAAATTCATCAAAAAAAGAAGACCACCATGTCTCCTCTAATCGACATGGAGGCATAAAGTCAAAAGAGATATCTAAGAAAAAAACTACAAGACAAGTATGGGTTCCAAAATCCATCATTAAAGATATTATCTCTAGATCATCAAAAGAAAATAAAAAGCTTATGGCTATATGGATTCCAAAGTCTCTCTTGAAAGATTTTTGTGTTGAGCAAAAGGTGAAATTGACATTCAAGCTTCCAAAGACTTCCACTTCATCTTCTTCCAAAAGCATTCCTCCATTCCATGCACCTAAACTGCAACCTCTGCTATCCATTAGCCATATTCCTTCATGTATTCCTTCATTCATGTTTCCTCCATCCTCTCACCACCCTTCAAGGTATGTGTTAATGTTGAGCTTTCCTTCCTTTCCATCTACCCTTTCACAATCCTTCCATGCATTATCCTTCTACCTTCTATCATTTTTCCTCATTTGCCTATTCCTCCTATCTTCCAACCTCACTCGCTTTACATAAAACCTTATCATCCATTTTCCTCTTCCATCTTCTTTTTCCTATCAGCATCTTTGAGCATATAATTTTGAATCCTTGGCATATCATGGTTTATCCTTTCAAGTAGCACTATCTAAAAAGTTTGCCTTCTTCCAAAAATTCAAAGAGAAATGAAAAAAAATTTGAAAATGTGCCTTGGTGAAAATCTGGAAAAAGGCACCTTGGTAGCAAAAGTAAAGAGAAATAAATTCATCCTATGGTGAAAACCACTTCCTTGTGGCACCTTGGATAAGTACCATGATGAAAACCTGGCAATCAGGCATCATGCGTAGTTCTACATATTTCATCCATTCCATCTTCTTTCTTTGATCTTGACAATGTTGATCTATACACAAACATTTGGCTATCTTGTGAGCTATTTTACGATGATCTTGCTTTCATTCCTTCCTGTTTAGTCTTCATATCCATCTTCCTCCATTCATTTTCACCTATCGCTATCCTTTTCCCCTTTGGTCTTGATCTAAAAAAAAAAAAGAGTAAAACACGATGCTATGAAGCCTCTTGACATGTCTACTCCTTTGGACTGCATCCTTTCCTACTCTTGCATTATGATTTTGTGACTTATCCTATGCTGGCCTTTCATTGCTTGTCCAAATGCACTTTACATGACAATTTTTTCCTAGCTTGGGTATTCTTGAGGAGTTTTCCCTTGAAGATTTCTTCCTTTCATTCTCCTTCATTCTCTTATCTTTCATCTCTTCAACCAGCTTGTCAATCCCTCTTGTTCTCCACCTTGCTAGACATTGGGACTGCATGATATGATCTTGCTTGGGAGTTTTCAATGGAAAAATATGCTATCAAGTATACCAAGTATCAGAACTAGTATCAGAACTAGTATCAGAACAAGTACTAGAACTAGTATCAGAACAAGTATCAGAACTAGTATTAGATCAAGTATCAGAATGCCTACAAGGGCTATTCCTTTCACTTTAGTTTATGGGTCTGAAGTAGTACTACCTATTGAAGTTGAAATCCCATCACTAAGAATCAGAATGCATGGTCTAGTAACTGATGATGACTACAGAGTGTCTAGGTTACAAGAACTGGAACTACTAGATGAGCGCAGACAAGCAGCGTATGATCATCTCAGAGTATATTAAAAGAGAATGTCTAGAGGCTACAACAAGAAAGTCAGACACAGAGAATTTTAGGTTGGCGATCTAGTCTTGAGAGAAAATCCTAAAAATCAATCCCATCGAGAACGCAAGGGGAAGTTCAAACCCAACTAGCTGGGTCCCTTTGTCATCACTACTACTTTTGGCTCTGGTGCCTATTAACTCTCAATGACTGAAGGAGAACAGCTCTGAGAACCAATCAATGTTCTTCATCTGAAGAAATTCTACGCCTAAGGCATTCAGTCTATGGTAAATTATCCTGAAAAAATCTTAAAAACTGGAAAAAGTCCTAAAAAAATGAACATCTTGGTGAAAACCTACCAATAGGTGCCTTGATGATTCACAAAAAAATTGAAAAATATCAAAAGTACAAAAAAAAAATTATAAAAAATTATTATAAAAAAAAAAAAGTGCCTTGGTGAAAACCTAGAAACAGGCACCTTGGTAGCAAAAATAGAATCTCTGCCAAGATGGTGAAAACCTGGCAAATGGGTGCCACTTGTTTCAAAATGCTCCATCTATCACCGCAATCTTGGTCTTTCCCAGCTTTTAGTCTTGCTTTAGTTTGTACATATCTCCCGGTTTGTTTTTGCATTTCCAGTTTTCAATAAGTCGGTTTGTCCACCAATCTGCTCAAGTGTCTATATCCTATCAGTGTTCAAACTTGGGGGCAATCAATGTCATATCCTATGGTCTCCATGTATCTAAGACGTATCATAACTAGTCAGAGTCCTTTGAAGCTTCATTTGAGTCAGTCAGTCAGTCAGTCTTATCTCCAGAAAAGATTTTGCATCTACAACAACAATCAAACACAAACTGAAAACAATCTGTGTTTTTCATGCTTTTATCTCCTTGTATGCTTACTGATTCACATTGAAATTTTTGCATATTGTGTCCCTTCAAGCCCTTTGATGATGTCCTTTATAGGATTTAGAGTGTGATGATTGGGGGCATAATCTTTTCTTTGTCTTATGCTTGTATGTGAAAATCTAACAACTTTAGAAATTCTGGATTGAAATGGTGTCCGACTGTAAGAGCCTCTATCTCGAATTGGATGGCCATGTGTACCTCAACCATTGATACCCAGAAAATTCAAGGAAGTTTGATCTAACTATTGTCTTTTTGAGTGAGTTCTTTCTCCTACTGTGAAACGCGATCTTACCTAAGGATGTGAACGATAAAGGGTCACTACGGGTAATTCACATTGGATTTAGAATGATCTCTGGGCTGTTTGATGTGTTTGTCATGCAAGGCATATTCAGGTCATCACGACATTCATGTTTTGATGCTTATACAAATTGCTATATCAAAATGGACATGATATTCAGGTCATCTTGGCGTTTGTGCCTTGGTGCTTATATTTACTCTGACATTCCGAAAATAAAATCAATATTCATATATCCATGGTTTCCTAACTAGTGGGTGTTGTATTGATTCTTGCACATACAAATTGATATTCATATGTCTATGGTTTCATAGCTAGTGGGCATTGTATTGATTTATTCGGTTACCTAAAAGTTCAATGATGATAAGAAATCAACACATGATCAGTGACTAGGTCCTAGGTCTTAGGTTGCATTTCATTTTGCATGTTGCATGATCTCACAATGGCTAAACGAACTTCAATGCTTAAATAATTCTCCACTCGCATCTTCAAATCTAATGAGAGCTGAGTCTCAATCGAAGGTCCATCCAATGATATAGCAAGCAGAATCCTTTTTCAGGATCAAAATCAAAATCTGAGATTGTTCATATTATTAAATGCTTGCATAATCGACCTTCAATCATCACAGAAATCTAGAATTCAACTTAATTGATTATCTTCCATCAAACTATCAAAATTTCAACTTGGTTAAACCATGGTCAACTCATGGTTTCACCTAGTCAAACTTGGTCTTTTGGACCTCCAAACGATGCAGGATGCATTCTCGAACGTATTTAACCCCTTCTCAAATCAATTAACATGCTTCTGAACTATCAACACTGACTTTTCTTGTCAGATTTCAATTTTAATCCCGAAGGGGGCATGGTATTGCACATCATTCAAAATTTGTAATCAAATTTGAAATCATATCTTTATGGAAATCATATATTTCCTCAGTAATCAAGACAACAACCATGTCTAGTTGCTGATTCATCAAAAGACCTCATCACTCGGGGCAAATCTATCATCACTTGGGGCATATTAGATTCGTTGATCCATATCAATCTGGTATTCTCCTAATCTTGTAAATTGTATCAGTTTTTGCAACCATCAGATCATAGTGTTCTTTCCTTGGTTCTTCGGCAACTAAAGGATTTGGATGTGATACCTGCTAGTTCTGCTAAGACAATCGAGTCTAGAATCGGTCACTCACTTCTTCACAATCATAAGGTTTGGAATCAGGTGTTTTGACACTCTTTCGCAATCATCGGTTCATCGCTGCTATAGTGAACATTATCTTTGGTCATTCGGGACCTATTATCTTCATATCAAATCAATATCAATCAGCTTCTGTCTCATATCAAATATCAATTTCGAATCAGTTTCATATCTCTATCAAACACAGACTGTCTTTGAACCACTGCGCTTCACACAGTAATTCAAAGAGGGGCAAAATGTAATACCCCAAAAATGGGCTATAAGTTCATTAATCTTCTATATCAACATATCGAATGAAATCAACATCGAAGTCCTAATCTAAGGCACATCTAAACATCATCGAATCATAATTGATTATCTTAAATTCTACATCGGGGAATATTCTTAGCAATATTCCTAATTATCTTAATTATCTTTAATTTAATGATTATTTGGCGACAAATCACATTTATCCTAAGTTTGATTAATTGAATATTTTCATATTTAATTAATTAGATTTAATATCTTGCCACTTAATTATGTAATTAAATTTAATTCTATCTATTATTAATTGTATTATTTAATTTTGACAATAAATCTAATATCTTATGAATAATTGATTAAATTTTTATTTAATTAATTAAAGCAAGTTGTCATTATTTAATAATATAGTTTTTAATAAAAGTTTAAAAAAATAATTGATTAACCCATAAATCAATTGTTTTATTTTTAAAAGCAGTTAAGTTGGAAATAAATCACTTTATTATTAAATTAATTCATAAATAAAACATGCACAATCAAGAAAAGCAAACAACTATCAATTATCAATTAAAGCTAAACTCTATTTTGAGTTAAACTTTGCTTTTGCATGTTTTTGTGAATTAAATTATCTTTATTTAAAAATAACTCAAAAATTAACCTGAGTTATTTGAGTGATTTATGGCTTTTTTCCATGCACCTCCAAAGCCTTGGATTTCTATAAAATTAAAGCCTCAGCTCATCTCAAAGCATCTCATATTTTTGGCACAATCACGTTGGAGAATTGCAATTGGAAGGATCAAAGCTTATTGCAAATCAAGGCTATTGTGAGATCAATTTGGTTTTTATTCATATCATATTGTTGTTAGATCAATTCATAGCATATCATTTTTTACATATCATAGATTTCATATCAAGTTTTTCATATCATTGCATAGAAAATATCAAAAATATAGATCAATTGCATTCAAATCCTTCATTTAGGTGTCGTCTAGGTCACTGATCTCGATAACAATCTGAGAACATCAATCTCACACCTACTAGAAGGCAGTAAATCGCTTGGTTAAATTAGATTTCAATTTTGCACAATTTTAATTTTTGCTAACCTCTAATGTTTTACTGAAGTGTTGTGTCTACAGATCAGGTACAATTTTCACACACATAGGCATTAGTTGTATGACCAAGTTTCCCACAATGATAACAAATAGACTTCTTTATCTTTGGTGGGGTAGTAGTATCTCGGTTGGTTGCTTGGTTTGACGACTCTCCCTTCTTAGTAGTGTTGTTTTCAGTAAACCCAAGTCCAGTTATATCTCTCAGTTTTCTCTGACCTCTAAGTTGTTCATCCAATATTATTAATGTTTCTTCATTCCTTTTCAATACTTCATTTGCATCCTTTTCAGATTTCAGTTCATTCTTCAGATGTTCATTTTTTTATCTTAGTTCAGCAATCTCTTCAACTTTCCTTGCAATCTCTTGATTAACACCAATTAACTGATCTATCATATTATAGTGATTTTGTGTCAACCTCTATATTTCCACATCTTTCTCATTCATTCTTGCACTTATTTTCCTTCTCTCATCTTCTATCACTCTCTTATCATCTTCAGCTTTTCTCTTTTGTTCTGGGACTTCACACATTCTTACCGATTGAGATTCTTGTTCCCTTTTCAATGATTTTACCTAATTAATTAGGATTTTTTTTTAGTCATGTCTAATATGGAATCTTTAGATTCATTAGACAAACTTCCCTTCGATTGTTCTTCAAGTTCTTCAACCTGATCTTGACTATCTTTTAGTTGATGGGCTAACTCCTTTCTCTTGTTTAGTGAGTGCTTCAACTTTCTTCTTAGTTTATCAATCTGGTCATTTGCAAATTTTAGTTCTATGTTCATATTTCCAATCACCTTTTGATACCTATATATTTTCATCTCTTTAGATATTTCCTCTCAAGTGGCTAAACTTCTAAATAAGAGACTCAACTATGATACCAATCATTGGATTGATTATGGAAAGTTAAGTACTGAGAGGGGAGGTGTGAATCAGTACTCCAAAAACTTTTATCAACTTATTCTACACATTTGTTGAATTATAAACTTTGCATGAAACATTAACAAATATAGAAATCAACACATAAAACATAACTCATAACACCATAATTTTTGGTCTCATAGAAACCCTTGGTTAGAGGGAAAAAATGTGGTGGGGATGGTAGCCACAATGCTTCACTACTGCAGTACAAAGGTTACTTGGTTAGAGCTATAAAATTAGCTATGTTTGATAGCTTGCCCTATTAAGAGTATTTATCTTTCTAGGAGTACCAAGACTTATTCAGTCTACCTTGCTAAAGGATTTTACAACTCTAATCTAAGAGATGTACCCTGTTAAAGGATTTACAAATTAAGACCTATTAGGGTCTACCCAGTTAAGGGATTTTACAATTCTGATTACACTATAAACCAGTACTAAAAATACTTGTAATATTGCATCAACAAATGCTTGTCAGACTCAATATGCTCAATATCATATTACCTCATTATACATTTCAATCACAATTCAACTTTTGTACTTGGTAGCCTTAACAATGATTCACATTCATAGTCCTACTCTAACTATTTTGATACTTGATAGCTTCTCTTCTCTTCACCACCTTCACATTCTTCTATGTCTGATCATTACCTACTCTCTGTAATTTCTCTTCTCTGTTCTCACATATCTAATCTTCATACACTGATCCTTTTATACTTGATCTAGAAGTGGTATAAGTATTCTAGATTCTTCTCCTTAAATGGTACTAGCATTGGTTACATCTCCAATGTATATATTCCACTTAATTTTCATTGGTGGATCTTACCTTGTAATCATGAAAAATCATCTTTGTTTATATCTCCAATGTTTTGCCAAATGATCTTCTTGGAATTTGTAAAATGTTTTATGCTCGGTGTCCAGATTCAATGTATCTATTAAAATTTGTTATGTCATCTTGTTTTACTCGGCAACACATTTTATTCTTACTTGGTAACAAATATACTTGGTTGAGTAACTGACTTTCTCTTTGACTTGGTAACTACTACAAGTCGGTAACTGTTCGGTGCCTGGCCTGCTTTGCTTGGTGTCTGTCTCCTATTTCCCTTTACTAAAATTGTCTTTTCCTTTACCGACTAACTTTTTTTCTTTACCGACTGAATCCAATGACTCCTTCATTCATCAACTGACTTTGACAATCAATATGACTTTAACAAAACTAATGACAACAAAATAACTCTTTAGGAGTATTAGGTAGAACCTTAAAACTTTCCTTGATGCCACTTATGTTTGAATGTGCTTAATTTTAGGATTGTTTCCTTTAACTTGGTCTATTCCCCTATTCATGAGACTTTTCCTATATGAGACAACTAGGGCTAGGGAATATAACACTTTTTCCTAAATAATTTGGCCCCAAAAAATTTAAATATTAATTTTAGCTTTGTAAGTAGTTGGAAACTACCCTCTTATGTTGACCATCCTTGAAATTAAAATAAAGGTGTAAATTGCATATAAATACAACTCCCTCTCTCATTCAGACTTTAAGTCCTCTTTAGATCATCCTATGAGCATACAATAAAATATATTTAGGGTACGTTAAAGAAGTTTAGTCTACTTTTTGGCCAAAAAGTGGAAGTGTTTTTCTCAATTTTCAAAATTTGTCACAATTGAACTATAAATTTGAAATACTTAAAGAATAAATATTAAAAAAAAATTAGTAATATGAAATGCATAAATTAGAGTTTTGTTTCCAAATATTTATTATTATTTTTTGCAAAAATGTTAGATACTAATTTTTCAATAGGCATGTCTAAAAAACATTGTTCAAAAGTCGCCTTGATAGATTAAATAATGGGAAAAATCATTTAATTAGACAATTGACAAAGTGATTGAGGACAAATTAACGGGTAATGATCAAATTAGAGATATTTATTTGATGTGTAAAATGGATACATTAGATCATGGCACAAAAACCTAGGGCAATAATTTGATCTCTTTATATAAAATAGACACATTGTAGACAAGGAATTTTCCATCCATCCTAATATATTTTCCAAAGAACTTCATGAAAATGTCCCATAAATAGAAGAAAAAAACAAAAGACCATCAACCACCCTGACCACTTTAATAACTTGTGGATATCTTTGAGTGGCATAGGAACATGACCATAGATAAATCAATGAAAGAAAGACTGTAAATTCCCCTTCTAGGGAATGCTTGTTTGACATTGCATTATGATACATTATTATGACTTAAGATTAATAAGAAAATATTTAATTGATTCATAATAGAAATTCTAATCATTATATTTGTACTTATCTTAACTTCTTTCACAAGCCAATGGAAGGTGAGGAATTACTATCATAGGGCACTGAAACCTTGCCATAATTAGGGCCAAGGGTTTCATGAACCTTTGTCAATAGAACTGCTTGGCCCAAGGGTTTCATGAAATCCTATCAATACCACTCTTGGGATTCACCTAATTTTGGATGGAATTACTTTCCCTCCCTATACAAACTGACTATCCTTTTGTTGGTATTATTGAAAGAATGAAGATTGAACAAATATAATTTCATTGTATTGATAAATATTTATTCATATATACATGTGTGTGTGTGTCATTCATAAATCTGTTAATCGCTTAATTTTCCATAGTTGTATGAATTTATACCTTTATATTGTATGTAATAAATTTATTTCATCATCATTGATATGTCTATTAACTACTTATTCGTCTTAGACATGTGAATTTAGAAATATATCTTATATTCTTGACAATTGACATAAGGATATCAACAATTAAATTCATAAGGATTAGAGAATACGTACACTCTAGTTCAATATGGGCTCATTTTCTCTCCTTGACTCCCATGTTCACATGAAATAGTAGGTTGATGATGTTTGATCTCCTTGTTGTTATTTTAGTGTCTTCCAAATGTAATACCCTTTTCTCCCCTTCCTAAGGAATTAGATTTGATCCTTGATATGTTGCTAGGAATGAAAAGACATGTTGGTTCATCCATGAAAATTTTTAACTAAGTTTGTTTTGTCTCTCCATAAACTTAATGCTTAGTTTGTATGTAAATATTATATTATATTAACTCCACATGGTCCACTTAATTTATTCTTTGAATTATGGCCTGTTAATGGGCCTTAGAGGAGTAAATCTCTACAAGCATGAGTGGATAGATTAAGGTGGCATCCACCTCAGAAGGGGTGGATTAAGATTAATTTTGATGGCACCTCTAAGGGAAACCTTGGACCTTCGGCATCTAGATTTGTGGATTGTCATGAGAATGGGAGTATCCTTGCTCTAGGTGCCAAAAGGTTGGCAAATTGTACTAATAACAAAGTGGAATGTTTGGCGGCAATTGGGGCTATCCTGATGGCAGAAAATTTTGGAGTTTAGAGGCTTCATCTAGAAGGAGATTCACAACTTGTTGTAAATGGTATTGTGAAAGGGGAGATGGATACATGGTATCTCAATAATCATATTTAGAGGATTCAAGATCTTCTAGGGGAATTTGTTGACTATTGGGTATTCCATGTTCTTCGGGAGGCCAACATAATTGCAAACAAATTATCTAACATCGAGGTGAATGGTTCATTGTGGGGTTGAACAAATTTGAACTTTTTGAGGTCCTTAGGTTTTTAGGGTCTGCAGATTTTGTAGTAGGACATGATTTTTAAAATCATTATTCGGACGTCGCATGGTTATGATGTCGGGTGGTTTATGAATTTGGTAGTAGAGGAAGTAATATTTAAACTGGCCTTTGCAGGTGTTGAGGACATATGAGGATGAGATAGTATGTAATACCCCTCACATAGGTTTCTTTTCAATTTTATTGTCAAACTCTTTTAGGCCATTTTCATGTGTGTGTTATTTATTTAATTGATATTTGAGATTACGAATGTATGACATTATATTGAATAATTATGAATAAGATATTTTTGAGTTATTTTCATGTTGGTTAAATGAAAATGATGATTTTATTTATATGTTATGGTTATTTCATTTTGATGACTTATATGTTAGGATATCATTGATACTTATGATTTTACTAACCCCATACTTACATGTGTATGGTTGATGTGTATGTGTTTTATATTTCTATTTGACGTGCTTGATGTGGTTGAGGGACAGAGTCATAGTTACTTTCTTGCAAGATCCACAGGATCAGTCGATCCATGTCATTTCTTGTTTATATTTATATATGTATGTACATGCTTGTCTTTTATGCAGGTTTGCAAGTACCAGACATTGACTTCCCTGAATTGGTAGGATGAGCATGCTCTGTCACAAAATATTAATGGTAAGAGAGGGAAGATAACATAATTAAATTAGGAGTAATTATGAGATTAGAACAAGTATATTTTATGAATGTGGAAATATTAGATATAGAAAATATTTAATTATTAAAGTTGATTAAATACCTTTGTTAATTAAAAGATAGAATTAAAAGTTTAAATTTAGAATTAAAAGGGTTTAATTAATTATTAAATTCAAAAATGAAATTTAAGGCTTAGTTGATTTATTTAATATTTAATTTATCATTTTGCATAGTTAATTATGTGCTAAAGTATTTATTGATTAATAAAGTATTTGTATGCAATTTAAGTTACACATTCGGTTTAGTGAAAATTGAATTAGAATTTAAAGTTAAAAGTTGAGTTAGGAATTATAATTAAAAAAAAAGTGCATTATTTTATTATTGAGTTATTTTAATCGTGCAAAGTGAATAGATAAAAATGAGGTGGAGAAAGTTGAGTTACATTTTTGAGGGTTTGCATGTTTTAGAAACCCTAGGAGGAATAGGTCTTCTTTATGAGGGGTTTTTGGGTATGATTTTCAATTACATCTATCAGGTTTTAGAGCAGCTCTCTTGGATGAATTTGGAATATTTTTGGAGAGCTTGGATTTTTAGGGGTGAATTGGATCTTTCTTGGCTTCAAATTTTCAGGCGTTGTTTGAGGTAGGGTTTGAAATATTATTTTTGTCAAATTCTTTCTTTTGAAAAGATTATTTGCTTTGTGTCTGGAATTGTTATATGAATGAATTGAAATTGGGTTTCTATTTGAATCAGTTTTGGCTTTGTGTAATTTTAGATTAGTTTGATATTAAATTAGATCTAGTATCCATTTGGATGGTTTGAATACGTAGAAAGAGATTTTAGAAATTTGTGTGATTTTTTCTAGTTAGGGAATTTATCTTGAAAAGATAGATAAAATCATCTCAGTATTTTGCATTAAAAAAAAATTAGTTTAAATTTGCATGTGAAAATCATGTTCAGAAGAAAATTAGGTCAATCAAAAAACCTAGTAACCATTAAAAGAAAATCACAATATATATATACATGCCAAAAATTGAGGAGAGTTTGATATTCGAATCTATTATTTATTAATATATATATAGCTTCTTTTTATCTCTCAAAATTAATTGTTGGTGAACTTTATATAAAAAAAAATTGGTGGGGACAGGACACCACCCCCGTACGCCCCACGAGCTTGGGAGCCCTGACGGTGGCTTCTACATGGGAGCCACACGACAAGGGGAAACCCTACCAGCGATCTCCCATGGGGGTCACACGGCAAAGGGGACCCCTGCTGGCAGTTCCCCGTGGGAGCCGCACGGTAGAGGAAGTCCTTACCAATGGCTTCCCTTTGGGGATCGCAGAACAATGGGACTCCCTATTGGTGGTCTTCCTTGGGAGTTGCATGGTAGGGAAGGTGTTTGAATTAGGAGAGATAGGGTACTGAGAGGGGAGGGGTGAATTAGTACCCACAAAAATTTAACACATCAACCTTTCAGATCTACAACAACAAACAGTAGTAACCTTGCAAAATAACTTGTATCTAATGCATGTATCATTCATCCATTCAACTTGTGAAAGTAAACAACATAAAATCAAAAATATAATAGTCCCATAACACAAGTATTTTGGTAACACAGAAACCCTTGTTAGAAGGTAAAAACTACAATGGGGATGACATCCATAAATTCTTCACTACTGTAGATAGAAAAGGTTTGCCTGTTAGGGCTACAAGTTTTGATCACTTCTGGTGATCTTACCCTGTTAGGAGTAACATATTAGATCAGCTAGATCTACCTAGTTATAGGATTTTAGCAACACTACTTGGGTGTGCACTTGGTTAAGAGATTTACAAAAGACTATCAAGTCTACTCTGTTAAGAGATTTTACAAAACTCTATTACAATGATTAGAAAGAAATAGGTATCTATCTACTAATGACAACTTAATTATCTGATACATATCAATAAAGTACTAATAAAATATCACCTTTGCTATGATGAATCTTTGCTTTGAACTACTTGGTTATCCTGCTCTGATTCTGCTTAATCTTATTTCCTCTGAATACCGATCTGCTATGTCAACTGATAATCTTGAAGGTTGGCTAGTGCTTGAATTACTTCTTCGCTCATACATCAGTTTACACCAAAAATGATGCAAACATACAATTATATAGCATACAAATTTATGTCACTTATACAAAATTAGGTTTACAAATCTTAGACAAAACCCTAAGATCTACGGTGTACAAGAATAACCTAGATCAAACTATTACATAAGATCTTCATTGTATCTCAATAATAAGTTGTTCTCGATCTTGGTAAAACATTTTTTGATCTATTGTAACCGTTTGCATAGAATAATGTGTCATTCTTGATTACTATGTCATTTCCTGTGATCCTCGATAAATACTGTATAAACTACTCGGTGTTTATTCTGATGCTCAGTGTTTACTATCACTCAGTATCGGCGTCTGTAGATGCTCGGTAAACTATCTGATGCTCAGTGTATATACTTAACCGACTAGCCTATTTTTCTTATAGTTACCGACTGGGTTCATATATGTAACCAATTGATGTCTTTGATAACCTTTAATACTAATGACAATCATTAATGCTCAATAGAGATAACAATCTCCCCCTTTGGCATTAGTATCAAAACTTGAATGTATATAGACCTTATGTCTCAAAACTTATATCTCCGCCATATACATATACATATCAAAAATTTCTAAATACTCCCCCTTGGTGCATGCTCCAGTAATGTGTAGTATACTTAGCAAAAATGTACATATTTGGCATATACATTGATTTCCCCATTTTTTATATTAATGCCAAATACAAAAATTGTATACTTACAGCTTGTCAAAAATGTGTTGATGGGTTTTCTTCAGTGACTCCAAGAGGTTTTCCCATTCCTCTTTCAAGTTGGTGAGAGAAATGTGCTCAAGACCAACTTGTACATGCATATCAAATATGTTGTCCAACACAAAAAATTTTGGTGTTGCAACAAGCGATTGTACCCTAACAATATGTTTCTCAAAAAAAATTAGGTTTGGAAGGAGTTATGTCTGCAACTCAGTAACCTGATCAGTTATGCACTCTTCTTGCTTCTTGAGATCTACTATCAACCACCTGAGTTCTTTAACTCTGAGTATATGCTTTGAAAAAGCTTGTGGCTCGGTTGTAGCTGCTAGTGCACTTGCTTTGATTTCATCTTCAAATTGTTTTATCTTTTCACTGATCTCAGCAGTGAATGTTTCCACAGTGCATAGCTTATACAAGATTTGACAGATTAATGTTTTAATAGACTGAATTTCAGTTATTACCTCTAAAATCTTAACCTTGTTGATTGCTACTTCTTGGCTTATTCTTTCAACTAATTTATCTTGTATCTTTGACTATGCCCACTCTTCAATTATTTTGTTAGTATCAACATTTGGGGTGTTGATTCCTTCAGCAAGAGTAGCAAGTTGGTCCATAATCAGTGTTTCCTCATCTACATGTATCTCAGGGATGACCTATTGTAAGATGTCTCTTACATTTTCTAGTATCTCCTTGCTCTTACTCTCTTGTCTCAATTTCTCTTGTGTTACTTTCCTTGTACATAATTCCCCATATTTTCTCAATTTGTTGGGGCTAAGGGTCCTTGGGTCATAGTTAGGTATCACAATGACTTTGTCTAGAGTGACCGGCCCTTTTCCTTTCTTCTTCTTCTTCTTCTACGGTACAAGTGGTGAATTCTTGACAACGGTGACAATAACTTTGTCTTCTACCCTCGGAGTGTTCTACTTGGTAGATACATTATCTTCCTTCTTCTACTCTTCGGTAACCTATGTGTCAGTTGAATGAGGTGGAGCCTCTGATGTGGTGTCAGGTGGGGTGTCCTTAGTTGTCTTAGGCTCTTCCTGTGCCTTTGTTTATGTTTCATTAGCCTCTTTTCCTTTAGTTTTTTATTTATCGGCCTCTTTTCCTTCAGGCTTGTTTGTCTTTGTAGGAGGTTCATTGCTTGGTTCCCCTATTGTGTCTCACGGTTTCTCAGGGATAGAGCCTTTAGGTTGTTCCTGAGATAGAATCTCTATGACCTCAACAAGTACAGGAAGCTCACCTGGTAGTGATGGAAATGCATGCTCGGTAACTTGTGCTTCATCCTGTGTGTTGTCTTGTGCATTATTCACATCATCATCATTATCCCTATCATCATGATCACCATTTGTGATGTCCTTAATGAGTACATCCTTTTCATTTGTATCCTCAATCTGAATCACTTCTGGATTCAGTGCATCTTGTGAACTGTTCTTAATTTCTTGACCAATTGTGGTATCAATTACCTTAGTAAGTGATACCTTTGACTCTTTATTCTTCTTTGCTACATTATCCTCAATGAATATTCCTTTACCTTTTGAATTCTATCTCTTTTTAGACAAATTTTGAAATGCAACTTTCTCATTATGCTCTCTTATAGCTAAAAGTGAACTCCATATAAGTTGACTAGACTCATCAAGATCTGCCAGATTCTCATCTATTATTTGCATAGCTCAGTGCTTGACTTTGAATCTTTGCACATGAGTGTCCATAAGCTGTTTAATCTCATCAAGAGATAAATCCGGTGCAATTGCTACAAGGGCTTGTTCACTCATCCTCTTCTCGGTGTCCAAGGCATATGACCACTTTTGATTTATTTGGTCCTCTAATGTCTTGGGTAGTGATTATTCAAACTCTAATGGAACTCCTTTGAAGTGAATCATCATCTGGATGACCGCTTCCATAATTTTTTTTGGGTCTTCATTTGACATGCTATCAAACTTTCTGAGTTCTGGATCTACAAGATTTCCATTCTCAATTATATCTTCAGCAATCTCATCAATTGACCTATTCTTATTACTGACAACCTTGAATTTATTGTTGTCATCTTCATCATCATCAAGGTCTTCTCTATTTCTTATCAATTTTCTCCTTTTCTCTGGTGCCTCTACTACAACCTTGGGTCCTTTCTTTGCATAAGTCTTTGTCAATGTAGCAGCCTTCCATTTTGTTACCTTCTCAGCTACCTTCTTCTTCAGTGGTGAAGCTGCAGTTGATGACCTTGTGCGTGCACCTGTTTGCACTAGCAACTACCTCTTCCTTGGAGCTTTAGTAGGAGGAACTGGTGTAGCTTCTTTTTCTTCTTTAGATTTGGTCTCCTCATTGTCATATGGTTTTTTAGCCAACATCAACTGACCTTCAGTTGTAGGTTCAACCGGTGACTCCTTAGATGAGTCTAATACATCTCCAAAGTGCTTAGTTAAAACTTTCTTCATTTTCTTTGATTTCCTTGTCATTTTACCAATGACCAGATTAGTTTTTATTCTTGACTTAGCTTCCTCAAAGGTTCCAAACCTTGCAGCCTTAGTGACCTTCGGTAATGCTAGCAGTGCCTTAATAGATTTCAAACTGAAATCATGATCCATTTCATAGCCCATAGGTGCTAGCCATTTTGTCCTTGGTTCTACAGCTTTTATCATAGTGTGGTCGGTGTTCACTAAGAAACAAATGTCCATCACATATTTTTTGACCAATTCATTAGGAATTCTACTTCTTAAATTCATCTTCACTTTAAAATCTTCAAAATAACTACTTATTATATTCTCATCTTTATCTCCCAGACCTTTCATAATATCAAATATTTGTGAAGTGATTAGTGTATCATCTATCCAGTCAATGTGACCGACAGAGGGAAAGAATTTCTGGAGATAGAAAAATAAACATACTAGGAGTGATCCAAACTTACAAGTATTGGACTTCTATGTCCTGATTGTCTTCATGTTTTCCTCAACATGTCTCAGTAGTAGCTCAACTAGGTCAATCTGATGACCTTTCTTTATCAATTTGTGAGCCCTATCGATTGCGTTATAGGGTACATTGTTTAACCTGCTCGACTAAAATATCTTGTACCCAATTATGTGTATTGCGAACTTAACTTCTGGATCCACAATTGTTGAAATTTTCAGTGCTCTTTCATCCCATATTGTGCCAATATTCTTTTCAACATCAACTCGGGATGAGCTTTGAAATGCTTTGGCTTTATCAGTAGTAGGGTAACTAGTAACCCTACTAATCATTCTTTTTGTGACCTTGATTGGTCTATCTAGCTAGAATGTGCCCTCATGATAGCGGCTCAACACAACCCTAATCCATTCATTCTTAAAATCCTTCAGGAAATCTAGGGCATGAGTAAGACCAAGTGTCTCAACCAATTTGTGCTCTGGTTTCAGTTCCATTTTCTCATTACAAAGTGCCTAATACGCAACACACATATCAAAATCACCTATTTCCCTAATTTTATAGTGTATGTATGATCGTATGTCTTCCGTCAACAAAATCCTAGGTGGGATGCTTGAAAAAGTGCCCGCTAAATCCATTTTCGAGGCAACTTCAGGGTGTAACTTATAAGGTGGTTCCTTGTAACTTGCTGACACTATTAAATTAACTTCTTCATCCATGACTTTAGAAGAACTCATAGTAGATGCCATTTCAAAAAACTAGGTTTTTCGGTAAGTATGAGAAATGTGCTTGGTAGGGTTTCAACTTACTCAGAATGTATCGAAGAGTGTGCTTGATTCAATCTGCAACTGCTTGAATTTGCGTGAAATATTCTTGCTCGAACTCACTCTGTGAAATCTTAGCTCTCCAAAATTGCAATGTGAAAAATAAACTCTGTCTTCCGTGTATTTATAGAATTTTCAATATTCCCACTCAAAACTTTATGCAATAAATGCTTGACCTACTTTCTGGTTCATGACAACTATCATCTCGGTGAAAGCTACAATCTTTCATCAGCTCGGTTAACACAAGACTTCTTTTCTTGGTTGATACTATTATTCTGTTAACCTTGAATAGTGATTACTGATGGGTAACCAATGCTCGGTCTAAATTCTACCGACTATATAACTTTGTTAGCTCAAAACATATAAACTATAATGCATCTTCATTCATGCATATTTGGTATGTGCACAACATATATAGGGAACTGTATGTAAAATGTGATCATTTTGAAATGTCATTCCCATACATACCTATATCATCTTAAGTGGAGGTACTGATGTCACCCAATCTAGTGGACAAGGTTTCACTGACAACATTACTTGACTCTGCATTCTCATTAGATGCCTTCTTCCACATGTTATTCCTTATTCTCATGATATCTCCAATATTGTTTCCACTCTCAAATACATGACCTTCTTCTGGTGCTCGGTCTTTGCAGTCCTTGCTTAAATGACTGACCTTATGACAATGCATACATGTCATTCCAGTGCTTGTCCAGCTTCTTGATTGTCCAACCCATCTTTTCCTATTACAATTCACTGCAATGTGCCCATATCTACCACATGCAACATAGTTAGCCCATGTGTTATAATCCCAAACATAATAATTACCTTGTCTCTTCAGTTGATAAGGCTTGTATTATGTCTTCTACTTAGGAGTCCATACTTGTTTCATCTTAGCCTTACACTCTCGTGCAGTCTGTCCATGTTTATTACAAGTATAGCATATTTTCTCCACAGTAGTATTGTTAACATTATCATTCTATTTATCTCTACACTCATAAGCTTGGTGACCATACTTAGCACAATAATAGAAATAACCATTGAACTTAGGAGTGACAAGAGGTTTACCTTGTGCTTGGCTTCTACACACATTAGATGTATGTCCCGATTTGCCACGGTGATAACATGTCAACACTTTAGGTCTCTAATTTTTATTGTTGTTGACTTGTTTAGCTTGTTGTGATGATTCTCCTTCGTCAGTATAGCCTAGTCCATCTCTACTCCCAAATCTTCTTTGATTAACTAGAAAATCATCAATCTTCTTGGAATTGCTCTTAGCTAGCCTCATCATCTCATTATGTTGTTTTTGTGTCTTTATTTCATTTCTCAGTTTTTCATTCTCTTATCTGAGTATTGCAACATCTTCAAGTCTTTTAGACAATTCTCCATTCACTCAGTTGACTTCTTGATTCACAGTCATCATCAAATTAGATACTTGAAAGTGATGATCGGTGAGTCTTTGTATCTCACTCTCTTTAGCTTGTAGTTGTTTGGTTGTCTATCTTTGGTCTTCAATAGCCAAATTCCTTTGTTGTTCAGCATGTCTAGCATTGTTCATTATTTCAACCATTCTCACCATCTAAGATTCTTGACTGATTTGCAGTGCTTTCATTTGTTCGGTTAAATGTTGATTCTTCTCAGACAAATCAGAGATCATGCTTTCAGATCCATCAGAAATACTTCTAGAACTAGATCCAATGTGGTCAAATATATCATCAATTTCTTCTTAATGGTAGCCAATCTCATTTTGCAGAATAGCTAGGTTCTTCATTTCAACCAGTAATTTCTTCAATCCTTCCTTAGCTTGCTTATACTATTCAAAAAACATCTACATCTGAATCTTCTGATTCTCAATAGACTTATCTAACTTATACCTCTCCATGACTTAGATATTTACCCTTTAGTGGTTAAAATATCCAATAAGAGAACTGAGCTTTGATACCAATTATTGGAATTAGGAGAGATAGGGTACTAAGAGGGGAGGGGTGAATTAGTACCCACAAAAACTTTAACACATCAACCTTTCAGATCTACAATAGCAAACAATAGTAACCTTGCAAAATAACTTGTATCTAATGCATGTATCATTCATCCATTCAACTTGTGAAAGTAAACAACATGAAATCAACAATATAACAGTCTCATAACACAAGTATTTTGGTAATGCAGAAACCCTTGTTAGAAGGTAAAAACTGTGGTGGGGATGACACCCATAAATTCTTCACTATAGCAGATAGAAAAGGTTTTCCTATTAGGCCTACAAGTTTTGATCGCTTTTGGTGATCTTACCCTATTAGGAGTAACATATTAGATCAGATAGATCTACCTAGTTATAGGATTTTAGCAACACTACTTGAGTGTGCACTCAATTAAGAGATTTACAAAAGACTGTCAAGTCTACTCTATTAAGAGATTTTACAAAATTCTATTACAATGATTAGAAAGCAATAGGTATCTATATGCTAATGACAACTTAATCATCTGATACAAATCAATAAAGTACTGATAAAATGTCACCTTTACTGTGATGAATCTCTGCTCTAAACTGCTCAGTTAGCCTGCTTTGATTCTGCTTAATATGATTTCCTCTGAATACTGATCTGCTCTATCAACTAATAATCTTGAAGATTGGCTAGTGCTTCAAGTACTTCTTCTCTCATACATCAGTTCACACCAAAAATGATGCAAACATACAATTATATAGCATACAACTTTATGCCGCTTATACAAAATTAGGTTTACAAATCTTAGACAAAACCCTAAGATCTATAGTGTACAAGAATAACCTAGATCAAACTATTACATAAGATCTTCATCGTATCTCAACAATAAGTTGTTCTCGATCTTGGTAAAACATTTTCTGATATGTTGTAACCATTTGCATAGAATAATGTGTCATTCTTGATTACTATGTCATTTCCTATGATCCTCGGTAAACATTGTATAAACTACTCGATGTTTATTCTAATGCTCGGTGTTTACTATCACTCAGTATCAGTGTCTGCTGATGCTCGGTAAACTGTCTGATGCTCGATGTATATACTTAACCGACTGGTCTGTTTTGCTTATAGTTACCAACTGGGTTCATATATGTAATTGGTCGATGTCTTTGATAACCTTTGATACTAATGACAATCATTAATGCTCAATAGAGATAATAGAAGGGGGGTGTGGGCCAAACCCCCCTACCCAAATGCTATGTTATTTAAAAAATATATAAAATTTATTTTTTATTGAATTTTTTTTATTATTAAAGTTTTAATTTATGTTTAATTTAATTTTTAATTCATTAAAATAATATTAATAGTAATATTATTATTAAGTGTTAATATTTTATAAGTAAATTTATTGATATCAATATTGTAATTTAGTTTATTTTTATGTTAATTAAATTAATTAATTATATTTAATTATTTTAAATTACTTATTTTGTATTTTTATATGGAGATGTGTTTGATTATTATATATGGGTATAAATTTAGAAATTGATCTCATATGTGTAAAATTTAATTATGTTAAAATCAATTGGGTCCTTAGTAAATGAATGTATTTGCCCCTTTTAATATCAGTATTTGTGGTTGATTTGTTCATTTCTTAAACCTAGATGTGATGATATTTTTATTAGGGATCATTTTCTATGGTTTCTTATGCATTAATATGTTGTATCAATTCGATCTTTTGGATTCAACCTTGTTCTGTGGAACCTTATGATTATGTGAAACTCCTTGGGAGTGTGTTTTATGGTATTTTTGTTTAAGGACCAGTGCGTATCCCTATTATTCTTTTGTGGACTGGGATTCGATCATTATACTTTTTTGGAACCTATGTGGTTATTTATGATTGTGAGCCTAGGGGAGGTTAATTAGGAGCATCTTAGGGGAGTGGCTTACAATAGGGGTTTGGGACCCAAAGTGGTCAGTACCAGAGTAACCTATTGTAAGTTTGTTAGCAAGTGATAACATAGTAATTAAAATTTATAGAGTTTATTAAAAAGATAATTTAGAGATTATGCCTCGCCTAGGCCTTGAGCGCTTGTTTAGGCTAAGGATGGGAATGGGATAATACCTAGAGAGTAGGTATGATTAGAATTCCTCATGTTCTTGAGAGGGTAGTCTAATTCCACATGGTTCGTATTGAGGGTTCGGGACCGAGGATGGCCAGTCTAGGATAACTCAATCCTTGAAGGTCTGGGGTCTAGTGTGACCAGTCTAGGGTAACTCAAGTAGATGGCCATGTGATGACACTCCCATAGTATGTAGCCTAAGTCTCCTTTGTAGTTTTTTGTATTTTCTTCTAGTGGTGTGTCTTTGTTATTTTAGTATTATTTGGTGATTTGTACTTGTTCTATATTCTAGTGTTTGGTGATTTGGTACGTGTTGAATTTTTAATATTTATTATCTTTTCTTTATCTTTAGTTGGTGGTACCTTTTGAGATAAAAAGCCTTCAAGACCCTTTGCTTAGTTGTTTTGTTTGATTTTGGTATTCGAGTGGGGTTTGTTGTTATCTCCTCAACATGGTGGGAGTGGACCTTTGGTTCCATGAGGTCAAGTGGTAGTGTTTTCTTTTACCATTTGAGATTTTGACATTCATGTAGTAGTGTTGGAGGATTCTTGTTGTTGTTGCCTTTTTGTTCTTCATTGGAGGCTTGTTCGTACCTATCTTTTGATGTTGTAAGTTTATCTTGTATTAGTGCTTCAAAGTTGCAGATATTGTAACATACTTGGTATTTGGTTATTGTGACATACCTTGCGACATTTGTAGAGGATGTTGATTCATTATGTATACCATAGGGTATTGGATGTACTTGTTAATTCTTTTGTAATATGAGATAATTGTAATTATTATTAAATCTAAAATATTTAATTAGTAATATGTAATTCTACATCATGGGACCAATTAAATATGTAATTCTACATCATGGGACCCTCAAGATTCATCAACTATATTTGAGTTATACTTATGTACTTATTTATATCTTATGATTGTATTATTTCTACATTATTATCATTATTGTTTGTAAACAATGAAGAAAAAAATATGTTGTAAATATAGTAACATGTATTAGGTTAATTTCTCCTAGGTTTCCTAGCAGGGCATTATATGGCAGCATCCAAGATGTATGATATAGGTTTTTCTTTGATTCACATTTAGTAAGGCATTGGATGATGTGATGTCTTAACATCATGTATCATGATGGGGATTGATTCCAGAGTCTTCGCCAGCCTTTGAAGGCTAGAAGTGGGGCTCTAAGGAGTTGTGTTCTTGCCATTTTTTTTCTATAATTTGGGTTTGTTAGAGATCTAGTTTTGGTTATTTATGGAGACTAGTTTCTCATTGGAGTCATTGAATAAGTTGTCGGGATTCAAGGGGGCAATTTTTGTGCACCAATTGAGGAATGTGTTCAAAATTGATCATGTGGAGTTATGGGAGGCTATGTGCTTGATGATGGGAGATGAGTTTCTCATCTCTGATCTATGGCCTAGGACTAACTTGGATATCTCCTTGTTGTTCCTGGCTTTGGCTTTGATGGTTTTATCGTCAAGAGAAGAGGTGTTGCGGGTGTCCTATGCATGCCTGGAAACCAAATGGGTCGGTGGGCTTGTAGAGATTATAGGAAGGGTAGATGTGAGTGTGAATATGCACATGAACTAAGGCACATGGAGTTTCATTGGTGGTGGTGATAGGGAATTGCAACCCCTAGTCATTTGGACTTCCTCTTGTCCAATGGAGGTGCAAATGGTGAATGTTCGGAAGGCATGGTGGGCTATTTTAGTTTTTTTACAAACAATGGAAAAATGAGATGCTGGATTTGGAAGCCAAGAGGAGGAGAAAGAAAAAACAAACCTTGGTGAAGTTGACAGCCCCTCTAGGGAATGATGACAACCTTATTCATCAACAATAGATTCCTTCCAAACAGTCAGTTCCTGGTGGTGTCTGGGTGGGTGGCAATGTGAGTGGCAATACTAGTGAAGTCTGGGAAGCTCGTGGTGGCTTTTTTTTTTGCAAACTTTCCAAAATTTTCAAGGAAGGAGGCAATGTGCTAGTTTCTTTGATGTTTGGCATCTGGTTCCTATTCCTCATATGCCTATTTTTGTTAGTATGGGTTAATGGTTCCTGAGTTGTGTTGTTGTCTTCTTTTTGTGTTGCTTTTTTATAGCACTACGTGCCCTTTTAGGTTGAATTCAAGTTATATTTTGAAATGGTTATTTGAATTCAATGGATTTTGGGGTGTGGGAAAGTATTATCTGCCAAATTTAGTGGCTTTGTAATTATTTTTTTTGAATTAATAAAATACATATTACCGATCAACAAAAAAAATATTCTTTGAATTATATTAACATTTCATTATTTGGAATGTTGTATTATTTGTTTTAAATTTATATTTATATTTTTTTAGACTACACAAGATTCAAGTATAGCACCCCCTATGAACTATAGTGCATCGGGTAAACTATTTAATGTGATCAGTGGTGATGGTGTGACACATCCTCTAGTACCACATGGTATGGGGGAGACTGGACCTCATGACCTCATGCTTCATAACGGGAAGCTCTTGCCAACAAGCTAAGCGCCTAACCTTTATATTTATATGTATTAATTACACAATAATGACATTTATTATCAATGATTAAATGTTTACTAATCTTGATTATAACATTATTTGATTATTAGTAACATTGAATATTACTAACATTATCTATTATTTGTATAATTATTTACTAACAATATTGATTAAAATTATTAACTAGCATATTTTAAAAAAAAGAAATTAATTATGTATTCAAAGCAATGTATATTTTGTAACAGTTCATATGTGCATGTATTTCGTATTACACACACACACACACACACAGAGAGAGAGAGATGTGTGTGTGTATGTATGTATACATACATACATATGTATGTATGTATGTATGTATGTATATGTACATATATATATGTGTGTGTGTGTGTGTGTGTGTGTGTGTGTGTGAAAATTGTACCTGATCTATAGACACAACACTCAGTAAAACATTAGAGGTTAGTGATAATCAAAATCATGCAAAATTGAAAACTATCTAACCAAGCGATTTACTATCTTCTAATAGGTGCGAGATTAATGTTCTCAGATTGTAATCGAGATCAGTGACCTAGACGACACCTAAATGAAGGATTTGAATGCAATTGATCTAGATATGAAATATGAATGCAATTAATCTATTTTTTTGATATTTTCTATGCAATAAGAATGATAAACTGATATGCTATGAATGCTATTGAAAACTGATATGAAATGAATGCTAAATGATCTAACAATGAAGATTCTAACAATGATATGAAAACTATGAAATTCTATGCTAAGATATAAAAACTATGCAATTGAAATTGATCTCACAAAGCTTTGAATTCACAAGTTGATTCCTCAGCCTCCAATTCTCCAGCATGATTGTGCAAAAATATGAGATGAATTATGAAGAGCTGAAGCCTTAATTTATAGAAATCCAGGGCTTTGGAGGTGCATGGAAGAAAGCCATAAATTACTCAAATAACTCAGGTTGATTTTTGAGTTATTTTTAACTAAAGGATAATTAACTCACAAAAACATGCAAAAGCTAAGCTTTAACTCAAAATAGAGTTTAGCTTTAATTGATAATTGATAGTTGTCTATTTTTATGATTGTGCATGTTTTATTTATGAATTAATTTAATAATAAAGTGATTTATTTCCAACTTAACTGCTTTTAAAAATAAAACAATTGATTTATGGGTTAATCAATTATTTAATCAAATTTTTATTAAAAACTATATTATTAAATAATGACAACTTGCTTTAATTAATTAAATAAAAATTTAATCAATTATTCATAGGATATTTGGATTTATTGTCAAAATTAAATAATACAATTAATAATAGATAGAATTAAATTTAATTACACAATTAAGTGGCAAGATATTAAATCTAATTAATTAAATATGAAAATATTCAATTAATCAAATTTTAGGATAAATGTGATTTATTGCCAAATAATTATAAAATTAAAGATAATTATGATAATTAGGAATATTGCTAGGAATATTCCCTGATGCAAAATATAAGATAATCAATTAAGATTTAATGATGTTTAGATGTGCCTTAGGTTAGGACTTTGATGTCGATTTCGTTCGATTTGTCGATATAGGAGATTAATGAACTTATAGCCCATTTTTGGGGTATTACAATATATA
Organism: Chamaecyparis obtusa; assembly: GCA_027943335.1. NCBI lineage: Eukaryota > Viridiplantae > Streptophyta > Pinopsida > Cupressales > Cupressaceae > Chamaecyparis > Chamaecyparis obtusa. Next base: position 50,318 of record BSBK01002578.1, on the reverse strand, counting down.
CACATACATATACATACATATATATACACATATATATACATATACATATATATGTATAAATATACATATATAAATATATGTATATATATATCATGGCTCATGATAGTTCGCCCTTCCTAAGTTTTCTTTTCACTAAGAAAATTAAGATTCAGATGGGATAGGATCTCTTTGCCTACCCATGTAGCATTTTTTGTAAGTAAATTTCTCCATTTCACTAAGTATTTGGAAATTGTCTTGTTACTTAACCCTTTTACTCATTTATCAAGGATACTTCAAGTTCCAAAGCAAGTTTACCTTTATTGTCAAATGGTGGTAATTCTTCACAAGGATTGACTTGTTTCCCAAAAACTTTCATAAGTCTAGATACATGGAATATATTATGAATTTTTTAATTCTCTGGTAACTCTATCACATAGTCCACTTCTCCTATTTTTCTAAGGATATTGTATGGCCCATATAACTGAGGCTTCAATTTCTTTGCCCTACTTACCTTAATGGAAGATTTCTTGAATGGTTGTTGTGTACTAGAAATTGTACCTTCATAGAATTAGTATTGTCAAATAAATCAAATAGAAACTAAGTTACCACAAATAGAAAATCTATTTAGCAAATAAATGGGTAATTAATCATTCTATGGCTCTCTAACTAAGAATGTTAATGGTGAAGCTCTCAACAAGCCTCCATTAATGACAGTCCTAGAATGAGAAATGAGTGATAAGCTAAGCTAATTAATTCAATTCCAAATTGAAATGCTCAAATTAACTTCTAAATTGCCTTTCTAGCTATAATTCTCAAGAGGTTAGATGCAATTCTCAAATTTGTGGATGATTTATGAGTGAATTTAGCCTTGCTTTTATAGTATTTGGTAAGGGTAGGGGGTGTAGTAGAGTTGATCATGATTAGGCTTGAGTTGAGTCTTTGGTTCCACCCTTTGAAGATAATTTAAATATTGTGTCCTCAAAGCTTGGGACAAGAAGACAAGATGAGTGGACAAGATGCTCTTTCAATTTGAGTGATTGAGATTAAATTTGGCTTGATCCATGTGAGCTCTTTTTCTTAAATCCTATTGGTTGAGGCTTTTTCATTCCATGTGGTGTTGAGAGAAATTAGGATTTAATCAATTGATTTTAATTCATTTATTTAGCCAAGTGTACCTCTTGAATGGGTTGAGTTTATTTAACTCCAAACTATACAATTAACTGAATTAATTGCACATTGATTTGATTTAACTTGATTAAAATGCTCTTGATTTTGATTTAAATTGAATTGAAGCTTAATTTTAATTTTGATTGGCTAAATACTTGTTTGGATTCAATTGCCTTGACTTTGGCTTGATTATGTCTTGATTTTCCTTTATTTGCCTTGATTGATCACTTAAATGATCCAGTCCACTTTTAGGTGATTACAAATGCCCCTCTTTGAGTTGACATGCGAAGCGTGTCAATTCAAATAATGTTCTGATCTAACTGATAAAAGGTCTTGGTTATGTTGATGGTCGATCTTGATGTTCAATACGAGATGTCAATTTTGATGATGTTTGATGCATTTCTGATTGATTTTTGTGTCCTGATGGTCGATCTGATGTTAGATTGTTGATGTGATACCTAATTTGATGTGGTTCGATGTTTGATTCTCCTTTCGATTAATTAGCAAAAAAATTCTTGATAAAAGATTGTGCCTTGATTTGATGATCATTCCCTTGATTCGATGATGTTTCTGCTATTACTAATTATCTGAGTATATGCCCCCTTAGAAATGAAATGAAATTTGATAGATATTTGAAATATTTTGACGGTTTAGGTCATTTTGCATTAATTGGGTCAATTTATATTGAATTTTGATTTCATTTCCAAAAATGTTTTCACGTCTGTTTGATGACAAATGCCCTTGATTTGGCAGAATCGGTGAAAATTTTGGGTCCCCAGGCCCCCTCTGATCAAAGATTCCCTTTTTAGGTCAAAGATACCCTTTTTAGGTCAAAAGGTTTATATAAAGGGGTAAAAAGTCTTTTTTACTATTCATTTTCACTTTTACTTTTGACTTTTGAGCTCTAACCTTCTTTGACTCCTTGACGATGTCGATCTTGATACATGAGCATAGATTCAAGCGTGGATGACGGTATCAGCGGCCACTCACTTACGGATCTCCTATAAGTGTCTGATCCTCTTTGTTTTTTCCAATTAAGCATTTAAATTCCAAAAATTTGAATTTTTCTTAGGAAAACCCTCTTTTTTTTGCTTTTTAAATTTGAAATAGTGCTTTTACCATTTTAAATAGCATGTTTACCCTTCAAATAGCACTTTTGTGGTTTTATTTAGCACTTCCGCGAATCGATATGGCATGTTTACATGCCTGTTCCAAGGCATAAACTACTTTTGCTCTATCAAATAGCACTTTTAAATGTGATTTCACTTTTGCAATTTAGATTAGCACTTATGAATTTATAAATGGTGCTTTCAAATAGTTTTAGCGCTTTTGCCTTGATGTTGCGCTTTTGAATTTTTAAGCAACGTGTTTAAACTTTTAAAAAACACTTTTAAAGCCTGAAATAGCGCTTTTACCCTGCTAGGAAAGATTTAACACTTTGTAAATTGTCCAATGTCACCGATCAGATGATTGGTTATAGTTACAAACTTGATGTTATAGCGAGTTGTAAAATGTCTGTATGAGTCAGTCATAGTTTGAATGTTTGATTGTCAATCTAGATTTAGATGATGGGTGATGATGAATTTTCCATCCTCTTTGAGTAGACTTAGAAAAATTGATTGTGGTTTGATATTTGTAAATGTTTGATTGACTTAGGATAATCCAAATCATAACTAATTTCAAAACTGATGTGATTGAACTTGCTTTTTTGCAGGCGGTGCTTAAATCATTGGGTGTTTGTGGTTTGTACCCCTTGCCTATGAGCATGATCGATGACCTTAGTGCATTTGATTAGCGACATATCAGTCTTTGTGGTCTATCTTTCCTTCTCGTTCTACCGTGATTCTGGGTGAATTGGGGTTTGATCACTGCTATGGTCGAGAGGTGGCACTCAGACCATAATGCATTCCATTTTCCCATGGGTGAGATGACAATCACCTCGGAGGATGTGTATTGTATCCTTTGTTTTCCTACCAGAGGAGAGTTGGTTTATTATGATTCTATTTATGATGGGTCAGCATGTCGGTAGCTCTTCCAGGATCTGACCATTGGAGATGATCATATCCAATGGGCACAGTTCCATTCTTTTCTAGTATTACCAGCAGTATTAGGTTCTCTAATCGGTGGGTTCCTTCTTCTGGAAAAATGTGGTCATGGATTTGTAGTTGGTTGGGGTCCTATTCTTGAGGACTTCATGGCACATCCTCGATGATTTGATTAGGGATCATATGTATTAGCCCAGTTGTACCATGAGCTACATATAGTTGTTTATAGATGATCTTCCACACTCACTGTAGGAGCAATTTTACTACAGCTTTAGACTTGGGAGCATATCCCTGTGACACGTCCCATCACAATATGATAGTAAGATCTGGGTTGGCCATTCGCTTGGATGTATGAGGGTATGGTGATTCAGACCCATATGGGTAAGTTGGATTATTGGCATCATGTAATTGATGATATGGATGTTGTGGTCTAGAGGCCATATGTGGGATGTGAGTCTTGGCTTGACGATGGCACGGATTTGCCTTTCATGTTCTATCTGTGATGGATGATTGGGTGTTCCACTTATATCATTGAGAGATTTTGTTTCAAGAGAGTTTTGCATCAGTATGGGCGCACACAGGGTATGCCCCAGGGAGTGGCTATGTATGCTTCTTCTTTTTTTAGCCTTTTAGATGTGATTTTTGATATGTATGCACATGTTCTAATGATGCTTAAATGATTGTCTTATGTATGACATAGACTAGATGGATGAATGTAATGAACTCTAATAATTTAATGCTTTATTATGGATGTAATGATGTATAGATGTGGTTAATGAATAATGCGATGGATGCAAATATGTAACACCCCATATACTACTAACCAAATAAAAATAAACAACCACAAGAGAACCAATGAAATTAACTGGAACAACACAACAATTTTTTTTATTAACAAGGTACAACATATCACTGAATTACAAATCAACTGACATAATCAGTTATTTAAATATCCAATGCAATCTATTACATGAGAGTATATCAATATACCCAACATTAAATATATAACATACTAAAAGTTCCAGAATACATCTAATTGATCCTAGATATCCTAAGCACAGTTCTGATAACCAGTAACCAAGTAATAATTTGTTTTCCATAAATCTTTACAGCAGTCAACCATTCCCCCAAAAACATAGTTTTCCTCATCTAGAATCCTAAAAACACCAAGATATAAAACAACCACAACAAACAGGGCTTAGTCAAAAGAACTAAGATAATGTAATACCTCCAAAGCATCTGCATCAAACTGGTTAAAAACCTTAACAAAATAATCTGATCCATGCATATAGAAACAGACATATTTCATCATTACAAGAAGCATTTCATTTCTAATCAACAGAAATAAAATCGCAAAGAAAATGACAAGGTGATGATCCACTAGCTTTGGGTATATACATAAGAATCAACGATCAGTAACCAATAGGAAACTCAAAGAATTCATTATGTCAGCCTTATTCTTTCCAAGAAATAAGGTAAAACCATTCCCTTACTTCACCAACATGTGCAAGTAATCAGGGCATCAAATTTTATCTTTTTAAATGAAACCCATAGCCCATGAATTATTAAATTATCACTTAGTAATTAACTGACAGATAATCTTTCGCCATCAAGCTCTAGACAAAAGTCAGCTTCCCATACTAAGGATCACACTTGCATTATCTTAAAACACTTCATACTACCAAAATAGCTAACCATAGTAAAAAATCTAAATTACCAAATCAACTATTAATGTATACTTAACAACTGAATCCATAATACTAAAAACAACCATTTAAAATTTCCACATACATCCATGAAACCACTTTCCAAAAATAGCCACAGCAAGCATCTTCTTTTCATCACTCAAAGAATAACTTAAGCAAAAATCCAATGCTATTTCTAGAAACTTAAACAATATTAATATCCAATTCCTAATATCTAATTGCAATTTTAATAACAGAAAAGTGGAAACATCCAATTCCATTGTCAACAATAATACCAAAGATTCAAATCCATTCTTCTGTCACATCCTAACTAACAGAGTTATTTGTGAATCTATAGAAAGTTAACAAACAACTTTATACCAAAGAGAATGCAGAATTACACATTAACTACATAATTACCACCCGTATAAAAAATACACTTGATCAATTCTATTATCTCTGTTACCAAATCACCTTTGTACATACTTGTAGGCATAAACACATATATGTACATATGTATATACACTTACGTTACATGTATATACATATATACATATACATTCCTACAAATATATATATATATATATATGATTGCACATACTTATAGGCTCACACACATATATATACATATGTATATACACTCATGGTACGTGTATATACATATATACATATACATTCCTATAAGTATATATATATATACATATATATATATATACATATATATATATATACATATATATATATATATACATATATATATATATATACATATATATATATATATATATACATATATATATATATATATACATATATATATATATATACATATATATATACATATAGATATATGTATATATGTATATATGTATATATATATATACATATATATATACATATAGATATATGTATACATATATATATATATACATATATATATATACATATATATACATATATATATATATATACATATACATACATATATATATATATATATATACATATATATATATATATGTATATATATATATATACATATATATATACATACATATATATATACATGTATATATATATATATATGTATATATATGTATATATGTATATATGTATATGTATATATATATGTATATGTATATATATATATATATATATATATATGTATATATATATATATGTATATATATATGTATGTATATATATATATATATATCTACAGCATGAACATCCAAAAGAACTTGATACCTAATAGAACTTACCAACAGACCTAGTAGTCCTCATAACAATAGCTGCAGTAATAGTAACTGAAACCTAATTACCTCCATCTAGAACACAGAACTGAGAACATTCATATCAACCACTAACACCAGTGACCGATACATACCCATACGATGACTGTCCTCTACAAAACCTCATGGTAACCGAATCTCCAATTCTTGAGCCCAATACTACAAGCTATTTAGACTGAGAGAAGAATTCTACAGAATCTTTAACCACGACTTAACAAAACTTCCCTATACCAATGCTTGACAAGACAAGAAATACAACATTCTAACAGTGGTATCACAACAAACATTAGATGTGTTACTAAACAAAATAACTATCAACTAAACAATATGAATTCAGGTACAAACTATGAATCACTCAATATTCCAACATTGCCAAGAAAACATCTCACCGTGGTTACACACTCATTCTAACCTAGGAACCTCTGAATCCGATAACTATACCATTAAGAGAATGCCATATAACTAGAATACTCAAACCCAAATACCTAGCAACAAGACCAATAACAACACCAGAACAAACTAATCTCATTCAAAATAACATTCCCAAAGCTCGGTAAAAGAACTGGTAGTAGAGAGGCTACACTTCACAATCTTCCCTCTCCATAGCTACTCCCTTACACAATACATTGACGTTCCCACTTCTTAAGATCACGACAAGAGATATGAAACAAGGAAACACACAAACCCCCAGTATCACCATTTTGACAAACTCAAAATCCATTTCCTAATCAACTGAACCAAAAACTTACAACCGAAATACCAGTTTATCAAATAGCAAACATAACACTGCAATGTGCAAAACCACACATATTTTGAAAGACATTTCTATAGTACACAATAACATTTAAATCACATTGCATAATCGGAATATATAACCATTTAAATGAATTTTATAACCAAATTCATAAAGAAAGCAAGAGTAGAGTTAGAGAATGCCCCTGCCTTAATAACAGAGTGGGGTGTTCTGAACTCGAAGTTGAAGCCAAAGATCTCACTCCCAACTAGCGAGCTACACCAAAACCAACTCCTTGCTCAGCAAAGCTAAACCCACCGAAAAAGACCAAGAACCAAGCAATGAAACCGAGCACCCCGTGACAGAGCTCGTTTCATAAGCACCAAAACCCAAATAGTGCCTCCAAAATATAGCTCAAAAACTAGCAATAGAACCGTGAAATGAAAAATGGAGAATCCCCATTAATAATGCACAAGTATACCACCATATTCCTCTCCAATCTGAATAGAATGACTCCATTTCCACAACCTTTCCAGGCATCAAACCCATTACCACAACAGAGAAACAAAACCTTGCCAAAGCAAATGACCGACAGCAAACTGAAGTCATTGAATTCCCATAAACATGTTGTAGCTGCATTAAAGCCCAAACTAATCTTTCACTACCACCTTTACTAACACAGCGACAGCTGTTACTGCAGTACTCATACTTACCGAGAACTCCCACTTACCCATGCTCGGAGTAATTCACATGTGCAAATAACAACCAATTCCCACTAACATTCGAACATAGCAAAAACAAATAACTTGGCACAATGAACATATTATAACATAGCCATATTAATCCAAGTTCACGACACCATAGGGAGAATCCCAAACCATAACCAATGTTAACAATTCACTAATTTAACTTTGCTAACCATAATACAAGAATGTTAGGATATTATTAATCCCCTTTTCATTTTAACACATATCTTCCCACTAACTCATTCTAACATAAAAGACTTATTTTTATTCATTTAAATTTCAATATTCATTTAACAATCAACACTAACATAATAAAATCATTTATACACTAGCATTAAACATAAAATTAACCATATTTCTTTCACAATAACAGACCAGTATAACATCAAAATCCTCATAAATGAAAACTTAATTGCAGAATAAGAATTCCTTATCCTTCTTCCAAGTAACACAATTTCCCAAGTACCAAAGTCAACAGAGAAATTGATAATTCAGAAAAGACAGTGTCTGTAGATATTAAATTAAATCCAATGTCATAGTCTAACCAAAATTAACAATTAATAACCAACAAAATATCCCTAATCTGTCTAAGATATAAATCGAAGTTAGAACAAAGTTATAATCTACTTCTAACCAAAAGAGTCTGATCATAACAAATCCGAACCAAGACATTAATCCATCCTAGCAGAACTAAATAAAGATGCAGAATAAAAGAAAATCCAAGCCAGAAGCAGATAGGGGCATGACAAAATATTTCATATGATATGGATGTACATAATGTATATGAACGCAATGGATTCTAAGATGACTTAAATGATATGCACCTAATGATGATTTTATGTTTTATTTGAAATGTCATGATTTAATGGATGTAATGATGTGATGATTTTGACCTAATGAATGCAATGATAATGCACTTAATGTATGCAATATGTAGATTATTTCTTTTGCAAAGAATGATGTGTTCTAAATGAAATGAATCTTGAATGATGCAATCTAATGCACTTAATGATTTTTAACATGGATGAATGAATGCAACGTAATGCAATTAATGTAATGTAAATAGATTTACATGATATATGTACAACCTAATGCAAATAATGATTAAAATGATATTTAACGCGATGATTTAAAATGAACCCTAATGCAATGAACTTAATGATTCAAATGTTGGACACACTTAAATGAATGCAAGGTTTAATGAAGATGCAACTTAAAGTAATGATTAAAAATGAACCTAACAAATGCAAGTGAACTAATGGAATGCAGTTTTATTTTTGTTTTTGGATTTCCAACACACTCGATCACATATAGTTCTTGATGCTCATTTGATTTTTGATTTGACCACACCCCCTTTCATTTTTGTCATTTCTCCCTCTTGAAATTTAAACTAAGAAAGGAAAAATACATTAAATGCATTTAATCTAAGATGTATGCAACTAACTATCATTATTCAAAAATTTGGAGCTTATAATCATCATTGAGCAGTTTTTGGAATCCCAATTTAGTACAACCATCACTAGTTCAACCATGATGATATGAATACTTTTTGTACCTCTTTTGTTGCTTTCCCATCCTTTCTGGTATGACTATCACTGATTGAAGCCAATCATGAGAGTGTGAATACCAATTTTGTCAGATTCTATGTTGCAAGTAGATTTTGGTATTATGATATTGAAAATTAAAATATCCAAGGTATCATTTTGCATAAACAAATAGAGTGAATAGGGTGAAATAGTATCCACCCTAAAATGTATGGGGGAAATATGAGATCTACTTCTAAATCCACATTCCCAAAGGAGAGATCCAAATTGATCAACCGAAAGGTTAATGCACAATTGAATCAATCTATGGAGAATATGAAAGAGGAAGAAAACCTTATATTTCCCTATGGATAATATGTTCTTGAAATATGAAATAATTGAAAGGAAAGTACTAACCTCAAAATAGGGAAGGTCTAGAAAATGCCAATTTCTAATGTCTGTGTGCAGTTTCAGGCAATTCTGTAACCTATTTCAGACTAGAAATGTCAAGACGAAGAAAACCCAAAAAACTTTTATCTTTCTAGCAGTAGGTAGTCTTTGACCCCAATAAAAGGTCAAAGGCTACATTAATATTTTGAAGGTCAAATTTGATTTTATTAATAGATCTTAGAATTTCTCCAAAAAGGGTATCCAAATTCAAGCTTAGATCTGCAGTTCTACACCTGTACCTCCAAGAAAAAGAGGGTTTTTGTTGTTTGTTTGAGGGGTTTGCCTTGGTCAAACCCCAGTTTGGAATCAACCTTAATATTGAAATTGAAATTGAGAATGCTAGCAAGTAGTAGAAGTAGATCTAACAATGAAGCTATGTAATTCAATAGATATGCAATTGTATTTGAAATGTAATCAAGTATGTTGATATGAAAGCTTGAACACAACAATGGAAAATGTAAGTCAAAACCATGAAAGTAAATGAAAAACCTCCATGATTATATGCTTGGAATCCACCTTGAGGGAAGAATTAATGGATCTTAGAAGATGAACAAAGGATCTTGAAGGAATAGCACACCATCATGATGGCTAGATCTAGGGTTTGAATGATGAATCTTGCATCCTTGAGCCAAATCCCTTCAAAGGCTTGAATTCTTGAATCCTTGATCTTCAATGGAGAAGAGGACTTAAATGCTTCCTTGAAAATGCTTGATGAAATGCTTTCTTGATCTTGCTTGAGAACTTGAGTGCTTGATGGCAAAAGGAGATGTGAATGATGGATGAGAAAATGAGAGAGGAAGGCTTCCTTTTATAGTGATCCAAGGCACAAACCTCTAGAGAAGGCTGACATTGGGGAATTAAATCCCAATTAACCTTAACCCCTAGAAATGGACCCATATTAAATACAATTTAAGGATTTACCATTCCAAAACCCGAAATGGCTAACCTGGAAGCAGAAAAACAAATATCTCTGAAACCCAACATTCGAAAATCATGGGATCCTAAAATTTGGACCCTGGGTCAAAGATGAGGTAGACCCCACCATAGGTTAGGATTGAGGTTGTCCCTAACCTAGGTCAGGGTTGAGGTTGACTTTGACCTTGAGGTCAAAAACCTCAGGACCTCAATCCATAATGCTAGGAAATGTAGAAATATACTAAAAATAGGGACAAAGAGAAGCAGAATGGGGAGAGCAAGTCAGATCTGAGAAAAGGGTTGATTCAAGGTGCTTGACATGACCCAGACCACTCACTCGGAGGGCTAAATTCTCTTAACATGAAAGTGCTTTTATTTTAAGATGATACATTAAGCCCCCACTTTAGCAAGAGTATGGATTCGATGCAAACTCTTGGTAAAGGAGAAGGAAGAAAAGGTCCAAGTGGATTCTAAATGAGATAGGATAACACTTAGCTAAGGATACAAGCCCCCAAGCTAAGGATTCTAACTCAACATACGCACACGAGGGTGCAAAAACAAAAAAGGAAAAAGATACAAAAGAGGGGTTAGTACTAAACAAACCCAAATCAACTAGCATAAGAAACCTCGCTAAGACACATTTCTCATACTAATATCATATCTATAAAGCTATCATAAAAGCATTAATAATTACATAAGGAAGACAAGAGAAACACTATAAATAACATAGCTTCTTGATCCAGTCCTACTAGCATGAAAGCAAAAAGAGAGAAAGGGAAAAGAGTGATTACCTCTCCTAGTAAGATGCCCACCTTACCATGAATCACCTTGGAGGGAGAGCCCAACAGGTTCACCCATAAATTTTGCTTGTAATTGTAATGCATCTTCTGACAACTTCTGGAATACCCATAGATCCACCTTCCTGTATCACTATGAATATGAAATGTGTGTCTCCTTAGGATTTAGCAACTTATGTGCATTAACTTCGAAAGAGTTAGCATATAGATGTGTGTCTTTTCAGGATTTAGCAACTTGTGTGCATTACCTTCCAGGATTTAGCATATTGAAAATTTGAAAAATGCTTGTCTCCTCAAGATTTAGCAACTTATGTGCATTACCATTGGAAGATTTAGCATATAAATGTGTGTCTTTTCAGGATTTAGAAACTTATGTGTGTTACCTTCCAAGATTTAGCATGTAAAAATAAAAAAATATAGTACAAGGGAGACCCTATATATGCCCCCCTCCTTATTGTAGTAGTCTACTAGACATGATAAGGAAGAGGAAGAGGATACCTACTTCACAATGCAAGAAGATATCTTGTTTACAACAATGTATACCATATTCTTAGCGAGGGATATTGACCCCTACATCCAAGAGCATAGATAATCATGAAAAGAATATGTCACTTATGGAAAAAGGATCCTCAAAGAAAGAGATCTTATCAACAAGACCCCCATCAAAGAGGAGTGTTTTAGATAAAATATCATCTTTCAACAACGGGAACAAAGATTCAATCACCAATCCCCCTGCAAACAAGAGGAAAAGGAATCTTTGGAATGAAGGAAACAACTCTAACACCAAAGCAAGGGTGAGAGTTTATAAAGAACATAATTTGCAACATAGAGAAGCAATGACGACTTAGGACAACAACTTCTCATATAAGAAAGTTATCCATAGCCAAAACATCTGTCAATATGATGAATTAATATTGCAATATAAACAATGACCACTAAGCTAAGGAAAGCAGTTCCCTAGACAAAGAGAAAGAAGGAGGTACCTTGCCCCCCAAGGATAGAGACAAGGGGTATCTTTGTAAAACAAATGTCTTAGGAAAGATTTCTTGAATAAGCATAATGCAAAACCATAGAAAAATAGGAGAGCAAGAATACCAATTAAGCTCAAGACATAATATATGCTAAAATCCTAATGGATCCTAGGAGACTGTATGAAGATACACCTCTTTCCCCCTAGTCATGAGACAAGAGGGGAAGAAAATCTACATTATATCAGAAGGAGGGGAATCCCCTATATCAAAATTATGAAGGAATTGTAAAACTGCACGAGAGTGAGATATAATTCCTAAAGCAACTCTTTCTCTAACATATAATTTGAAATGTTTACAATCAGCAAGTAAATGCATATTTCTATAATGAAAAGGACATTTATATTTGTATAAAGCATCTATCATCATAGGTCTAAAGATTTCTTTCTTGGAATTCATTAGTTCAACATATACCTTCTTAGCCACTTCTTGATGAGTATTAAGGTTATATAATATAGGTGTGGGGAGAAGAATGTGAAGAGGAGGATGAAGTTTAACATCACCTACCTTGACTTGAGATTTTGAACAACCAACACCATACATATCCAATTTAGGGGTTATATGAACTGGAAACCTAATACCATGCTCATTAACTCCAAGCCCTAAACCTTGTTTAGTCACCATATTATATCCGGTAGTGTACATATTATGTAAAGCTTCTACAAGAGGTGACTATTTATCATGTTCATGAGTAAAGGTTGTACAAGGTGGAATAATAGGTTTTAAAGAATTTTCTTTACCCTTTCCTTTAATATCATCATGAATCGGAGGAGAAGGTAAATCAAAGAAATCTTGCACATCCGCATCCTGAACTATAGCTTGAATCCCATCATAAGTATGGGAAGAGCAAGGATGAACAGATGGAGAATCAGGTATCGGATTAGGATTAGGATTAGGATTAGGATTAGGATTAGGATTGATATGATTAGGCTTAGGATTGATAGGAGATGGTGTATCATCTACCAAATTTCACACATAATCCAAAAGATTAATAAGGCTACCACATAAATCTTTAATGAAAGTTTTGAATGTAGGAAGACTAGTGTCAACTTCACAAAAGCATAGGCAAGAGCAAAGTGAAGGGTCGTCAACATAATGAAGTGAATAATACTCTCATAAACATCATAGGTATTGTAAAAAGATTCTAAAAGAAGGGTAATAAGGAACATGACCACACACCAAAGCATCTTAACAATCTCCATGAAATGCAAGAAATGTTTTTATATTTTATTGAATATGTAGATTTTTTTGTATTTTTGAATTTAAAATGCAAGAGCATAAACTAGATGCAAGAAAGGATAAAATCTAACACAATAAGGCATCTAAATCCACAAAAGAAAAAGGGGTGAGTATGTCAGGTTCACCAAAATGAATAGGGTGAAATAGTATCCACCCTAAAATGTATGGAGGAAATATGAGATCTAATTCTAAATCCAAATTCCCAAAGGAGAGATCCAAATTGATCAACCGAAAGGTTAATGCACAATTGAATCAATCTATGGAGAATATGAAAGAGGAAGAAAACCTTATATTTCCCTATCGATAATATGTGCTTGAAATTTGAAATAATTGAAAGGCAAGTACTAACCTCAAAATAGGGCAGATCTAGAAAATGCCAATTTTTTATGTCTGTGTGCAGTTTCGGGCAATTCTGTAACTTGTTTTAGACTGGAAATGCCGAGACGAAGAAAACCAAGAAAACTTTTATCTTTCTGGAAGCATGTAGTCTTTGACCCCAATAAAAGGTCAAAGGCTACATTAATATTTTGAAGGTCGACTTTGATTTTGTTCACAGATCTTGAAAGTTCGCCAAAAAGGGTATCCAAATCCAAGCTCAGATCCCAGTTCCGCACATGTACCTGCAAGAAAAAGAGGGATTTTTTTGTTTGTTTGAGGGGTTTGCCTTGGTCAAACCCCAGTTTGGAATCAACCTTAATATTGAAATTGAAATTGAGAATGCTAGCAAGTAGTAGAAGTAGATCTAACAATGAAGCTATGTAATTCAATAGATATGCAATTGTATTTGAAATGTAATCAAGTATGTTGATATGAAAGCTTGAACACAACAATGGAAAATGTAAGTAAAAACCATGAAAGTAAATGCAAAACCTCCATGATTATATGCTTGGAATCCACCTTGAGGGAAGAATGAATGGATCTTAGAAGATGAACAAAGGATCTTGAAGGAAGATCACACCATCATGATGGCTAGATCTAGGGTTTGAATGATGAATCTTGCATGCTTGAGCCAAATCCCTTCAAAGGCTTGAATGCATGAATCCTTCATCTTCACTGGAGAACTTGAATGGAGAAGAGGACTTGAATGCTTCCTTGAAAATGCTTGATGAAATGCTTTCTTGATCTTGCTTGAGAACTTGAGTGCTTGATGGAAAAAGGAGATGTGAATGATGGATGAGAAAATGAGAGAGGAAGGCTTCCTTTTATAGTGATCTAGGGCACAAACCTCTAGATAAGGCTGACATTAGGGAATTAAATCCCAATTAAACTTAACCCCTAAACATGGACCCATATTAAATTCAATTTAAAGATTTACCATTCTAAAACCCAAAATGGCCGACCCGGAAGCGGGAAAACAAATATCTCTGAAACCGGACATCCGAAAATCATGGGATCCTAAAATTTGACCCTAGGTCAAGGATGAGGTAGACCCCACCCTAGGTCAGGTTCAAGGTCATCCCTGACCTAGGTCAGGGTCGAGGTCAACTTTGACCCTCAAGGTTGACTTTAAACTTGAGGTCAAAAACCTTAGGACCTCAATCCATAATGCTACGAAATGTAGAAATATACTGAAAATAGGGACAGTGTCATGCCCATCAAAATTCAATCTAAAACACACCAATTTTTTTTATTTTCTTTTAAGGAATAATTAGGTCTAATTTTCATAACTTATTTTATTAATGATACCAAGAGGGTTTCAAAATTAGGAAGTTTCATTAATTGAATTTAACGAAAGATTCGTTGATTTAATATTCACATAGATTATTTAGAGTATAAGAACATTGCCTAGCATATTCTTTCAATAATGTTCTTATTAATATTGATCATCGATTGCGATATGCATAAGCTAATATCAAATTTATTTATTAAAATTATGAGAATAATTTATATTGAGCCAAAACATGCTAAGTTATAATCTT
This sequence comes from Chamaecyparis obtusa, assembly GCA_027943335.1. Lineage (NCBI taxonomy): Eukaryota > Viridiplantae > Streptophyta > Pinopsida > Cupressales > Cupressaceae > Chamaecyparis > Chamaecyparis obtusa. The sequence goes on along the minus strand of BSBK01002578.1, from coordinate 34,800 downwards.
CTAAATTAAATAACCAATTGAATGACGATTATAATTAAATGAGACATATATTAATAAACTAATTATAATATATCAATTAATTAATATGATTATTAACCAATTAATAAATTATAAATATGATTTAATCATATATTTAATTAATAATAGTAATTAAGTAATATATATATATTAATTGATAAATAATTATAATATATTAATTAATTAATATAATATTAATTAATTAATATAATATTAATTAATTAATATATTATAATATATTATTTATTAACATATATATTAAATAGTTACTACAATAAAAATTTTAATAAACCAAACTTATAGAAATAACAATTAAATAAAACAATAAAAATTTATTAAGAAATTATCCTATGCTAAGCAAATTAACCACTTATAATTTTACCTAAACTACATACTAATCTTCCCCTAAAACCTAGCTATACACCTACTCCTAACCTATTCCCTTACCCCCTCCGTACTTCCCCCTAGACTCACGTGCTAAGTGAGTGGGGCCATGCATCTCCATTAAGGAAAGGATGCGCTTCATAAGGGAATAAGAAGCTTAGCAATTAAGGTGGGCAATTTTTTTTAATTTTCCTTGGGGCCCACCAAACTCTTTATCCTAAACTAAAGCAACTATCAAGCATGCGCTAGTTTCCAAGGTGATGGAGATGTTGAGCGCATGGTCCAAGGTGGAAACTCTCTAAGCCAAAGGGATAAGAGACATGTCATAAGATAAAAGGTGGTTGAAAGATAACTCGGCAAAGAAGAAAAACAGTCCAATTAACTTGCATAAGGACAACTCACACAGGGGCTAGGGATAAAAAGATATGTCAAATAAACTTTATGATAAATGCAGTCTTAGTCAAGTACATAGGATGGAAGTGCAAGGCCAATGAAAAAAAAGGATATTAATTGCTAAGTCAGGCCTTTCCATCTCCTGTGCCACCTTTTGGGGGGGGATGTTGAAAGTGTGAGGGAATTAATATATTTATTAATATTTTATTAGTTTTGAATATAAGTTGGCAGATTTTTAAAATATAATAATGACTGTGGCAATGGAATTTGTATGGGAAATTTTCCCATACAAATTCCAGAGACCTATAGGTCTCCATTGCCAAAAAAAATTTTGTTTTTCTTATAACTTGTTTGTGTTTGCAATATAGTTAAACTTACACACTTAATTCTATTTATTGATTCTGGTTTGTTATAGAGAGAAAGCTGATTTCTTTCCTAACATTATTGTTTCCAATAGAATGCTTTAATGCTATACATATTCAATCCATGTTTACACACTAAACTAATGGTTTCTCAACCAAATTAACATGACTAGTTTACAATTTACTTGCATGGATAAAAGGTGGAAATTAGAGATTGATTTATCACTTGAATCAAATACATCTACATACATTGATCCTAAAACAAGATTGATAACATTATGAAAAATCTCTTTTCATTCCAATAGCCTTCTCTTTTGCAATACATTTTAAATACCATTAAGCAATGAAGGAAATCTATTCTACCCTTTCATCATAAGTTATTAATTCCAATATCATGCAATGAAATAAACTTATCTTTTTCACAATAACAAAGTATTCATTAACAAGAGCAAGTTGATAACCTTCCAAAAAATTGATAATGAAAGAAATCTTAAACACAATACAACTCTTTCAAGCTCATCAACACCTATTACAATACATGACTTGGAGAGTTATCTCCAATACAAACACAATAACAATAGCATTGTGCTCAAGAGGATTCCATATTTCCTTACAAAAACAATAATCACAAAACAAAAGTATTACAACTCAAATATGAGTACATCTTCAAATCCTTCAAGAGTCCTAACTTTACCAAGGAGGCTTCAATGCTCCAATTTCCTGCAATAAATCCATTTTCAAGGAAGACCATGGGAGCTCACCTCCCAGCCTAGGCCTCTAAGAGGCCACCCCCGAGCTAGGGGAAACCACAAAGAATGGGGAACATTCAAAACACTCACACAAAACATAGGGAACATTCAAAACACTCACACAAAACATACTTACATTCCACAAAAAACCAAAGTCCCTCAAGGATAAAACATAGGATCTAACCTGATCCTTTAATGGGGTGAGGGTGGGCAACCCATGGAGAAGCCAATGCCAAAATAAGGCCACACATGGACTACAATAAACAATATCAAGGGCCACACATGGACCACAATAACAATGTATCTCATATCAATGGCACACAAGGCCAAATCCCTCCTTATGCCCTCCAAAAATGCCCCTTGGGCTAAAAATGCAAAGGCTACTTGGGGACAACACACCCAAGCTCATCCTTCCCCACACATGGAGGAGACTCTGCACATGAGTTGCCTCCATCCCCACACCCCCTCTTGGTTGCTCTTCACTCCCAAGGGTGATTGAGCCAAGATTAAACAACCCAAAATCATATCACAAAAGAAAACAAAAATGCCATTTCATGCTCTCACCATGACCAACCATGGGGAGTTAAAACACTTAACAAATTACTACAACTACAAGATTCTACTACAACAAAGAGTGAGATGAAGAGCAAGATCCTCCAACCTATGATCCAATGCAAAAATGGTGAAGTTTTGTGCCTTTTCCTTCTTCTATCCCCATCTTTTTCCTTCTCCAAGTTTAGTGGTCTCTAAAGGTAGAGAGTGGGTGAACAAGCTCATTGTTTCCCCAACTTCCCTCTAAAATGGCCTCCAACTCAATCCCCAAAATCCTAAGAAGATGGAACCCCATGCCATTGGTTGGTCTTCCCAAAGTCTTACACAACCCCTTACACCCAAAAAGGGTGTTCCATGGAAGTGGAAACCTAAGATTGGTCCAAAATTAAGAGAGGACAATCTTGGACCATATTCAAACTTGCATTTTCGCTCAAATTCAAAAAGGCACTTTTGAAGGGGTCAAAAAGTCCATTTTGGGCTCCTAACCTACTAGAAATACCCCTAACCCATGGGTAAATGGAATGGGCTACCTAAAAAAGCATGAAACTACCCCCTAGGGTCTCATTTAACCCTCCAATAACCATGGTTAAGTGTATGCACGAAAAAGTAAGATGTGACTTCACTTTGGGGTCCTATGACAAGTGGATGCACTTTGGATTTCCCCCCGAAGAAGCTTCTAGAACTTGCACTCACAGTCCAACCACATGACATACCTTAGTTAACATATAACTCTAGTGTCAAGTGACTCTCACATAATTAACATCACAATTAAGGTATGTCCACAATATTACAACACTTAACATTCCTACACATACATTCACATTACGGTTACAAATAAAACACTTCACAACGAGGCCCTGGTCTCTTCAATAGACGGGGCCTTGGCTTTAATGTTAGCACATGCATTCGATGTGATTTCCCCGAACATTTCCATGGTCCTTCCACCTGCAAAACCTCAATGCCGCATCAATAATTCAAGGAAGAAAACCATTACATATAAACATATAAGATGTAATATCCACACATTATTCATAACTCAATTGCATACATGAAATCACACAAGTAATGATCTCACACAATTCAATTGAACATTCAATCACATAGAATGAAATGTCATAATTCAATTGTCTGCATGTAGTCATATAGAATTCAATAATCACATCAAATAAACTCAATTTGCATAACTCAATTCATACTTCAATTGCATATATAATTCATAATTTAATTTACATACATGATTCATAATTCAATTGCATACATATAATTCATAACTCGAATGCATACATACAATCACTTTCACATAATTCCTAATTCCAATGCATACTTATAATCACTTTCACATAATCCATAATTCAAATGCATAGATAGAATCACCTCCAACACAATGTTCACATATAAATCATAATTCAATCACATGCTTGTAATCATATAGAATACAATAATTATATCGATCAATTACTTGTTCTTGATCAAATCCTAGTCCTATCATTTATTTGATTATTTTCTATGGGCTAACCATCTTATCCTAAGTCTTTATTTATTAAAAGGAATATTTCCTCCCTTTTATTAAATAAAAAGCCCCACTTTTTCTCTTATCTTAGTTGCACAAATAAAGCATTTAATCCTTATTTATAAAGAAAAATAAAATAAAAAATAAAAGAAAAGCACTTTTTGTCTCACATGGACATAAAGTAAATGCTTCTAATTTTCCTATTGGAGGATATTTGTGCACAAGGATCAAGCTTTTTTTTTTCTCCACCGTTGATTAAATCTTTTGCCTCTTAATCTCCATGGTCCATTGATTTTTTACCTCCTATAAAAGAAGAGCTCTCTTCCTCATTTGCACACACAAATTTTTATGCTATTGTTATGCTACAAGTTTTCTAGGTTATCTTGGAGCTTTTGGAGATATTCTTTCATCTAGGGTTTGAAGATTTGGAGCATTGTTGGCATTCATCTTGGATCTTCATCAACACTCTATCTTCTTGTCTTCATTCTTGCATCATCATGGCTTTCTTGCTTCATAGTTAGATTTCATTTTCATGCATAGTACTTGCATTTTCATAGCTTCATTCTTAGCTTAGATTTCCTTTTATGCAATAGATTAACTTGCATTGTCATATAGATTTTCTTTGCATTGCATACATTTGACTTCATTAGAGATATTGGCATTCTTTCCCTTGTCTTCCTTGAATCTCCCATTGCATGGTTTACTAGCAAGGTTATAGGCTTAATAGCTCTAGCTGAGAGCATTCTTAAAAACCCTTGCACTCCATGCCTAGGGAGCTATGAATCGATTTGTGAGGGCTCATTCTTGAGTTTTCTTGCATGTAAGGATTCATAGAAGTGTGACAACATTTTAGCACACATTTTTTGGCACCCACCGTGGGGCAACCCACTTTTACATGCTGGTTTTTTATTATTTTTGAAGCTAACCCTTGTGCAGATTTGTTTGGAGATGGAAAAACCTTGGATAATCAAGATTTGATCATATCTCCCAAACAGCTTAGTATTTTGGTCTGAAAATTTTTTTTCAAGTTGGCGACATATTAAAGAAGCGCCAAAAAAATTTTCAAAATTTTCGGAGGTGATTTGTATTTTTTATGATTTTATCTTGATTTTTCATTTAAAAAATTGATTTTTGGCCCAAATCAGAATATTTTTCAGAAATTTTTATATTTCTAGAAAGGTCTTGGAATTCTACAGGGGGTGCATTCACTGTGTTTTTAATTTAGAAATCATATCCTAGCTCATTTGGGCAATTTATTAAAACTGGTCAGTTTTGGTAAAATGGGTCTCTAGGGCACAAATGAAGAGATTTTTCTAAAAATTTTACATTTTTGGAAAGCTCTCTATTTTTTGATAGAGGTTTCTTTTTTGCATTTTGGGTTTGGGGTCCGAATTCATGTGGTAAAAATCAGATCTTGTTGACTAGGTCAAATGCAAAAAAAATAAAATTTTGTGATGGGTATGCACTTATTTTTCATTGTTCAATGCATGATATGAGTTATCATTTGGATTATTTGTTGTTTATCATTGCTCCTAACAATTGATTTTCAGATCTAACCCTAGGGTTTGTATAAGTTGGATATACATTGCATATCTTATTTGCTTGTTTTCTTGTCTTGTTCATTTGAAGGTGCATGACTTGCTTTCATGAAAAATGCTTAAAACAAACAAAAAAAGGGTGAAATCTACTAAGCGCGTTGTGTTGGACTTGAAGTATTTTGTTAAAACTCTACAACATTTGGATTTTGGGATTAAAATTGAATCTCTCATATGTTTGGCTTGAGTTTTTACATGCTTTCATAGAACACATTTCAATTGATGCTCTTAATAGGAAATGAATGAAAATAGATTTGCTTTCATACAAGTTTGTGTAAGTGAATGTTTGTGTTTAAACCTTAAGTAATTATTGGTTTCAATATCAAATATCTCATTGAGTGATTGAGGGCATGGATTCATTCTTTGTTTACATAGGGAGTTAAATGCACCACTTTGTGGACTCACTTTATGTTTGCTTGGAAAGTTAAATATTCCATTGATTCAACCCTTTGTCATTTGTGAGTAGTATTGATAAGTAACTTTAGATTACTTGTGATTGATCTAGATTGCTATCTTGGGTTATTGGACTCGCTAATCTGTTGGCCCCTCATTTTTGCCCCGTAGTTGCAAGATTAGCGCTACATTAAAAGGGAGGGGTTTACAGGAAAGAAGTGTTAATTGCTCCACTAGGCAACCCTTTTGTGCTTTTTGGAACTCACTTATTTTCTAAAGTGTGGACTCACTTTGAGTTGATGTGAGGAGTTAAATGTTCCACTTTTGGGCTCACTTTGAGTTGATGTGAGGAGTTAAATGTTCCACTTTTGGACTCACTTTGAGTTGGTGTGAAAAGTTAAATGTTCCACTTTTGGACTCGCTTCACATTCTCTTGAAGGGTTAAATGTTCCACTTTTGGACTCGCTTCGCATTCACTTGAAGGGTTAAGTGTCCCACTTTTGGACTCACTTTGCATTTACTTGAAGAGTTAAGTGTTCCACCTTTAGTGCTCTAAATACTTTTGATAGTGAATTACTTAGTTTTTATTTCTAGAAGGCCTGCTTGGGGACACACCACCTCAAGGGACGACCTTAACTCTTGTGTTTCGGTGGAGTATAAATAGCAGGTGGTGAATTGAAAGACACCTCTCTTGAGAATTGAGTTTGATATCACTCTTGGCTAAGCCTCAAAGAACTTTATACCTTTGAGAAGTGAAGGAGGAGATTTGGGTTACCATCTCCCCCCGGCTGTGTGATTTTGGATTCTTCTCATCTACGAATTTGGGCCTCATGTACCTTGTGTATATCGAGGACTCCTTTAGAAAAGTCATGTATATCCTTGTAGACAGCTTGATAAGATGTTGTTGTGTTCTAAGTGTCTGCTAAAACATTTTCAAAAACATACACAAGTAGAATCTTTAAGGAGTAGATATACTAAGTCACTATTCTTGTTCATGTGCAAGGTTGCTTTGCCCCTTGCTCATTGTTTGAAGACAACTGCTTGCTTGAACTCCTTGACTGTTGTCTTATGTGCTTGATCCATGATAAAAATCTATTGATATACTTACTTGATCTTTTAAAACACTTCAAAACTAAGATTTTTATGTTCATTGGTCATAGAGTTGTATGACTCTACAACAGTGTCACCCAAAACCTTTTTGTTGTCTTGTTGCTGTTGCAATCTGGAGCTGCTAAACTTGCATTTTAACCGGTCATAGAGTGTCTTTTTCTGCTCTTACCTGAAGCTGGTCTATTATCTACATGCTTAGACTTGTTCTAGACTGAAACAAATGAGCTAAAACTATTGGATTTGAGCTTAACGAATGCTACTCTTGATCACTTGTCACATCACGGTTACCTCTCTAGCTACTTGCTTATTGAGCTTCTTGCTCGCTGCTCGGCTTTAGTCAATTGATTGTTGTAAGTGCTTGAGCACTTTTGACGAGCCATCTCTCTATTATTCTACTTTGAAAAGTGATCTTTATTAGCTTTTCTTATCTCAAATCTGAGAAACTTTGTCTCATTCTATTAGTCAACCAACATCTCTTTTCATGCCGGTTACAACTCGGTCTCAATTTGAGCAGGAGAGTCATCCTCCGTTCAATTATACACAGTTACCTTCTCCAACTAGATGCTCATGAGCATCCATTAGCAACAATAATTCTAGTTCTGACCAATATGAGGATTCTAAGTCTACCCCGTGGTACAAAGGAGGTTTCCTCTTTTCCGCATTCAAGACCCCCAAAAACACAGATAGTGTCTCACTCACTTTGACGGAACAAGAAAAATTTCAACTCTTGCAAGAACACTTTGAGCGTAAGGATAACCAAGCACGCTTAGAAAAAGAACACAATCAACAAAGGATGGATGCTGCTAGGCAGATGGCTTATAGAGGGACATTTCATGAGCAACCTGAGACTAGTAATCATGAGCATAGACCTCTTTTTAATAGTGGCAACAATAGCAACAATACGCCACCAAGATCTCCTCCAAGAACCACTTTTGGTATGCCTTCTTCACCTCCTAGACCTCCTCCCTCTCAACATGAGGCAGAGGCTGATGATGAGATTTCTAGTGAGGATCTTATGAGATTTGGACAAGATGTGGTCTCTCAATGAATGATGCATAAGCTTTTAGAGCGTAATGGCGATCAGTACTTTCAATATATGACTTCTAGAGGATACAAGCTTCCTCTCGGCTATGATGTCAGACAAATTGTCCAACAAAGAGTACCAAATGAATTGGAAGTTCTTCAAGAAGAATTATGTCGGACAAATCAACGCCTTACCCAAATGGCATTAGAAAGAGATCCTCCAAAGGTCTCTTTTGTAGAATCAATTTGTGCTCTTCCTTTTGATAAAGATCTATACATGGTCCCGTTTCCTAAGGATATTGAGGTTCCTAAATATGACAAGTATGATGGAAATGGTGACCCTCATGACCATGTGCGTCATTTTTATGCTCTTAGTATGGACTTTCTTCATGAAGACACATATCTTCTATGCTTATTCCCTCGAGGCTTAAGAGGCCAAGCTTTAGAATGGTTTGCAAAATTGACACCACCTCTTAAGACTTTTGATGAGTTGGCTCAGCGATTTACCCAGCAGTACTCTTACAACATCCAACAACCTGTCACTGTGATAGATCTCGGTAATCTAAGACAACATCAAGGTGAGCCATTTGCAACTTACTTACAATGGTGGAGGTCATTGTATTCTTGATATCCTCGTTAGATTGACATTTTCATCAACACACTTGTGCTTGAGCTATTTTATGATCTAAGGAAGCAACTGTTCTCCTCCTTCCATGACATGGTTGAAAGTGCATATCGGATTGAGGATGTAGCTATAAGAAAAGGGGATATTGTTATTAATAAAGATGCTAAAGGCAATGGTAAAGACAAGAACAAACCTTGGAATAAGAACAAGTATGTTGTTAATGATGGGGTTGTTGACTCTCCTAAAGTTAAAGAGCCTGCTTTCAATCTTTCCAATGCTATCTATGCAGCAAAACAACAAGAAGCTACCAACGCTCATAGTGCTCCTAAACCTCAATATGCAGATAAGCCTAAGAAGTCATTTTGAAAGCAAGTCTATACCAAGTTAGCAAAACCTTACGATGTAATCCTCAAGACTTTGGCTGACAATGGATATCTTACGCTTCCTGATAAACCTAAAACTGGGATCTGATAAATAAGCCTGATTGGTGGAGAGAGGATCATTACTGCCATTATCATAGAAACAAGGGACATCCAACAGACAATTGTTTTAGGCTTAAGGATGATATTCAGGATCTTATTGAGAACGGCACAATCTCCACTGATGGCTTAACTAAAAATTTTGATCACACAGCTTTCAAAGATCCTCTACCTAAGCATGATAAGGGGGAAACCTCTCAAACACATAAGAAGAATCATGATGCTAAGATCAACTATACATATACTTTTGATACGCCTGTGATCAACATGGTAGAGCCCGTTGAGAGCGTTCTAATGATGAGGTCTCAAGATGATAATAAAGCCAATCATGGTAAGCCAAAGTTGGTCTTGCAAACACATGGTAGTTCATCTTCCCGAAGTGAGACACTGAATGTTGTTACTAGGGGGCAAGCCAAGATTGTCCTTAAAACTGCGCAAAATCCCAAGCAAGCTTTGCCTTCCAAACAAGTGGCTCCTTTAGCCACCCCTAGCTATGATCTTGTCCAACATTTGCAAAAGACACCAGCACAGATATCTATCCTTGAGTTGCTTCGGTTATCCCCTTCGCATAGAGAAATTCTTGATGAGGCTCTACGTACAACACATGTTCCCAATGACATTGATCCAGATCAATTTCAGGCTATGGTCAACCACATTTCATCTCCACTATCTCTCTCCTTTTCTGCAAAAGATGACATATCTATTGCTCACCCGCATAATCTAGCTTTACACATTGATGTTCTAGTCTAAAATACCCGAGTCCGCCAAGTCCTAATAGACAATGGTGCAGGGTTAAATATTGTTTCTTTCAATGTCATACAACAATTGGGTTTGTCATAATTTGTTGTGGATTCTAAGAAGAATATTACTATAAAAGCTTATGATGAAGTGGAAAGATCTTCCAAAGGTCTTGTCACATTGCCTGTCCGAGTGGGCCCTGTCATGAAAGATATTAGCTTCCAAGTATTGGACATCCCACTCGCATATAACATTCTTTTGGGTCATCCTTGGATCCATGACATGCAGGCTATTCCTTCCACTTATCATCAGTGCGTCAAATTTCCATACAATGGCACTAAAGTTGTGATTCTTGGAGACCATACTATTGCTATTAATGCTCTTGCTGCTGCTAAAAAATTTGTTCCTCACAATGAACCTACTGATGATCCTAGTATGTCTCTAGTTCCTGCTGAGAAATGATTTAAGATGATGAGTCTTGGTATGGGTGAATATAAACTGGATTCCTTTGCTTCTATACCTATTTCTCCTAGGTCATATGGGAAACCTTCCACTTCTGCTATGGTGATCCTTGAAGCTGAAAGAGAAGAACAAGTTGTTCAAGAGTGGATCTATAGAGAAGATGCCCGAAATACTCGCATGCTCAGTAATTTAGACACAGATATAGATGAGTCACCAATACACACTATGGCTCACATGGGAGATGATCTTCCCTCTACTTCACTTCTTTGGGGAGAAAAATGTATATCTACTGATGATCTGGATGTTGATATGGTTCATTCTTGTAGTAACCATCCCGACGTGGTTGATGGGTCTTGTGTGGGGTCTGATGAGTTTGTTCCTCGTATTTCCTTAGTGGACCACACTGGTTCTTCTATGACAAGTCTAGATCTAGCTACTTTTGGAGCTTACCCTATAGGCTCAACCTCTCTTGTTACCAGAGATGACACCCCTCGCATAAATGCTATTGAACCGGTCACTTCATTTCATCTTGCATCAACACCTGTTACTTCTTCCACCAGTGAACTAGCCACAAAAAAAATTGAATCAGCAATCAAGCATCACAGTCATCAAGTCAAAAGAAAAGAGCAATGGTCAGATGGCGAAAACCACATTGTGGCACTATCTGAACCTAAGAAAAGTAAAAATAAAAATATGCTCAAAAATAAAGTTTCTCAAATAAAAGATGACAAGTTGATTCTCTACAAAAAAATGATGCACTACTTCAAGCATGATCTCATATCTGTTACACTTCAACCCATTCCTAGAGCTAAGAACAAAGTTGGCAATGCCTTGGTTACTTCAACATCCATCTTACAAATGAAAAAGCATAAATTTTGCTTCAAGTTCCTGGTGGATGAATTACACTATCCTACTCACAAATCTTACAATCCTACCATCTTTTCATATCTTCCACCTCATATTCCTCTTGCAAATCCACCACGCCATTCCTTCTACCATCCCTTACACTTTGCCTTTGTCTCTGGTGACTTATATAGGAAGGGTCTAGATGGAACTCTCCTTAAGTGTCTAGAAATAGAGGAGTCAGAAAAAGTGCTAACTGAAATCCACGATGGCATATGTGGATCGCATTCTAACGATCCTTTGCTAGCTCAGACATTGCTTAGGGCTGGTTATTATTGGTCGAACTGGTTGAGACCTCCTATCATCATAGTTGTAGCATTTGGGCCTGGGGCCTATCAGTTCTCTACATCAGAGGAAGTAGATTCTTGATGCCCATTTCTGTCTGGGGCATCCTTTGTACATATTTTATGATCCTGAAAAAATACCAAAAAAATTCATATATGATTCTGAAAAAATCCTAAAAATCATAAAAAGTACTGAAAAAATGAGCATCCTAGTGAAAACCTAGCAATAGGCGCTTTGATGTCTCACCAAAAAAATTGAAAAATTCAAAACATCAAAAAAAAAAATTGAAAAAGTGCCTTGGTGAAAACTTGGAAATAGGCGCCTTGGTAGCAAAAATACAAAAAAATTATAAAAAGTCCTGAAAAAATTGCAATAACTCTATCAAGTGGTGAAAACCTAGAAACAGGCACTGCTTGAGACCCTCTGCACCTATGTCTATCAGTCTTGCATGGTGCTCATTCACTCCACTTCTCGCTTTGCCTCTCCTAGCCTGGAATTGACTCTTGTCTTAGTCTAGGGGGCATCCATTGTTTTCAGCTTATCTTGGGTCTCTTTGTGCGTCTGGATTTCTTAGGCACCTTGTAAACGGTGTTTTTCAACACCACCTCAACTGTGTTTTTCAACACTACCCTAGCATCAAGTGTTTCTTAACACTTATCAGATATCCTTCCCGCCATCTTGGATGATGCAATATTTCTCACTGGTAGATGTGATACTCAAAGTTTGACTCTATGACCTACACACATGCACTTGACTCACTGAGATTTGTTTGACTTTATTTCTTTGCGTGTTGTCTATGATGATTTCTTTGCTAAGTGGTCTCTCCCTGAGAAGTTTTTGATGATGCATAGCTAGAAGACTGAGGGTATGAGAACATGTTTTATTTCTTTATCTGCTTGTGGGTATATTTTTTTGGTCCTCACTATCATGAGCATTTATGCTGGTCTTACTTGACACTATGGACCTACAAGGTATTATCCTTGACTGTTTTGCAAGTGCATGCTTATAGTCATCTTGACTTTCTTGTGTCTCGATGTGAGCATAATCTTGCTATATCAAACTTAGGTAATCCCACTGCACTAGTCATCTTGACCTGCATGTCTTTGATGCTTAGGTGGGATTCCCAAATTTCTATCTGATATAGATCATATTCAAATCCACATAGTTATGCTAGTGTGTATTGTATGATCTTGCGACGCTACCAATAACGCTCAATGATGAATATTAGATGTCTATTGGCTTTGTGACCTTGCAAGTAAACCACTTTTCATGTAGCTTGCATTCTTAAGTTCATGTTAGTTAGTTTTGCATCTTGCATATGGAGAGAGCTCTCCTTTATCTTTCGTGGACTTGTTAATCAACTGCGCTCACCTTTTTCTTCTTCCCAATCATGTTTTTCACTTCTTGTCTTTCATATCACATCATTTTCCTTTCATTTTGGGATCCAAACCGAAATCCAAGTTCACCTTGATCACCCAACTTATCTTTTTCCTTCTTCCATGTAGTTGGTTAACCTTTTGAGGCCTGATCCTTCGATCTTCGCTGGGGCATTCTTCACCTCTTCATCCCCATCTCTCTCAACTTCTAGTCTTTCATTCACTTTCAAATCCCAAGTTCAACACCTCTCTCTGTGGTGTTTACAGGTTGAGGGACCGATAGGTTCATGCCCCGTGTCCCATGTGTGGGGCATATCTTCACTGCTTGATGGTTATTCTATTCTCTTTCTTCGATTATGATTTCTAGTGATTTGATCATGTTGCTCTTGCTTCTGCAATCCCTCTACCTGATTTTGCTTTTAATCCTGAGGGAGCAGACACATCATATCTTATTGGTTCTCTTTCCTAAGTGTTCAGTACTGTCGCTACCAGGCTGACCAGGCAGGATTTGCTTTCTTTTTTGCACTTCATGACTTTGGAGTCAGAACGTTATTGCTCACCTTCTTGGCTATTTTATTATTTGACTGCATGTGATCCCAAATCGATCTCACATCTGTCAAAATCGCTATCTCTTGCCTACTTGGCTATCTCTTTCTGATCTATTCTTTGACTACATGTGATCCCAAACCGATCTCACATTTGTCAAAGAGGGGCAAAATGTATACACCTAAAAATGGTCACCTAGACTATTAGTCCCTTTTGCTAAAATCATCAATTACTTGTTCTTGATCAAATCCTAGTCCTATCATTTATTTGATTATTTTCTATGGGCTAACCATCTTATCCTAAGTCTTTATTTATTAAAAGGAATATTTCCTCCCCTTTTATTAAATAAAAAGCCCCACTTTTTCTCTTATCCTTAGTTGCACAAATAAAGCATTTAATTCTTATTTATAAAGAAAAATAAAATAAAAAATAAAAGAAAAGCACTTTTTGTCTCACATGGACATAAAGTAAATGCTTCTAATTTTCCTATTGGAGGATATTTGTGCACAAGGATCAAGCTTCTTTTTTTCTCCACCGTTGATTAAATCTTTTGCCTCTTAATCTCCATGGTCCATTGATTTTTCACCTCCTATAAAAGAAGAGCTCTCTTCCTCATTTGCACACACAAATTTTTATGCTATTGTTATGCTACAAGTTTTCTAGGTCATCTTGGAGCTTTTGGAGATATTCTTGCATCTAGGGTTTGAAGATTTGGAGCATTGTTGGCATTCATCTTGGATCTTCATCAACACTCTATCTTCTTGTCTTCATTCTTGCATCATCATGGCTTTCTTGCTTCATAGTTAGATTTCATTTTCATGCATAGTACTTGCATTTTCATAGCTTCATTCTTAGCTTAGATTTCCTTTTATGCAATAGATTAACTTGCATTGTCATATAGATTTTCTTTGCATTGCATACATTTGGCTTCATTAGAGATATTGGCATTCTTTCCCTTGTCTTTCTTGAATCTCCCATTGCATGGTTTACTAGCAAGGTTATAGGCTTAATAGCTCTAGCTAAGAGCATTCTTAAAAACCCTTGCACTCCATGCCTAGGGAGCTATGGATCGATTTGTGAGGGCTCATTCTTGAGTTTTCTTGCACGTAAGGATTCATAGAAGTGTGACAACATTTTAGCACACACATACAACTTATCATGAAATATTCAATTCTTCACTAAAGTAAGCATGTAGCATATTGCATATCTAATTCAGTTGCAATTAAATGTCATCATGACACTACTAAACTTCTCCTAAGTATTTAACATTTTGATTCATAATAAAAATCTCTTCGTATCATAATCGAATCAAATCTCCATTTCCTAGTTACTTACGTAAGCGTATAAAATCCATCACTTCATCCCAACATTCATAAATCAAAATAACCATAATTTAGAATTCATATTTATATCATAAAGTATTCATCACTAATTCATCGCCTAACATTTAACCTGAAATGAAATACACACCTCAACCTAATTCATTTCTTGATTCTTTTTTTTTTCATTTTCCTAACAACTTATAACAACATAAATTCTCTAATTGCACACCTCCGTATTTATCTAATTATCATAATGTCAGTCATAATGTATCATAAGGTCAACATTGTGCATATAGAAAGCATCATAAAATGCAAATCATTCTCATCTATTGTAAACAAATCTTTGTCAAAAGAGTAAAATCTACTAACTAATCAAAACATTAAGCCAATCACTAGGGCTACCATAATGATACGGAAAAGCTATGGCTGGTCTAGGGTGAGGCCTCATAGATAGAGAGAATCAGAATGGGGAGAGTAAGTCAAATCTGAGAAAAGGGTTGATTCAAGGTGCTTGACATGACCCAAACCACTCACTCAGAGGGTGAAACTCTCTTAACATGGAAGTGCTTGCATTTTAAGACGATACACAGATATCTCAGTTTTATCCTATGTACAAGTCCTCGATGATTCTTTGATGATCATGTCCTTAGAAAAATAATACATGATTTAGAACTTTGATCTTAAGACAGTCATTCATAAATCAACTAAAATATCATGCTTTCATCATAGCTTGTCTAGTTAAAAACTTTCATCGATTCGCTAGAAAGACATGATTTCATCAATCAAGTCAACACTTAGAAAACAATTTGCAATATTTTTCAAATTCATATTTCAAGTGTAGTTCCATCCATTTCATACTTTTAATCCTAATAAAGATAGGGTCATTGAAAATCTTGGATCAAATTTTGCATTTGGTTCGAATTGGATTAGGATTAAGATTTGATTAATTGCTTCACTTGCATTTTTGATGAATTGATTCGATGATTGATTGAAATTTTCTTTTGATGAATCATTCCTCCTTTCAAGTAGATTGCCCCCAGTTTAATATGATTTCAAAGTTGGACTTAGGAAAATTTGCAGATTAGGTGACCAAGATCTTAGGTACTTGCAAATGCAACTGTGGGGTTTTATTATGCAATATATACAAATGCTGGCGACTGCAATATTTACAAGGTTACTACTAGGTATGTGACTGACTTGAACTTTCAATGGCACCTATTTACCAGGTTTTCACCCATTGAATGAATCTTGCTTCTTTTGTTGTTTTTAAAGCTTTTTCCTTTCTTTCTACCAAGGTGCCTATTTGCTAGGTTTTCACCAAGGTACTTTTTCTCTTTTCTTGATATTTTTTGTATTTTTCTTTTTTTCAATTTTTTTTCTTTTCATATCATCAAGGCACCTATTTGCTAGGTTTTAACCAAGACAACATCTTTTTGAGGATCATATATGAATTTTTTTGGCTTTCTTCATGCTCAATTTTCCACTATTTTTTATATTTTCTACTTTTCCAATTTTTTTTGCTCTTTTTTTGTTTTTCAATGTTTTTAGTATTTTCAAGATCTCTTTTGACTATATACAATAAATAGGATGATTTCCATCTAATTTTCCAATACTCTTTATACTCTTTCATCTACTTCATGTATAGAACCTCTTTAGATGAATACTATTGATAGGTTCTTGTAACTCTTCTCCATCACAATCCGCTAACTTATAAGTGTCAGTCCCAAAAGATGAAGTGATCACAAAAGGTCCTAACTAGTTTGCTTCCCATTTTCCTTTCTTTTCTCTTTCCTCTTGATTCTTGGTATTCTTTAGCAAAACTAGGTCACCTATTTGAAATGTTCTTGATTTGATGTGCTTGTTATAAGTCCTTGACATTCTATTTTGATATACTTTTAAGTGATCAAATGCTTGTTGTTGTTTCTCATCTAGCAATTCTAGTTCATATAATCTAGCAACTCTATAATCATCTTCACTTATTAAACCATGGAGAGAAACTCTTAAGGATGGAAGTTCTACCTCCAAAGGTAAAACTGCTTCTGTTCCAAAGACTAAGGAAAATGGTGTAGCTCTTGTTGGCGTTCTAATGCTGGTCCTATAAGCCCATAAGGTTGGGTTTATTTTGATATGCCAATCTCTACCTAAATTGTCCACCGTTCTCTTTAATATCTTCAAGATGTTTTTCTTTGTTGCTTTGGATTTTCCATTACCTTGGGGGTAATAGATTGAAGATGAGTGATGGATCATGTGGAACTTTTTGCATAATTCCTTTAGGTCCTTGTTTTTGAAGTACTTTGAATTATCTATTATGATGGCATGAGGTATGCCATATCTACAAATTATGTGGTTTAGGATAAATAAAGATATCTACTTTCCCATTGAAATTGATAAGGGTACAGCTTCCACCCATTTGGTAAAGTACTCTGTTGACGTGATAATGAATTTATGACCATTTGAGGATGGTGGATAAATCATTCCTATTAAATCTAGACCCCATTGATAAAACGGCCAAGGTGTTGTCATTGGATGAAGCTCTTGCGCAAGCACATGTATCAAATTTCCATGAAATTGACACTTTTTAGAAGTCTTAGCAAAGTGACAAGCATCTTTCTCTATTGTAGGTCAAAAATATCCTATCCTAAGAAGTTTCTTAGCTAGGGTTAATCCATTCGAATGTGACCCACAGATTCCCTCGTGGATTTCTCGTAAGGCTACATTTGATTCCTCTTCCTCTAAACATCTAAGAAGCATTCTGTGTAGACTCTTACAATACAATGTTTCAGATATTAATGTATAACGAGCGGCTTGGCGAATAAAGCTTTTCTTTTGATTCCTGGTTTGGTCCATGGGTAGGATTTGATCTGTTAAGTAGGTTTAAATAGGTCCATACCAAGGTGATTCATGTGTAGTTAGCAAACAAATGGTATGAGGATGGGTAGGGTCAAATGCAGGTTGTTCCACTTCTTCTACCAAGAATTCATATCTGGCACTTTGATCTGGTATTTGTAGAAGTGATGCCAAAGTTGCCATTGCATCTGTTGTTTTGTTCTTTTCTCTTGGCACTTGCTCAAATGTAACAAGAGTGAAGTAATTCTTAAGGTTTTCCACCATGTTCTTTTAAGGCACCATCTTGTCATCTTTCGTCTAATATTCATCATTAATTTGATTAATGACTAATTGAGAGTCTCCATAAACCTTTAGTTTTGTCACCTTCCACTCTAATGCCAACTTGATTCCAATGACCAAGGCTTCATATTATGCTATGTTATTGGTGCATGGAAATAGAAATTTATATGACTTTATAATTGTAGATCCTTGAGGAGTAATCAAGATTATGCATGCTCTTGATCCATGTTGGGTGTATGAACCATCAAAATATAGTTGCCATGTCTTTGCCTCAACATTCACAATCTCAGAATCTGGCAATTCTAATTGAATTGGATGATCATCTTGTAGTGGTGATTTTGCTAATTGGTCAGCAATGACTTGTCCTTTGATAGATTTTTGGTCTACGTACTCAATGTCAAATTCACTCAATACCATGACCCGTTTGGCTAGCCTTCCATTTAATGTTGTTTTGCTAAGTAGATACTTCAAAGGATCGATCTTTTCAATGAATCTTATCTTATGAGATAACATATAGTGGCATAGTTTTTGGGAAGAAAAAACCACAACCAAACATGCCCTTTTGATGAAGGTATAGTTCAACTCATATTTGACCAAAGTTCTACTTATGTAATATATAGCTTTTTCTTTGCCTAATTCATCTTCTTCTGCCAAAAGTACCCCCAATGAATGTTCGGTCGCTAAAATGTATAGGATCAAGGGTTTGCCTTTGATTGGTAGCATCAAATTTGGAGGGTTCATGAGGTATTTCTTCAACATGTTGAAAGCTTCTTCACACTTCTCATCCCATTTGAAAACTATATCTTTGTGGAGAAGTTGGGTGAAGTTATGACATTTTTCCGCTAGTTGGGATATAAATCTCCTGATGGATTGAGTTCTTCCTTGTAGTGACCTCATTTGGATTATGTTTCTAGGTGCTTCCATATCCATGATGGCTTTGACTTTAGCGGGATCTACCTCTATTCCTTTCACTGATACAATGTAGCCTAGCAGTTTTCCTGATTGGACCCCAAATGCACACTTTTTTGGATTGAGCCTTACTTTGAATTTCTCTAATCTAACAAAAAATTTCTCTAGAATTGGTAGATGCTCCTCTCTTGAATGATATTTTTCCAATATGTCATCTACATAATCTTCCATGAACTTATGCATCATATCATGGAATATTGTTGTCATGGTCCTTTAACATGTTGCCCTAGCATTCTTTAGACCAAAGGGCATAACATTCCAATAGAATGTTCCCCATGCAAATGTAAATGTTGTTTTATCTTGATCCTCAGGTGCTATCTTGATCTGGTTATAGCCACTAAATCCATCCATAAGTGAAAACATGGAATGTCCCACTATTAAATCTACAATGGTGTCTATGCTTGGAAGAGGAAAATCATCTTTAGGACACACCAAATTTAGATCCCTAAAATCTAAGCAAATCCTGATGGACTTATCTACTTTTGAAACTGGCACTATGTTTGAAATCCATTGGGCATAATCAATGGCCCTGATAAATCCCACTTTTATCAATTTCTCCAACTCCACTTTTACTAGCAAGGCTATATGTGGATGCATCTTTCTTAACTTCTATTTAACTGGTTTGGCTCCTTCCTTTATGTTCAAATGATGCATAATCAATTTTGGATCTAATCCCAATATATCATCATATGACCATGCGAAGTTGACTTATTTTTCCTTAAAAATTTTGATGAATTATTTTCTCTCTTCACTAGATAAGGATGTCGCTAGGTGTATGATCTTTGGCTCGGTTTCTGACCCAACGTTTATCTTTTCTGTAGGCTCAATCAAAATTGGAGATCTATCTTCATAATGTTCAGGTAAAGCATCCAAACTTCCTTCCTTGGGCACCTTAATTGGGTTTTCACCTTTAGAAACATCCTTTATTTCTTTTTCTTTTTGATCTAATGCTGCCACAATGTGGTTTTCAGTACTAGATTCTTTCCCTTTTTTCCTTTTTCCTTTTTTTCATTTTTAGGTGGATTGAAAGTTTGGATACTCCCCTTTATCATTTCCTCTTGATATTCCATAGTAAAAGAAGGTTCAACCGCATTGAGATATTGGGACACCACATTGTCATTCAAAAAGGTTGGAAGGATGGTTGGTTCAATGGAATTCCATTCGATTAATTTTGGGTATATGCGAGTTAAAGGATCAATGCTTTGGTTTGGTTCAATGGGATTTAGAGATAAGACCTCGTTTGAAAGTTTGTGCATTGTATCATTCAAGTCTATGACATGTGCCTTGATGGGCTTCTAAAATAGCCATCTTTCTCACTGCTTTTTATCCTCTTTCTAGAACAAGTTGATTGCACATAGACATGAATTTATGGTTTTAAGCATATGAACTTATGGTTTCTATGTATATGTTATATATGTGTGTGTGAACATAAGATGGAAATGTGGATACTTCTAAAGACATAATATATGCTTAAATTCATGGATAGGAATGGTGAATATAATAGTTATACATGTTAATGGATGTTTTCTCTCATAAGCTATGTTTTGGGTAGTTACCTCCTATAGCCATAGGATTTGCAAGAGTGATAATTAAGACTTACACATTTTCCTAATATTGATGATGCAGATATATATATATATATATATATATATATATGGTTGGATATGTGTGCATTGATTTTTTTTCAGGAGTTGACCGTGGATATTCAAGGACCAGCATAGTAGCGCGAGAGTCATCAAAGCCAGCCGTAGATTGCAGAATCTTCGCAAGCAAGTCAATACTTTCTGTTGCATGTAGCACGTAGATTTAGTGTGTGCTATATTATGGGATTATTCATGATTAATAATGTTTCTGTTGTGAAACTTTATGAGTTGTAACCGATCCTCATTTATGAAGTGATCGTAGATTTAGGAGATAGTTGTAGCTTCCTTTTAAATAATCGACTGTTGTGACTCTTTTGGAGTTAGTCGAACAAACTAGTTTTTAATAGAACTTTTGCATACTATTTCAATCAAGTGTAATCATTTTATGGATGAATAGAATGTTCAGTTCAAGTTTTCATCTTTCATCTTGATTGTACTTCTCATTCACTCATTCAAGGGGGCTCACTTCATGAGTGAATTGTTTTGTTAGTGTAGAGTTCATTTTCCTATTCATTTATATGTATTAGAACTTTGTTGTTCTTGCAGCTACTGATATCAGAATTAGTAGCCTGTTCCTACAGCATAGTCAGTTGGAGTAGTTCCTAATTGTGATTTCCTACTTTGATTAGAATACATTTGCTTACCAATTTTAGTATAGTTTTCTTGAAGCATAAGCATTTGAATTCCTTAGATAGACTTAGAAAGAGGAGGTTTGAAGCATATACTTTGCAAATACCATTCCAAGTTTACGTCCCTGGTCGATAATTAAATGAGACCAAATAATGCATTTAGGAATCATTTGGGGTGTCTAATCCTGAAATAGGCAGTCCATTGCTCTAGGTTTCTGATACTATTGTTTGTCCAAGCATGCCTCTTCTAAATGTTCCAAAGAACTAGGATCAAAGTCTTCCTCACTAGACTCCTCTAAGGTTTTTGTTGCATAAAAGTCTTGTGGATTAAACCTAACATTTGATTCCTCCATAGTAGGTCTCCATGAAGGTACATAGGGTTCACCTACCCATTGATTTATTGCAATTTCTTGAATTTGAATATTTTCTAAGACCACTTGATTTGAACTAGAAGCTTGATTCTGATTTGGTTATGCTATTTGGTCCTTTCCTTTGCTAGAAGTATAGGTATGAATGACATCTACCCCCTTATCATGGCACGACTCACTTGATAAAGAGTCCCACTCCCAATTGTTAGAATCTTCATCACTATGTGATTCCAATTGCAATATCTGATCATAGACTTTAGGATAGTTCTTTTGTGTGTACCCTTGTTCTAAGTACCCTAATCCTATCTTTTCCTTACCGTCTCTCCATGTCATTTCAATTGGTTCTATAAGTCCTTCATTCCTTGTACCCAAAGGTCCTTGGCCTTTGTATCTCATCTTTTGCATTATTTGAAATCCTTTCCCATATTGATGTGTGGGAATGCTAATATTTTGGTTCTTGGGCACTTGACTCCTCATCTTTATAAAGCCAATTAAGAATTTCATTACCATCTTCATCCATGGCTTCATCCATGGATGAAGAAGTATTTGCTCTCACAAAATGATCATTATATCTATGGGGTAGATTGGATGGCTTTCCATATGACTTGGGGGATAATGGCAGATCCATCATGGATAAAAAATATTCCCCTACTCCTTTTTTCTTGATTTTACATTGTTTATCAAAATTTCTCATCATTTGGTCCATCTTTTGGTAATGATCATCTTTGGTGTATATTTGGATGGCTTTATCTTTGTATTTCTTTTGCTTCTCATGTGTATTCTCCTCACTAACCTTTTCCTTTCCCTTTGTCGATGTAGCTAGGTTAGTGGGTCTTTGGATGTCTTCAACAATAATTTCTCTTTCCATCTTTTCCTTTCCTTTTAATAATGGAAGGTCCTTGGAACTTTTCCCTTGCTCTATTTTTTTAGGTATAGACCTTTGTGGATTATACGGGACTAAAGAGTCATTGATAGGCTTCATGTTGTTACAATATTGGAATGGGTTTGAGTCCCCACTTACCATAATCTCTTGACCTAGATAAGGAAATTTTAAACATTGGTGGTAAGTAGAAGGCACGACCTGCATTTCATGAATCCACGACCTCCCTAATAAGATATTGTAGGTCAAATTTAGGTCTAAAACTTGGCATATGGTCTCTTTTTGCATGGGACCAACTCTAATGGGAAGCATTATGACTCCTTTAGATGCTCTTTCTTTGTCATCATAGGCTTTGATGGTTATTTTCTTCTTTGGGTCAATAGCCTCCTCGTAAAATCCTAGGGCTTTTACCAAGTTTAGGGTACAAATATTTAGGCCAGCTCCTCCATTGATAAGAACTATCTTCGCTCTATGTTTGTGAATAAGGACCTCTATATGACAAGGTAAATTATGTGGGTGGTTTAGTGACATGTCATCTTGTTCGGAAAATGATAAGCAATGAGGAGCAATGAGATGTCCCACAATATTTTAAAACTTGTCCGCATCTAGGTTTAGAGGCACATTGGTTTCTACTAAAGCTTTCTCTAGAATTTCCTTGTGAGTAGGTGATAATTTGAGCAATTCTAGGATTGAAATTTGAGCAGGAGTTCTTTGTAATTGATCAACGAAGTTATATTGCTTTGAAGATGAAGATGTGCTTTGGTTGGGTAAAACAATTCTTGGAGCATTTCTAGGTAAAGTGATTATAGAAGCTTGCCCCCTAGTGACAACATTGGATGATGCTTCTCTTGGTTTATCCTTTACTATGATAACATTTATGGTATTGTCCTCTTTGCTCAGAGTATTGATTATGTTATCATAGGTATGAGCAAAGTTCACTTTCTCATTACCTCTTTTCTGATTTTGGTTGGCATTAGATGACTCAGCCTTTTCATGGTTTAGAAAGGGATTTTTGAAGGTCGTACGATCCTCATTGTTTTGAGGCCCTTCAATTTTGATAGTTCCATCATCTATTAGGTCTTTCACTAAGTGTTTTAACTTCATGCATTCATTGATTTTGTGACCCTTATTTTGATGATACTCACAATGGTGAGAATCATTCCACCAATTATGTTTAATTTGAGGTTCATAAGGTCTCAAATCAGGTAAAGTGATAATCTTATTAGAAACCAAGGTTCTTAATGCATTCTCCAAGGGTTCACCTAAAAAGGTGAATTTTCTCTTTTGATATGTGGAGAAAAAGGGTTTGGGCTTATTCCCATTAGCATTATTAAAACATTGTTATTAGAATTGTTGTTGGGATTGTTGGAATTACTAGAATTAAAGGGAGCTTTATTCATTTGATTTAAATTGTATGAAGAATTAGCTCCACTTGATAAGTTAAAAGGGGTTGCCCTCAAATTGTGGGCCTCCACAACTCCATCGTTCACAAGATTTTTGTTAATTCTTTAACTATAACTTAGGTTTATTGTTGTGATTATTGGCCCATCTATTATTAACATAATTAGATACATAATGGTTATTGTTGTTATTGGTATTGGATTTATTGTCTTTAAATAATTTTATCTCTCCTCTCTTTACCAATGTGTCTTAAATCTTGATCCCATTTTTTATAACTTTTTCAAATGTTGGGGGACATTAAAGTTGAAGTTGATAATTCATCTTCATGGTCAATTTGTTTGTAAAAATTTCCATTTTCTCTTTCTCTGGGATACTTCGTGGATACCTTGCAAAAACGGTCCTCCACCTTTGTAGGAATCCTAAGAAGGATTCACCATCTTTCTGTTTGGTATCACACAATTTGAGCATTGTGATTTCATGCTCAATATTATAGGAGTAATGGGTCACAAACTTAGAGGCCAATTCCTCAAAATTCTTTAGTGCTTTTGGGAGTTTAGAGAACCATTCCATGGCGGGACCTCCCAAACTCCTAGGAAAAAGTCTCATTAGGTACATAGTGTTGTGCATGAACTCAATGCTTAAGGCACAAAACTCCCTTAGATGATCTTGTGGGTTTGTTTTACCCATATACTTATCATATTTAGGAAAAATGTTATTGAAAGGAAAAGATGCGATAACCAAGCTTTTGTTGAAGGGGAATGGGTATGAGGCCTCAATAGAAAAGAGCTTAGGTTTGGCGTCCTTTTTCAAGGGAACCAATTTGTTCTTGGAAAGTTTTTAATTGTTTGGTCATAACATTCATGGGGTTATCTTCTTCTTGATTCTTCTTAAGTTTCTATATATCATAGTCATATGTGAACTTTACCCCTGCTTGGGCTACGTTTAGGAGAAATTTCTCCCTATCCCTATCTATCAATTTCTCCATGACTTCAAGAAAATTGTTATCTTGAGCTGCTCTATCAAATTTTTCTTCAAGTGTTTCCTTAGGACCTTGATTAGCATTATTGGTGTTATTGTTGTTTCCTCCATGGTGGTAATCATGAAACACAGAGTTTCTATCCATTGATTCAAGTCTTTCTTCAAATAAATTTGGGAGAATATCCCCTTGATCGTGACCATTGAAAAAGACTTTGATATTCAAATTTTCAGACTTCATTAGCAATGCAAGTGCCATCTCCTTGTAAAGATTGTTTAATTGTGTGAGAACGTGTGGAAACTGGCATCCAACAAGGTTTGATTCAAATTGATCCTTTGATTTGGTAATTGTTGATTTTAATTGAAGAGATTAAAAATGTAAGATGAGCTTTCAATTGGATATCTCTTTCACTTGTTTTATGTATTTCCAAACACAAAAATCACGCATACACTTGTTTCTTTTTATCCACTACACAATAAGTGTTTGATTTTGAAAGTACGTTATCATGGGTTTTGCACAAAAAGACACTTCAAGCAATCTACCTAGCTCAAGATTGGTTTGTAAACATGGCTCTATAAGGTAGTCTTCGCTAAGTTAACAAGGTTTTAATAAATATTCCATTGAAAATGGATATTAAACTTTCATCATCCAAGTATATTAAGAGGCTTCCCACCACCGATATGTCAGAGTTTTGGGCAATCAGTGAGGACTACTTGAGGAAGTTTGAAAATTTAACACCCTTTTGTCACACACCCCATTAAGGATGCATGTATTTCATTTTATAGTGGGTTGGATGATCATGGAAAAGGCAAGTGTATCCCAATTTGGGCTGTCCCTCTCACCGGCCCTTTTAAGGCAAATCTCGGGAGGCGAGCCCAACTAATGATCTAGCATGTTCATGTAAAAGTAAGAAAATGGAAAAAAGAAATAGGTTGTGGGAGTTTGATTCACCAAAAATGTGAAGAGTATATCCCTATCCACTTCTTAATCCCCAAACACAACTAACAAGGTTCAATTTCCAACCCACTAACTAAAGGGATTCGAGTATTGCTACTCTCTTCCACAAACAAGGGGTTTATTTGATTATGTGCTTGATTTCCTTAACATTTCTTCTTAATCAAAGAGTTTAACACTTTTGGAATTTTGATTCACTAATACAGTGAAGAGCATAGGCCTAATGTTAAACTTCCTCAAATAAAGATAGGCTGTTTTTAATTACTAGATTTTGAAAACACCAAAGCCATAATTTAAGTACAAAAATGACAAAGTTTTAAGGCTTACCTTTTCCTTGTAGCTAGCAAAGGCTAGGGTCATTTTTGAGTGATTTTCATGTTTTTAATGCTTATCTTGGTGATCGTTCATTTCCAATGTGCTTTTCCTCCAACAAGTTAGTCAACAAAACTAGCCAAAGTGAAGAAAGCAAGACAAAATTGAATTTAAAAGCCTTATTTGTCAAATTTAAGAAAAACTTGAGTAAGGTGAAAATATCCAATTTAATGAAATAAATTTTGCCTTATATGCTTCTATAACTTTGATGTAATGATCATATACCTGACTTTCCTGTTGTGAATCCTCAAGAACCAACTTAATGTGAACAATGTTCTCCTTTTTTATCTTTCTTGTCAAAGCTTTTCCTTCTTGATTGAATCTTATCTCCGATTTTTTTACTTTTCTGTGATCAGTCATCCTACAGAGACATAAAAATCATTTTTTGACAGTCAAATTATGAAAATTTTCAATTTAACAAAAAATGCTATTAAATCTATTGAAAGCGCTCTTTAAATGCTCAAACGCACTGGAGACCGAATTAAAAGCACTAAAGAAAATAGTAAAAGCGCAGAAACAAAGAGTAAAAGTGTTGAAATCCTGTGTAAAGGCGTCAGAAAATGAGAAAACACACTGGAGATCGAGTCAAAAGTGATGGCTAGTCAAGGAATAAGTGTTATTAGAAATTAGACAGAAGCCAGAAAGAATCGAAAGCATTGTTTCTCTATGCAAAGGCACACAACTTTGTCATGAAAGTGTTGTTACAGTGCTCAAAAGCACTATTTAACTGCTCAAATGTGTTGTTTAAAGTCTCAGAAGTGATGTTTCACCTGCAAAATAGAGAGCTTAACATGTAAAAAATTGAACAAAAATGAAATTTACAGATTTTTAGAAAGTGAAGCCTACTGCCCCATAGTGGGTGCCATTTTGTGTACTAGAAATTGTACCTTCATAGAATTAGTATTGTCAAATAAATCAAATAGAAACTAAGTTACCACAAATAGCAAATAAATGAGCAATTAAGCATTCTATGGCTCTCTAACTAAGAGTGTTAATGGTGAAGCTCTCAGCAAGCCTCCATTAATGACAGTCCTAGAATGAGAAATGAGTGATAAGCTAAGCTAAGCTAATTAATTCAATTCCAAATTGAAATGCTTAAATTAACTTCTAAATTGCCTTTCTAGCTATAATTATCAAGAGGTTAGATGCAATTCTCAAATTTGTGGATGATTTATGAGTGAATTTAGCCTTGCTTTTATAGTATTTGGCAAGGGTAGGGGGTGTAGTAGAGTTGATCATGATTAGGCTTGAGTTGAGTCTTTGGTTCCACCCTTTGAAGACAATTTAAATATTGTGTCCTAAAATTCTAGGACAAGAAGGCAAGATGAGTGGATAAGATGCTCTTTCAATTTGAGTGATTGAGATTGGATTTGGCTTGATCCATGTGAGCTCTTTTTCTTAAATCATATTGGTTGAGGCTTTTTCCTCCCATGTGGTGTTGAGAGAAATTAGGATTTAATCAATTGATTTTAATTCATTTATTTAGCCAAGTGTACCCCTTGAATGGGTTGAGTTTATTTAATTCCAAACTATATAATTAACTGAATTAATTGCACATTGATTTGATTTAACTTGATTAAAATGCTCTTGATTTTGATTTAAATTGAATTGAAGCTTGATTTTAATTTTGATTGGCTAAATACTTGTTTGGATTCAATTGCCTTGATTTTGTCTTGATTTGTCTTGATTTGCCTTGATTAATCACTTAAATGATCCTGTCCACTTTTAGGTGATTACAGTTGTAATCTTAGGAAAATTAAATCTTTGACTTCAAATGTCCTTTCCACACACTTTTGATTTGCATATCTATTTTTTTCTAGTTTTGAGCATGGTGATGGTTTTCTTTAAGAGTTTTCATAATATTTGTGTTCTATTGTATGAATTCATTTTCTCTTGGTACATTAATATCTTGGGAGATCAAGTTTTTTAAAGTGGTGACCTCATATCCATATAATGACTTAAAAGGACTCATCCCAATTGACATGTGGTGCGTGGTATTATAACAATACTATCCTAGATGTAATCATTTGATCCATGCATGTTATTGGCTAGAAAAATAATTCCTAAGGTACCCTTCTATCCATTTGTTTATGATTTTAGTTTCCCCATCTATTTTTGGATGGTAACTGATGCTATGAATTAATTTAGTTCTTGTCAATTGAAAGAGTTCTTGCCAAAAAAAGCTAAGAAAATCACTATCTCTATCACTAATAATGCTCTTTGGTAATCCATTTAATTTTAAGATCTCTCTAAATAATAGGTCTCTTCTATATGGGGTGCTTCAAAGTGGGTAGATATAGAAATGAAATAAGAATGCTTGGCAAATCTATCAACTACTACAAAGATGCAATCTTTTTCCTGGATTTTGGGTAACCTATTAATGAAATCCATTAAGATGCTTTCCCACTTTTCGTTAGCGGTGGGTAAAGGTTGTAATAGATGTTGGGTGGTTCTTCTCAACCTTGTTCTTTTGGTAAATCATACATTCTTGAATATATTTCACAATGTCCTTTTTGAGAACTTTCCAAGAATGCATCTCCCTTATTTGCTTGTAGGTCTTGTAATAACCAATATGTCCCGCTAAGGGGTTGACATGATACTCTTTCATAATTTTTCTCATTGCTTTTGAATTTGGCACAAGGAATATTCTACTCTTATAAAAATTGAGTTCTTCTAATATCTTATATTCATCATTGGATATTTTCCCTTCAATTATCACATTGGCTTGTGGATCTTTAGCATATTCTAAAATAATATTATTTTTCCAATCCCATGTGATGCTAGTAATGGTTTTTAAGTGGTCGCCTTAGGATAAGGCATCTTCTACCACATTATGATTCCTTTAACATACTCAATTTTGAAGTCGTGAGCTTGGATTTTTCTTACCCATTTCTACTAGCAATCATTGAGATATTTTTTATTCATGAAATATATTAGGCTATTATGATTAGTTTTAACATTGAATGTTCCATATACCAAGTATTGTCTAAATTTGGTTAAGGCATGCATGATAGCTAACATATTTTTTTCATAGATATAATAATGTTTCTTGACCTTTGTAAGCGTACAAAATTCAAAAGAAACCAAGTATTTGTTTTTCATAAGTAATGCACCAATGTTGTCTCTTGAAGCATCACATTGTAATTAAGAGGGTAGTGTGAAGTCTAGAATAGCCAATATAGGACATAATATCATTACTTCTTTTAGCTATATGAAATCTTGTTATGTTGCATTGTTCTAGCCAAAGGCCCCTTTTTTGGTTAATTCTATTAATGAAGCAACAATATTGGAAAACCTCTTTACAAAACATTTGTAATAACTACATAGTCCCGCATATATTCTAAGTTGGGTTAGAGTTTTTGGTTTTGGTCACTCCCCTATTGCTTTAATTTTTTCCTCATCAACACTTACTCCCTTTGCATTGATTTTATAGCCTAGATAAAGGATTTCTTCTAAGAAAAGCTCACATTTTGAAGCCTTAGTAAATAAGGACTTGAACTCCAAAATACTTAAGTCTTATTCAATATATTGGAGGTCTTCCTTCCATGTATTGATATAAATGAGGATTTCAGATAAGAATGTAAGTAAAAATTTCCTTAATTGTCTCCTAAAGAAATGATTCATGCATGATAGGAAATGGAGGAAGGACATAAACATCTTGTTCTTTGGATGATACTATTAAAATGCATGCAATAATGGACCATGGATATTGATGGTATGCTCAAAGATGTTGTTATGGTAATAAAAAAAGGTAGATAAATGGATAATTGGATGAGATAGGATAAGGATTTATACAAATGATTGGATAGGATGGATGAAAAGATGGAAAATAGGTACTAGATAATGGAGGGAATGTAAGAAGACTTATTTTTTAGTGGATGGGAATGTAAGAAAAAACAACATTGGAACACACCTTGAGGATTGGTAAAGTGATGGAGGAAAAGTAAATTTTAGATTTGAAAAGTTTAATGCAGGAGTGATGTGAAGGATGGGAGATATTTAGATGGAGGAATAGTAATTTTGGATGCCAATAGTGATTGTTCTTTGGGATTTTTTGCTTCTATGGGTCGCTTGAGAATCCACAAGGATTTTGATTTTTCTTTCTTTTGAGGTTTCTTTGAACACATTGTTTCTACAAGGGATTTGGGAACCTATATGGCTTTTGACTTTCCTTTTTTCTTAATTCTCTTTTGTGGCCTTTTGGATATTTATTTTTCTTTCTAATCACATATTATTTTGTTTTTTTTTAATTTTGATTAAATGAGATATGTTGATCCTTTAATTCATATGGATTGTTGGACTTATACATTTTACACATGGCATAAAAATTTATTGGAAGAGGAATGGGATTTATGGATGGATATGTGATGTGAGAGTTTGTTGATGTCACAACTTGCATCATTTAATTTTTCAAAGATTGAATCGAGTGTGTCATAAGGATGTTTGCGATAAGGATTGTTACTAGTTTGGGGATTTTGCACTATTAAACAACAACTAGATTTTGGATCTTGCTTCATCAGGAGCTCTTAGGAGTTATTCTTCTTAGTGATATCTACATACTTAAATTCAATCTAAACTAACACTAACTTAAATATTTAATGAATCTACTCATTATTATATGTCTTGAATAGGAGTGTTTCAATCACAGATCAAATTAAATATAACTTAATGGAAGTTTCTTTTGGAATTATAACATTCAAAGTAAAAAACTAAACTATTAACATAAATAAACTATTTTACCTACTAAAAATTCAAACTATCTTAAGATTTCTTTAAAAAAAATCTATCTTATGCTTGCATATGTATCATCTTAAAATGGAAGCACTTCCATGTTAAGAGTGTTTAGCCCTCCGAGTAAGTGGTTTGGGGTCATGTCAAGTGCCTTGAATTGGTCTTTGCTTGGATCTAGCTTTTTCCCCCTATTTTGCTTCTCTCTCCACCCATTTCTAGCCTTTTTCTAGCACCTAGTCCTAAGAATTTGAAATTTGTCACTTCAGGGTCAAAGTCGACCTCATGGGTCAAAGTCAACCTCATGGGTCAAGGATGACCTCACCCCTGACCTAGGGCAGAGATGACCTCACCACTAACCTAGGGTAGAGTCGACCTCAACTCTGACCTAGGTCAGAGTTGTCCTCAACTCTGACCTAGGGTAGAGTTGACCTCACCCTTGACCCTGGGTCCAGTTTTCAAATTTCAGAAGTTTCAGGATGTCAGGCTTTGGAAAGGTTTATTTTCCCGCTTCCAGGTCGTCTATTTTGGATTTCAGAATGGTAAACTCTTAAATTTCATTTAATCTAGGTCCATTTCTAGGGGTTAAGGTTAATTGGGATTTAATTTTCCAATGTCGGCCTCTCTAGAAGTTTGTGCCCTAGATCACTATAAAAGGAAGCCTTCCTCTCTCATTTTCTCCATCTCTCATCCATTTGTTCATCAAGCATTCTCAAGGAGACATTGGTGATCAAGAAATAATTTCATCAAGAAAGCATCCATTCTCAAGCAATCATCCATTCAAGCATTCAAGTTCTCCATTGAAGATCAAGGATTCAAGCATTCAAGCCTTTGGGGGAATTTGGTTCAAGCATTCAAGATTCATCATTCAAAACCCTAGATCTATCCATCATGGTGGTGTGATCTTCCTTCAAGATCCTTTTTTCATCTTCAAGATCTATTCATTCTTCCCTCGAGGTGGATTCCAAGCATACAATCATGGAGGTGTTGATTTACATTTGTTAATGTTATGTTCAAGCTTTCATATCAACATACTTCTTTACATTTCAAATACAATTGCATATCTATTGAATATCATAGCTTCATTGTTAGATCTACTTCTACTACTTGCTAGCATTCTCTATTTCAATTACATTATTAAGGTTGATTCCAAACCAGGGTTTGACCAAGGCAAACCCCTCATCCAAACAACAAAACCCTTTTTCTTGCAAGTGCAAGTGCAGGTGTGGGACAATGAATTAAAGTGCAGATCTGGATACCCTTTTCGCTGAACTTTCGGGATCCGCAAACAAAATTTTTGTCAGAGCTATTTTGGGTCAAGGACGACCTTCATTGGGGGGTAAGATTGTGCCCTGGGGTAAGATTGTGCCCCACTATCTGGGTCAAGGTCAACCTGGCTCAAAAAAGAAAAATATTTTTGGGTTTTGTAGATCTCGCAGTTTTGATTTAAGATTGCGAAAATCAATAGTTTTTGAGACTGTTTGACATGGTTTTTAGCCAATTCTTTTTTGGAGGTAAGTACCTTTATTTATTCATTTCAACATTAGCATTTCTAGATTTACATTATGTCTCCTTAAAATTCAAATGTATATATAAAATATGGGTTTAGGGTCTCTTTCATATGCATTATTCTAAACCCTATTTGAGCCATATTTTATCTTATTCAACATATAAGTTTAAATAATGACTACCAGATTTAATCCTAAATTCTACATTCCATTTCAATCAAGATTTTGTCTAACATGATTGTTATCATCATTCTTAACCATTCTGATCTATTGAATTGAAAACACTAAAGACTTATGAAAATAGGAATGATTCTAGCTATTTTCATTCACCTTATTAATCTAAAATAGCATCAAGTTAAAACAACATCAAATGAAGTACAATTAATCAATTTTTTTTCAAACCATTAAGATGTTATTGTTACTTAACATCAACCTATAAATCTACTTAACAAATAATAAAATATTAAAATGAATCACAAACGAGATCACCTCCCTTTAGTTGAGCAGGCCTTGCTTTTCCTTTGGTAGGATCTTCAAACACAAATTAAGTTTTGTTAGAATATTTAATCTTTCCTTGTATTTATTTATTTAATTAGGAGATTCCTATGGAATCCCTACATGTATTTTTTTCTCTAGTCCAAGTGGGAGGACATGTCATTTCTTGTATTTCCTTTATTAAGGAAATTAGTTTATCCTCCTTAAGAGGATGTTTCCACTTTTCACACACCTATTATGAATGTTGGCATTCATAGACTGGTGAGTTACTTAGTAACTCATATCCTCATCTCTATTTAAGAGATGCTCTCCTCTCTCATTTCTACTTAATGAGTTATTGTAAATGAGACTCTCTCTCTCTCTCTCTCTCTCTCTCTCTCTCTCTCTCTCTCTCTCTCTCTCTCTCTCTCTCTCTCTCTCGGATTTGCCTCATTCATAATAATGCAAGGGG
This sequence comes from Chamaecyparis obtusa, assembly GCA_027943335.1. NCBI lineage: Eukaryota > Viridiplantae > Streptophyta > Pinopsida > Cupressales > Cupressaceae > Chamaecyparis > Chamaecyparis obtusa. The sequence continues at coordinate 1,475 of BSBK01002578.1, read as the reverse complement.
TTTTTATTTGTTTTTCCCCTTTCAAAACTTTGTGTCTCTTTGTCTTGGCTCTTTGGGTGCTTGCTCCAAATATTTGCAATTCTCATATTAACACTCTTTCATCATCTAACTCTCTTAGATGATTGTTATTTTCTTGTTCTCTTATATTTTGTTTTCATGGTATTAGATCTTGGTAACTAATCCTTGTTTTGAGTGAATATTGATGAAGGTTTTCATTTTGTGGAGCACACCTTGTTGGAGACTCTTTTTTGAAGAGAGAGAAGCTTGAGTTTCATTTCTTAACTCATTTGTTATTGAAGGTTTTTCTAATATCTATATTTTTTTTTCTAACCCTATGTGGAAGGCTTGCCTTTAGAGAGTTGTAGTCTTTTTTTTTTCTTATTTTCTAACCCTCTTCGGAAGGCTTTCTGCCAGATATTTTGTACATTTCTTCTAAAAAAAATTAATAAAAAAACTTAGCCTCAATCGGGTGACCGCAAGGTTTAAGTTTTTGTCTCACACTTATTTGGAGGTTATATCTGTCTCCTTTGTAGGTTTTATAATACTCTACATGTGTTTCATTAATCTAACATTTTTTTTGTGGATCTATTCTTACATATTTGTGCTTGCATGTTAAAATCTTTTTTTCTCCTTAAATTTAGTATTACACAATTTGTGCAGATTTAACTAATAAATTTTTTTATTATATTTCTATAGCTTTTATTTTTTGCCATTCACCTTGCTCTTTTCAATTTTCCCACCCCTCTTCTCACTTGCTTCGACTCTTTTTGAACTATAAGAGTCCAATTGTATCCATAGTTACATTTCCTTCAAGTTTTCCCCACTATTGGCATGAGAAACAAAGGTTGTCTAGTCAAACCTTCTTTCAACCTCTGTGACCTATGTTTACAAATCTCACCAACATATCAAGGTTGTTTCACATGTTTTTCATCTTTGTCTCATCCTTAGTTTAGATTTCCCTCAGTCTTGTGACTGTATTTCACATTTGCATAAGAGTTGGAGCCATCACACTCCTTGAGCACTATTTTTGTTTATCGAATTTCAAAGATAGTATTATCGACTTGTGTCTTTGCATCTTTGAACTTTATTTCTGCACCAAAACCAAATAGAATTGACACTGCTACCATATTAATTCATCTCGTAATTTCTCTCTCTCTCTAGGATCTTCCTCATTCATAATAACACAAGGCGTTTTTATTTGCTTTTCCCCTTTCAAAACTTATTGTCTCCTTGTCTTGGCTCTTTGGGTGCTTTCTCCAAATATTTGCAATTTTCATCGTAACACTCTTTCATCATCTAACTCTCTTGGATTATTTTTATTTTCTTTCTCTCTTATATTTTCCTTTCAAGCTCAACTTGGAATTTCCATTCAATTGGCCCCTAAAAGGACTAAAAATTGGGTTTCTTACACTACATAAATATGTGCATAACACTAATAAAACTTAATCCTATCAAAACTTAAACTATGACTAACT